>BLKR01000431.1:0-527466 GCA_011170035.1 Teleogryllus occipitalis | reverse complement strand
GTCTGTCCGTCTGTCCGTCTGTCCGTCTGTCCGTCTGTCCGTCTGTCCATCTGTCCGTCTGTCTGTCTGTCTGTCTGTCTGTCCGTCTGTCTGTCTGTCTGTCCGTCTGTCTGTCCGTCTGTCTGTCTGTCCGTCTGTTACATATTCAAGTAAGAAGTTTTTGGAAATGTCTGTCTTTCTTTCTGTGTGCCTGTCTGTCTGTCTGTCCGTCTGTCTGTCTGTCTGTCCGTCTGTCTGTTCGTCTGTCTGTCTGTCCGTCTGTCTGTCCGTCTGTCTGTTTGTCCGTCTGTCTGTCTGTCCGTTGGTCTGTCTGTCCGTCTGTCTGTCTGTCGTCTGTCTGTCTGTCTGTCTGTCCGTCTGTCTGTTTGTCCGTCTGTCTGTCTGTCCGTCTGTCTGTCTGTCCGTCTGTCTGTCTGTCCGTCCGTCCGTCTGTCTGTCTGTCCGTCTGTCCGTCTGTCCGTCTGTCCGTCTGTCCGTCTGTCCGTCTGTCCGTCTGTCCGTCTGTCCGTCTGTCCATCTGTCCGTCTGTCTGTCTGTCTGTCTGTCCGCCTGTCTGTCTGTCCGTCTGTCTGTCTGTCTGTCTGTCTGTCTGTCCGTCTGTTACATATTCAAGTAAGAAGTTTTTGGAAATGTGAGTTATTTTTTGTGTGAAATATAAGAATGTATTAAAACTTTTAAACAATTATTTTTTCAGTAAACGGCTTCAAAGGTTTTATTTCAATTTCTCATATACGTAGCAAAGAACGGTTAAGAACGTGATGCTGGTTCCACTTTAGGCGCTTTCTCTGTATTTTCGAAAAATTGGACATTCGAAATGGTAAATTCGAATTTCCCACGCTTCATTTGAGGTGGTGTTGCTCTGTGAGTTGCAAGCAAATTATGTTTCAGACATATGACTGTTATTTATGTAAAAAAGAAAACGATAAACGTTATATAATAATCGTAAACTTATTATATTGTGCTTAATGTTTTCTTTTTTTCGCTTTTTCGCACTTCTTAAGAAGAGATTATTATGTAATTCTGCCGCCGGATATGGCGAATTTTCGGCACAAAAGCTCCTATTGCTGGACCCTGGTAACGAAAAAGTGGATAAATCCTGTTGCTATATATAGTAAATTACTTCCTCTAGCACGTGATGTAACCAAAATCCAAATTTTGTGATTATTTTATGCCAAAAGTCGATAAACGGCAACGCGCCTGTCTATCCGACCGACCCTGATCAAAGGTAGCGCCTAAACCGTTCAGTTGATTTTCTGTAAAGTTTATTCTACGTGATTGATCTGATCAAACTGGAGGCTTTAGGAGTTTCACATCTATATTTTGATTTTTGAGGTTAGTTTACATGAAGCCTCAAAAATGACTCCAAAGTTTTTCATTAATTTTTGTCCTTGGATAGCGCAAAAGACGTTTAAGAAAATACTGCGGGTCTAATGTTCGTTGAAATCCAACATTTTTCGAAAATTGCAAAATGCATTATTTTGGACATCTTCCTACACCTACAATATTGATGATAGAGATTTTTTCCTTGATGAAATCTGTTCTTTAATGATTTAAGGTCATGGTCATTTTTTTTAAGAAATGAGGTCATGTTCTTGAAAGAAAAGGAATGAGTAGTTTTCGCATAATTTTGGGCGAAATACAGGAAAAATGAAAAATAGTTTAACAATGTTTGTCTCTAAAACCGCTTCGATTTTTTTCGTTAAGTTTTCTCCTCTTATTTATCTAGGGACCGTAAAAAATCTAATGCTAATCTCATTTTCGGCGAACTCTGGGATTTTTCGAAAATTACAAAAATTGCATGTTGGAAATATTGGATTACATTTTTAAGCGTTGCCCCGAGTTTGAATGACGCGGCGCTTCCTTACCATGGGGTATGGCTGACAACGATTTAACTTGGAGGACCTGAGTACGAGTCTCAATGCGGAATAAAATGTTGATGGTTGAAAACTCTTTTGCCTGTTTATGTGGTAGTTTAATATAGCGGAGCATTAGAAATAGTACGAGAAAGTGTTTACTGTTGTAGCTCCACTAGTTTTTATGGAACTAAGTGGTATTCAAATTATTTCGAGGGGGATTTTGAATCTCCCTGACCCCATTCTCTAGGTTGGAAATTCTCCCCATGACCCCATTCTCTCTTTTGGAAACACTTGTTGTGGGGTGTGTTAAGCAACTCTGTGTCAACACTAGGATATTTTTATAACATTACGAGAAGTACATTCATTCACATGAAGGTACCGGCTGAGTTAGCTCAGGAGAACAGCCGTTGTCACTGCAACAACTCTCACCGGAAAGTCCTGACAGTGGTAGTATTTTCGAATTGTGGGAATTCCTAGAATTTTCATCTATAACTAAATAAGGTCGAGTTAATCTACTGTCTGAAGGTGAATTTCAGCTGACGGCTGCACTGATCAGTAGTTTTCCCTAATTTTTCCAACCAATCCCTGGCGAATGCCCGAGTAGTTTCCTATGAAATGGGCCACGGACCGCGTGCTAACTTTCCTTCCTTACCCTTGTCTCCACCTCTCACTTTACACGCACACTTGCATGGAAAACGCTACCACACATGTGATGAGGCCGTTCGGGCGCTTAGAGCGTGTCCTGGTTGGTGCGTTGCCCCCATGGAAAGAGATACATGGAGAGGGAAACTTTGCAAGTCGACGTGTAGGTCTGTCCCGGATCTCTCGTTCCAGCGAGGGACAATCACTGCCATCGCCCGGGAGTATAACCTGCACATCACGTCGAAGACTAATGA
This sequence comes from Teleogryllus occipitalis, assembly GCA_011170035.1. NCBI lineage: Eukaryota > Metazoa > Arthropoda > Insecta > Orthoptera > Gryllidae > Teleogryllus > Teleogryllus occipitalis. The sequence continues at coordinate 524,714 of BLKR01000431.1, read as the reverse complement.
CAAATGATGCACTCGGAAACATCAGTTATTCTATCAATCAATATGAAGTTAACCCGGAGTGCATCAATACATCTATGAGATCCAAGCCACGACAATTTTATGTTCTTAAATTATTGCGATACATTAGTCGTCTGATATTTCATGTATTCCTTCATTGCGCTTTTCTGAGATCGCCTGGCCTTTTATTTTTATCCTTTCGCTGAATCATTTCCCGTGAGCATGTTGATACTTGATCGCTGCGCTGTGCGATATGTCATATACATTCGTTGCAATGGCACCAGCGCAATGTGAGCTCCTGGCCTGAGCGTCATTTTCAACATCATGCCATTATTTTCAGCCGTATCTACGACAAGTGCCTATTCAGAAAATATCATTTGTCTTATCTACAATCGACTATCACAATTTCTTGCCAAAAGGAAATAAGATGTGCAGGAGACGTCTGTAGGGAAATGAAAAAAAATGCGAACTTTGCAAAATGGAGAAAAGACAAAGTCTTTCCAAATATTTTTGTGAAAAAATACATATTTGTTTATAACATAGCAAAATAATTTGTGAAAATTGTATTTAATATTATTTAATAGGATCATAAGATGTTTAATGATTTTTGCATGTACTTTGTCAATTTTTACCTTTCTTACCATAAGTATTCCAAGATACAGCAGTGTAAGATTCATTAACAATTGCACTGGGGGAATGTACGCACTGAATAAAATATTTATATCAGTAAAAGGACCTTCAGATCATTCGCATTCACAAAAAGTGGCAGTTGTATCTGAGAGATACATTGCGGGCACTGGCGTGCGTCTCCCTATTATGGGTACTCCCGGTTTAAAGATGTTTGTTTGAATAAAGGAAGTAATCAGGTGAAGAGCAATGCAAACATCCGCTGATCTAAATTGAACACATGTAATACTTAAAAAAAGAATTCTATTCAATAATAAATTCCTGTGTAACTGTTAAATTAGCGTACGTAGTGAAGGAACACAATGACACAGTAAGTTTGTTTGACACATTAAATTTAAATACCTTTCCACGTGCTTAAAACAAAAATATAGAATGAGTTTGCTAATTTGGTAGGTTTTTCTCAGAGGGTAGAAGTCATCGAGAAGTGGGAGTGATTACCCACGCAGTGAATTCAACTAACTCTCGTTAGTGAAAAAAGTCTTATTAAATCGACGAGAGAAAAAGATGCATAATGATATTTATCTGTTGGCGAAGTGTCGTGATGACTCGTGAAAAATGATTCTCCTCGCATTTCTCGTTTACATTAGTCTCACGATACTCGAGCGAGCTGCTGAGAAATGAGAGGAAGCTGTTGTTGGAGAGAGAGCGTAGCTTCATGTATTGCCCGTGAAATGTGTTGTTCTTTAGCTTCGGCCGCCGTTGCGTAATTGAGGCAAATTGTGTGAGAGGCCGCGTGGTATTGCCTACTTCGTATCTGAATTATGTTTGTTCGTAATAATGACAGATGCTGGTTTCAACCAGCGCTTCTTGTGCGTTCATTATCATGTCAGGAGGAGCCAGCGTATGCTTAGAGCTTTCAGAGCGACCTCGTACCCCTATGAAGGTCCTTTTGGATATTTCTGATGCAAGTATTTAGATTTCGCCTGCAGAAAAGAAGGCAGGTATGTTAATCCTGCACCTGTGAATGGGAACGGTTTGTACCAGTGTGGCGAAGAAACTTTTTTTCGGGCGGGGATTGGGCGAACGCGAAAATCCAATTATGGGAAAAGAGTCTTTTTTTCAGCAGCAAATTTACTCCCGGAGATCTCTGCGGAGTGCTTGCTGTTCTTTTCATTCCATTATGCAAGATTGTGTGACAGAAGCTTTAGCGGCGGCTTCCACAAGAATAATTTATTTGTGCCAATGAGAAAACTAAGTATATAAACGTGTAAAAGATAAACATTAAATTCTAAAGGGCATCGAGTTTACTTTTAGAAGATTAGGGCTCTACTGTGAAACAATTTGAGGATTTTGACTCACGGCGGTTAATTGGCCAGCGTTTTGACATCGCATTTGTGCTTTTGAATGGCGGAATTTTTGGAGGCTTTTGAATGTGAAGGATGCTCTATACGACTTACTTTTCGTTTAATATATCTCCACAGCCACCGTTTCGTGAATGAAAATGCTAATAGAGCCGCCTGTGGGTGCACTACTAATAACTTCACCACTTCAGCAATTCCGATTAAGTTCAGGGCGAAAATGATGCCCAAACAGCCGTTTTAAACTGCATGCCCCTTTCTCCTCTCCCTCACAGATTTCTTACTACAGTATGTGAGTATACGAAATCTCTCTAAACGAATTTCCAACTGGCGAATTTTTTCATTCGAGCTGCAAAAGAGACAAAACTGTGTTATATACACTCATTAACAATTTTGCATTCGTAGTTTTCCAATTAGATTTCTCATAGTTACATTAGTACTACGCAACGTCTCACAAAATAAAAAATTAAAACATGTTGACGAATATTTCTAACTTATGACGAATATTACCAATCGACTGAACAATGTTCATTATTGCCAAGTATTTTATTTACAGTATATTGTGTCGTGTGATTTCTCATTTTTAGCGAACAATTGATTCGAAAATATTGAGAAATGCACTTCTTAACACTTGAGTGGAGACATGCAATCTGATCGATGTATTTCTATGCATTTTTGAAAATCGGGAAGATTATTCCAATACTTTTCTGCGTGCGTTTCCTACTTCTTTCCTTGAAAAGTTTTATTATTTATGTAATGATTTATTTAACGCATAATATATAACGCATACTATAACGCATAACGCATAATATTCTGGGGAAATACATCTTATAGCTCCCAGACTTTTAGATTACAAAAACGAATTGTACGAATAATACCCAAATCCCACCCACATGATTCATGTAAGCCTCTCTTCATTAATCTAGGAATTTTACCATTACCTTGTCTGTTAATTTACGAATCAGTGGTTTTTGTCAAAAATGACTTGCTTAGGGGCGGGAATATATTTTCAGAAAATGCTGATGTCTATTACTATAACACTCGACGTAGAAATCATATTCATCAGGTGACAGTATCAACAGCTCATTACAAAAAATTCACATACAATACATGTACATTATTTTACAACACTTTGCCAGATGACATTAAACGATTAAATTCGATAGAAAAGTTTAAATTCCAAGTGAAATCGTTTCTGCTGCATAACTGTTACTATACAATTAGAGACTATACTGAGCATCACAAGAAAAGTAACATTAATTTTAACAATGATTCATAATGCATTATTTACCATTTGGACTGTATAAATGTGTAAACAACCTGTATCAAGTATTGTACTACAGCCTCCGGGTCTATGACCCCCATCTCGATCAGGTTTTTCGTCCAGTTTCCCTGATCCATTGAGCAAATGCTGAGATGGCCCCTTGTGTTGCTTCTGGGCATAAATGTAACTTCATTTTCTGTGCACGTCTTCTAGAATTCAGTGGGAAATACAATTATTCAAATTATCATTTCCCTGTTATCGCGGCAGGAAGCATAATTCCGCCTTCGCAACATGGATAAGAGCCAAAATTTATTGCTTGAAAATAGATTTTATTACACGGGAGCTCTTTTTTTTTCTTTTCTCTCTCTCCAAAATTTAAGTAGTATATGACTTAGTGTAGGGATCACAGAATTTTGAAAATGTGCACACAATTCACTTTTCCCCATAGCACGTCATACGCAGTTATAAATAAATAAATAAATAACGTCAAAAACAGTAAAAAACTATCTCTGACGTGCTATGGTGAGAAGTGTATTCTGTGCACGTCTTCTTAAATTCTGGAATCCGTACTCTCAGCCCCATTTACAAGTTGAAATCTGAATACAGATGCAAATGAGCAGTTTGCTAAGAATTGATAAGAAAAATTAGCTCTAATTTAAGAAAAACTATTTGCAAAGGCAAATCAGCTATAGATTTTAGCTTTTATTCTTCATCGTGACCTACGTGAAGGAATCGACTCTCTACCGACGGAACACTGAAACGATAATTTGAATAACAATATTTCTCAGATGTTATAATAGATGTTTTGAAAATTATTACTTTCATCATCTATATGAAGAGGCATAAACATATTGAAGCCTGGAAATAATAAGTTTCAAGGATGAAATAATAAGTTTCAAAATTTAAGAATAAACTTTATATTTATTAAGATTAGTAATGGGAAAGACAATTATGAAAATTTACTAACGGAAAACAGAGTTGATTACATAGTGATTAATTATCACTTGATTGACAATGTAGGGGCGAAATTGTAGGGCCCATTTCTCCAGTGGAAGTGAGAAAAACGGCTGTAGGAATGAAAACTAATTTGTATTACTACATTGCTCATACTTTTGCCTATTACTTATTACAGATATGTAAAATGATATTTATATATAACATGTAAATTATTTTTGATTTAATTATATAGATATTTATGTTTAACATATACAATAATTATATTTATTTATACAGGTATGTAAAAGTATAATTATGTGTAAAATTTGAGCAATCGTTTGGAAATCCGTCAACATCATCTGCAACCTTCGCCATGCGTCATCGCTTCGTGAAAACTGCTACGTCAGACCTGTCCATTATCACGTTGCAATCTTACTTCAGTATTTGTCGAAGTAGAGAATACTTGTGCAATCGGATCAACATAGTTGAAGTAGTTGTTGAAAAAAGTGGTCATCTGTGTCTCCCCACAAGCACTGGAAGTACAGAAAATTATCCAAGTATTTATGACCTGGCCTTATCTCAAAAACTGAAAATATTTTAAGGTAAACTTTTGAAAATTGATAGTAATACTTTCCTAAAGATATGTAGAATTAGTTCTTTAATAGCGTTGATGGTGACGGTAACGGTTAGCGTATCGGGCTGTTATACCCTAACGGCGGGTTCAAACCCTATCGAAGCCGTGGGTTTTAAGGGCGAAAAAAATCCTTCGTTCGGAGAGGAAGTAAAGGCGGCTGTCCCGTGTTGTAGATTTACCGCATGTAAAAGATCCTGAAGTCTAAATGAAGCCTTTGAGCTTAATTCAAATCGCCTATTTCGTCGCCTAAATAATACCTTCTTTCTCCGCTAGTCGATGAAAGGAGCGTGGCGAAATTTGCTTGGTCAGACGGAAGACAGGACTCATGGCCTGAGTCACACCACGTAAAACGAGGCATCGTTTAATTCAATTGAAACTTTTCCTACAATTATACTGTAATTTATTCTGGGATCCGTCGTGGACCCCCCCCCCCCATTGGTGTTCTCCAAGAACAAGAATGGAATTAGTACACGACTGTTAAATGTACGAAAATACTAGGAAATGAAAATTGTTTATGCACACTTTTATTCTGATGAATACGTGCATGTTATAAATAATGATCATCTTGAATATATTGAGGAGGAAATTGATTGAAGCATGTAACAAATGGAATCTGGACATCAGTGTGAAGAAGACAAAACACTTCCTCACTAGAATAGAAGCTGTAGATCTTATGATATTACATCGTATCGTAAAATACGTCATAAATGCACCTAAGTAATTTCATCAGGCACAGGGGATCATGGGACAAATATACAATATATTAATCTTGATGGTGTCAATGCACTAGAACAAAAATATAACTTCTCTCCCAAACCCATCACGTTGTTCCTACCCCCAAAACAATTGCCAACTTTCAGTGCAGAGAGTACCGATTCGCAGAGCCTCGCGTACGGCTGAGTTCGTTGAGGAAGGTAACTGAGCGGTCTCCAGCATTTCTTTTCGTTAACCATTCCGGCTTAATTTTGGGAATCTTCGTCTTTTGAAATTACGAACCTCCACTGTATCCGACCGAAAAACTGACTCCGGAGTATCCGACCATGGAAGAAATACCATGGAAGAAAAAGAGAATTTCCAAGACTGAGATTTCCGTTCATCATATTGTGTGGCGTGTGTACGTGGATTGACCATGTCAGCACAATTAGAGAGAAAAGGATGCAAATAAATAATATCTGTACCAATCAGGTAGACGAAGGAATAATGAAAGGGCATCCTAAGTTCAGGGCTTGGACACAGCGATGACTGAGAGGAATCAGAATTAGGAAGGTGCTTCAGAAGCTGAAATGAAGAATCCATGAGACCCCCGCTTCATGATTATGATGATGATGGTGGTATATCAATTTGTTTGTAGACAAATAATTATTCAAAAATTTTATTTTCTTCAAAACTTTTACACAGCTTTATCTGCTCAGTGTTTTCTATAGATGCCATCCCCTTTTATGATGAACACAGAGTATATTTACTATTTTAAAAATATTCTTTATAATTATATTTCATGATGGGAAATATTGTTAATTGAGTACTTTTTATGTAACTAACATGAATGTTAAAATGATACACAAACTTAAGAATGAAGTTGAACTCTCTTCTGAGCACAGTGATTTGTTGTTATAAATGTTCTATAAAATATTGTTCCTTCATTTGCTTTTACCATATCATTGTGTTTTTATCATGTGTACCAAAATAACTTCTTTGCATTAACTTCTTGTAAGAATTTTTGTTTCAGCTATATCCATTTGGCTAGTGTCTTAATTAACTATTAAATATTGAGAAATGACAACAAATATATTTAATTAGGTAACATCATTTACACCGTGTACATCATTTACACCGTGTACAGCACTTACATAATTTGTAGATATTCAATCATTTTTCTCTATAACCCAGGAATGCTACCAACCATCTCCATAGTTGTGGATACCACACGTTTAGTGAAAATTTTACCTACGACAGAACGTCCTACTAGTGCGAACGGGCACATCGAGTGATACTCCCCACACAAACACTTTCAAACCAGCTGGATCAAACATCCTTCCCAACTAGTTGGCGAAATTATTTCTTGGGGTAATGCTAGTTGAATCATCAGCTACAAGGAAACTTCAGACGACGTCCCGTGTTTGATGTGATAAACCGCATTCAGAACGCCGGACCGCCAGTTTGCGATCAGAGCAACAACTGCACACTGTGGCTTGGTTCCTTTTGGCGCGCGATTGGGCCGCGGTAGCATGCCTGGAGCACCAACGTCCTGGAGCCTTGGAATAATACGGATGGTGCGAGATCAGAGTTTTCCGCAACTTTTATTCTAAAAAAAGCAGTGATGCTAAAATAGCACGTACTTTCTCCTCCGTATTTTCACGCAATTATGCGAAAAGTACTCAACTTTTTGAAAAATTGTACATGACCTTATTTCAAAAACTATCTTTAAGGAACAGATTGCATTAAGGGAAAAAAACCTCTCTAATATTTTAGTTGCAGGAATACATCCAAAAATTTTGAACTTTTGCAATTTTCGAAATATTAGGGTTTTCAACGAATATGAGACCTACACCATTCTTTTAAACGTCCTTCACACTATTCAACAAAAAAGAATTAATCAAAAACGTTGAAGTTATTTTTTTTTTTCAAAATTTGGAAAATATTCTTTGGGGTTTCATGTAAAGTACTGCCCAAAATTAAAATATAGGTTTCAAATTGAGGAGGTCACGACACTCGCCAGATTAATTAAGGAATATCAATTTTGAAGAAAATCGGCTAAACCAGCAGCGGCTAAACCAGTCGCTGCAGTTGTTCACAGACGAACGAACAGAACGACGGACGGACAATAGGACGGACGGACGGATATACAGACAAACGTTTTGCCGTAATTCGATTTTTCGGAATCTAGGACGCACAACACATGGATTCTGGTTGCACCACGTGTTGGAGGACTACTTTTTCTAAATTGTGCAACTAAATTGATACACACTTTCGTTGCCAGAGCCCTGTAATAAGTGTTTTTCTGATGAAAATTCGCCGTTTTTTCGCGCAGCATTACGTAAGTTCCTCTCTACTGCATATGCAGTAGCGAGAAAGTAATGAATGAATCACTGAAAGAAAACTGGCTAGTTGTATAGTCCCCTTCAAGTCATGGCCGCCTTCAATCACTCTCTTCCATTCATCTCTTTTCATCGCTCTCCTCCTCCAAGGTGTGACTTCCAAGGTCCAGAAATCACTTTCTACACAATCCATCCTCATTCCTGATCTACTTCTCATTCTCGCTCCGTCGGGTTCTCCAAATGTTATCTTTTTGCAAGTGTTAGTCTCATCAGATCTCCTTACGTATCCTAGCCATTTTATCCTTGATGATTTTACTTCTTTGACAATATTTGGTTCTCCGAATAATTGGTATATTTCCTTATTATACCGGATACGCCACTATTATTCGGTCACTATTGGCATTAATTAGACGATATATTTTGTCTAAAAGTCTTCCTTTAAACAATTCTGATATTAGTTTTGTCAAAAATAGGACATTTTTAGAATTGGTAATTAAACAACATTGAGTATACAGCATAATTATTGTTTTAACATTCAAAACTATTTTGAATACAAATATGAAAGTTGACTTTTATATAATGTAAGTATGTTATACATATGATAATCAAAATAGATGTTTTCATCGTAATAAACTAATTTGAAACTTTTCAATCTTTCTTTGTGCTACATTGTCCTAATACACGTTTTCCACCACACAATGCATTGATATTTTAGAGGCAACCAACATTTTACAAATTAATCTTATCTGTTTAATGTTGTCTTCATGAACAAATGTAACTCATGAAAGAATTTGCATTAAGCTATTTTGTTTACTTCAGCTGTGAAGTAATTGAAGTCTGTTAGTGAAACATTGTGTTCACTCTTTCATATTTTAACAAGTAAACTGTTTAACAATGAAACTGAATTCTTGAAATTATATTTGGGCAATGAGATGGTCAAAAGGAGAGGCAAAAACAACTATTAATAAAAATTATTTTGAAATAAATATACCAACGTAGTTGTAATTTGAAATAAACAAATCTTGTAAATATAAGAATTCAAATGACAACATCAAGCCGTGCGTATTAATGTCACTTCAAATAAAAATATTTACAAGTACATTGTTGCAAATGAAAAATGTCTGGTTTGTTTACTCATTTTGTACGTTTCTCACTTGTGTTCAGGTCTTGAAAGATTTTTTTTTTTTGAATGGAGACTCAGATAATCTTCATCATAATCGTCGTTTGAAATCAACTGCGATACATAACTATCAATGTTGAATTCCAGTATTCGAGATAGACAAAATATTTTAATATATGGATAGCTAAAGAAAATAGTGAGATTTTATAGTATTTATGACTAGCATTCTTTTTAAATTTCGCACTGAAATTGCTCAAACGTATTTACAGAAACAGAAAAATGTTACGTACTTCGTAATGGAATGCACCAACTCCAAACATAGTTTTTTTGGGAAAAAAATAAATATTGTGAAATAAATACTAATTTTGCATGTCACAACGATAATCAAATTAAATAAATGTGTCAAAGTAAAACACGCGAAGGTTATTATCAAACCTAATTTATAAATGCATTGCCCATTTCATGGGACTCTTGAATATAATCTTAAAAATCCAAAATATAATCTTTCACTAGATTATGTTTATTACGTTATATTTTTAATTTTCCGTAAAAAAGTCGATGAAATCAGATATGTAGGGTTATTAGTTTTAAATAACGTGAAATAATAATATTATTTGTATAGATTATGTTCTTTCGGCCAAATCGTTCAATAAAGTTCGTATTAAGTTAAAAGTAAGTTAAAGGTAAATTTTCCAAAATCAGTTCAGTTCAATCCAGTTCAATCCAATCAATTCAGTTTGTAATCTTCATCATAATCGTCGTTTGAAATCAACTGCGATACATAACTATCAATGTTGAATTCCAGTATTCAAGATAGACAAAATATTTTAATATATGGATAGCTAAAGAAAATAGTGAGATTTTATAGTATTTATGACTAGCATTCTTTTTAAATTTCGCACTGAAATTGCTCAAACGTATTTACAGAAACAGAAAAATGTTACGTACTTCGTAATGGAATGCACCAACTCCAAACATAGTTTTTTTGGGAAAAAAATAAATATTGTGAAATAAATACTAATTTTGCATGTCACAACGATAATCAAATTAAATAAATGTGTCAAAGTAAAACACGCGAAGGTTATTATCAAACCTAATTTATAAATGCATTGCCCATTTCATGGGACTCTTGAATATAATCTTAAAAATCCAAAATATAATCTTTCACTAGATTATGTTTATTACGTTATATTTTTAATTTTCCGTAAAAAAGTCGATGAAATCAGATATGTAGGGTTATTAGTTTTAAATAACGTGAAATAATAATATTATTTGTATAGATTATGTTCTTTCGGCCAAATCGTTCAATAAAGTTCGTATTAAGTTAAAAGTAAGTTAAAGGTAAATTTTCCAAAATCAGTTCAGTTCAATCCAGATCCAAGAGGAAATAGAGATATTGAACTTGAACTTCCTATGAAGTTAAAATACTTTAAATTGTATTTGGAATTAAAACCTCTTGAACTCTCTAGAGAGTTAAAGTGAAAAATGTGGTTCAAATATAAACAATGTCTTCGCCGACCCGGATAACCGAGATGTCTAAGGCGCACGCGCGAAGGGTTGCATGTTCGAAACTCGCCTTGGGCATGGAGGTTTGCTTATGGCGTGGCAGGACTCTCACCTTTCAACTTTCTCCCTCCAATTCATCACAGGTATGGGTGACGCAATGGATTGGGTTTTTCTGCCCAAGCAAAAAACGTGTTACATCCGCGATGCTGGTCCAAATCCCGTGCAAGTCTTCAACCTTTATCCTCCCCTTAATTTCTTTCCCTTTACTTGAAAGTTGCGTCAACGTAAATAAGTCCAGGTGCGCGCAGCGTAAGCATTTTCTATGTGTGGCTTAGGTTCCTTGCTCCAACACAGGATTAAGCGATGAGCTTACTAGCCACGCTTATGCAAATAGAATGCACACTGACCGATTGGGGCTCACGTGCCACATCGGCGCGATGGATGGGGAGACTGTAGGTACCTTGGTGGCTTCACCCCCAGGTGTAATCTCAGCAGGGAGGAGGTCTGTAGTAGGGAGTCTGTAGGCACCACGAGAAGCGGGATGTAAATGAGGAAATACAGTAACTATCCGCTAGATATCCGTATATTTATACTATCCGTATTTTTATGAATGATAAATATACTATCCGTATATTTATCATTCCTGATTATAGTTTTAATACTATTACAGTATTAAAATTTCTAGTTCGGGATGGAGGAATGTGAAATTCGCCAAAAACACCTTTCCACACATTTTAAAATTGACCTTTGCCGAAACTCGAAATCGACTGTCTTTTTCAGATAATACCGCAATATTTACACGAACATGAAAGAAAAATTATTTAAGTGAAAATATATTTACCACAATTTACTACACTAACAAGGATTTCTTTACAGTCCAAAGTAGAACTCAGTTTATCGTGGAGGCAATGTAGATAAGAAAACAATCTAAATTTACAAGCAATATTACGTTGTCTAAATCGCAGTACATCATCACTCTTGAAGAGATCGAATATGAAAAATAATAATTTTTTAATTGTCAATAAAGTTCAAATTGAAAATAAAACAGTAAGTACATTTGTCATTTGAATTTTTATTATTTTTTACTTCGGATTTTGGACAATCTTGACTGGGTACACAAAAAATGGACTATCTTTTCTTAAGCTATTTTATTACTTTTGATACTTTTGAATTGGTCATTAAGATATTTATTTTTCTTTCGGTCATTTTTGGTCATGGCCTTTTTTCCTAAAACTGTCAGTCCTGGAACCCTTGAGGAACTTATCGGTGCGCCCCACAAAATTACAATTCTACATCAAAAACATAACTACTGTAAGATGAATCAAGTGTCTCTATCTTGATTCTCATCTGAATTTGTATCTAAACTTACGGCAACTGTGCGAAATAAATGAAACAAACATAAAACTATATAAAACTTTTTCAATTTCTCGTTCAATAAATAAACATTTTGATGAGTGTAGATGTTAGTATCACGACGATGAAACCCGCTCACTACAATATTCCACCCTCTCACTATAATATTCTCACATCTTCATTTTATTTTATTTTTGGTGATGCAGCAAGCGAAATTTTAGAATGTATTATGTTACATCTTTTAATAAATGATCTTTTTTGTTGAACGTAATGCAGTTTCATTAAAATGTCCACAGGCACACTCGGATCTTTTCGAATGCAGCATAGGACGCTGAACACACCTATGTGTGGTTTGATAAAAGTAAAAGAAAAAATAATTTAATTCCATGAGTAGAAAATGACACTTTTAAAAGTTCATATGACATTATTATTATTATTATTATTATTATTATTATTATTATTATTATTATTATTATTATTATTATTATTATTCCTCTAAATCACGAACAAATATGTTAAGAGTCGGTTGAATATATTTGTAAAATCTACCCCAGGTTGCAACCAGCTTCAAAAGGAACAGATCTAGGAACTATTGGTGCCTCTACAATACTTTGCACCAAAGTGAGCTGTTCCCAATAAAGAAATGTCTTGCGTTTCCGAATATTTTGAATGATTGGGAGAGTAGCTAAGTTCTTACAGAAATTTTGCGAACAAATCCCAGAACTCCGATAACTATCGGGACGACCTGCGCTTTTATGCCCCACATTCGTCTGATGTCGATTTCTAAACTCTTTGGTATTTAAGACGTTTCTCTGGCTCCTTGGTTACGACGATTTATTTGCACGGCACAGCAATATCTTGACACGCTATTGTTATTGTTGTTATTGTTATTATCATCATTATTATTATTGTTATTTCATAATTTTATTTTTCGACCAATTAACAAGGAAGTCTTCATTGGTCCCCGTTTTTAACAAATCGCGTGAAAGAAGAGAACGGAGATTTCCTCTTCGCAGTGTTGCTACAGGTCCATCGACATATGCGGCTCAATGTCAGACGTAGGCGGCGCTTCCGGGATTGCTTGGAGATACTTTCTTAGTGCCGTGTTGAAAGAGAACTGTTTTGAACTACTTTTATTACATAATTATGTAATTAATGTCTACATATTTTCAATTATTAAAATAATACAGATTTTTTGCATTTTGAATGTCACATTGCAGATTGGCGCACTCAACTATGTGAATCACCGAACCCCTATTTGCTGTTTGAGAGAATGTTTTTCAAAATATTTCTACAAAATATATACAAAATTTAATGTAAATAATTAAAAGAAATGTTATCATTAAACGGCTTTTTCTCGATAAATAATACGAAATACTTGCGGAGCTTAAAACATTTGAAAATTATTCTACTTTTCATTTTAGAAAATAATATAATTTTTAAAATCATTGTGAAAAATTAAATAAGCTCAATATATTTGGTGGAGATACCAGACCCCGTATTCCTTGAAAGTGACGCCTCTGGTTTGGTAAATTCAACGGGCGGCGTATTTGTGACACAAGCTGTTAGAGAGTTGTTTTTTTGTGTGTGTGTGTGGGGGGAGATTTGAAAGAAACACCTTTCATTGAATTTATTTATAATAACTATATCACATACGGTACATTCAATATATTTTCATTACTTGTACATAAATTATATTTTTAAACTAGAAATATAATTTAAACTCTGTGACAAGATTTAAAGTATTTGTTTTTAACGTACATTCATTATTAATAGTATTAAAAAAGAACTGAGAAATAAAATATATAATTTTGAAACAGGTTTACATATTTAGAATAATTAATTAAAATATTGATTAATATTAATTAATTAAAACAATAATTGATAATAAATTAATTATCAACAAATTATGATTCCCATATACTAGAAACTATTTGCTTCGTTCTCTATAGAGTTAAAGATTTTATTTCACAGAAATATAAATCTCGCATCTCGTAAAATGGGAGGTGAAGGAAACTTGCGTGAATAGTGTATGCGTTTGTTCGTTATCGGCGTAAAATTAGTATCTACATAGCAACGTTGATGGCAACATTTGATCACATGAAATATCTTTCCCTTGTAATAGAAACGATTTACTCTGGCAAATGAGCTTCAGATTTTGTTTGATAGTTCTGCCGCTAAAAATTCTGAACAAATAACGTGCTGCAAATAACGTGCGCAGATGTTCGTGTAGGATAAGATCACCAGAAATGGACAGTTAAGAACATTTTTCATAGATTGTTTAGTTTTCATAGATAGATAGTTTTCTTAAACGTTTTGGACTACAATCCTGTGCACATAATGTGAAACTCAAGTGAGCTATTTGCTTATTTCTTTCTGAATAGATCCAATGCCTAAAAATTACAAATTTTTAAATTGTTCTATTTTGTATACATGTATTTCCAAATATCCATTTTGCTTTAATGGAGGCCCTTTGAAAATTGCAAAATTTTGACAATGATTGGAAACTTAACTCGGTAATGGGCACTCGATATTCAATACCCTGACATATTTGAGAAACTTTAAGCCTAAAAAGTAACAGTTCATACACACTGTTGCAATACCAAAATTAGTAAAATGTTTTCAACGTATTCTTTATGTGTATATAAACGACTGGAAAGTAATAAATTATCTTCGTTCTACTCATCCCAACTTGAAATCGTAAGCTCTGCTTTCCGCACGTTTAAAACAAGTGGGAAACCTCCAAATATTATTTTTTTGTTAAATGCGATGCTTGAAGTAATTAGTAATAAATGTAACATCATTAATTTTGCTTTTTTCTGGAGTTCAGTGGGAAATATAGTTATTCAATAAATCGTTCTCCGTGTTCTCACGGCAGTTGCTTCACGAAGGGCACGGTGAACGGAAAAGTCAAAATGTGTATGTGATTATCATAGTAAATAGATTTTATTACACATGAACGGATATTTTTATCAATTTTTGCCAAAAACGCTGGTTTCCATCTGCATTGAGAATTCAACTTCCATTTAGGTTAGGGTAGGGATCCTAGAATTTAAGAAAACGTGCACATAATACACTTTTCCCCATAGTATGTCAAACACAGTTTTTAATAATAATAACAATAATAATAATAATAATAATAATAATAATAATAATAATATTAATAATAATATTTTTTTGCAAATGAGCGAAAGCTCGGTGACAGTCAAGCAAAAAGTATAATAATGAAAATTGAAAGAAACAATACCTACAAATATTTTTAAAAAGAAAAGAAAATACAATTAACAAAAATAGAATTAAAAAACACAGGCAAGCATTAAAAATAGATTAAAAATGCCAATCTTTTCTCCGAACCCACCTCTTCACTTCACTACATTTAATTTTTTTTACCTTAAATAAATAAGTATAAAAATAAGTCAGAGATTTCAACGAAAATGAGACCTGCACCATTCTTTTAAACGTCCTTTGCACTAGTCTACAACAAAATTTAATCAAAAAATTTGGATTCATTTTTTTGAAAATGTCCGAGGAGCTTCATGAAAAGTACCCCCGAAAATTCAAATATCGATTTCAAATTCCAGGGGCCGCGAAATCAACCTGAACGATCGGGGAATACCAAATTCCAAACGGAAACGATGGAGAAAATTAAATTTTGGAGTAAATCGACTGAATGGTTTATGAGCTAGCGTTCTGAACAGATAGTCGTTTTGCCGTCAATCGATTTTTCGGTATCAAGGACACCCAAACATAGATTCTGGGTACACCACATGATAGAGGATTTTCTTAAAATGTATTTCGCAACTGGATTTATTTACTTCTGCATTACCAGGCCCCGGCAATAAGAGTTTTGGAAAAATGCACACTTTTCCGACGCACGATTACAATACTTTCTCTTCTTACGTTCGTAAGTGCGAGAAAGTAAAAAAGCAGCGCCCACTGATGAGACAGTGGCCACTAGAAGGGCCTTTGTGCTCCTTGTCCGTTGTGGGCGATCGGGGCCGCGCGGGCGTCGCGCGGGGCGAGCGTGGCCGCCGGGCGGGACGCCGTGCGGCCCGCTGCCGGGCGTAGGCCTAAAAGGCCGGGCCCCGCCGCGCGCGCCGCCCCGGCTGCCCCGACCTCGCCACCGCGCCCGCGCCCTTGGGGAACGCCTTCGAGCACAACGAGCACCTGCATAGGGGCTCCTAAAGAATTTGAAGCAAAATTTCTAGCATAGTAGTTGTGTGGCAAATATTAATATATTTTTTTAATCGCTTTACTACGCCTTGGTTCATTTCAAATGCTGTCCTGCAGCTGTCGGTATGCCAACAGTCCAAGAATGATGGTTGAACTATCACCAACGTCTGGGAGTGGATCCCAACTGTCTAGCTCCAAACCTTACTGATCGTACCTGTCGTAGTCTTTTTTTTTTACCTCAGTGTCATTTCGTGGATGTCAATATTTTATCACTAACCAATTATAGAATTGCTAAATATCTTTTATATACTCAAGAAATATCACGTGTCAATATTATTTCCTCCTTCCATCTCACATAACGCTTTGATGCAAAACATATACCCAGATGTCTTTATTTTGA
Organism: Teleogryllus occipitalis; assembly: GCA_011170035.1. NCBI lineage: Eukaryota > Metazoa > Arthropoda > Insecta > Orthoptera > Gryllidae > Teleogryllus > Teleogryllus occipitalis. The sequence goes on along the minus strand of BLKR01000431.1, from coordinate 508,311 downwards.
TCCACCGCTGTAACAATGTTATTTTTTACAAGTGCTGAATTAAATAGAAAGGAACAAGTAGCAATATCTAGAATCCGAACTGGACACTGCAAATTGAGTCATATCCACTTATTTAACAAAATCCCTCCTCCCACCTGCAACCACTGTGACAACTCCACTGTTCTTAATTTAAACCATGTAATTAACCACTGCCCTCATTACAACACTCTTAAACAACAAATTCTGCAGGATGACTCATTTGCCTTAATTTTGGAATCCCCTACCAAGAAAAAATCCTTAATTTTTGCAAAAAAAATTCAAATATTTTCAGATACATAATAGTTATTAACTATTGTCAATAATTTAGAAACCATGTCAATTTTTGTTAACATAGTTGTTATTATTGTGATTAAAACCAAATGTATTATTTAATTGTCGCTAATGACCATCGCTGTTGATGCGACAATAAATAAACTAAAAAAAATGTTATTTTTTGTTTTAGTTGTGGTATAAAGGGCGCGGACAGCAGGAGCAGATATAGTCGATCATTTTGGAAGGGGACATCATGTATTTTCGTTAAATAATAAACAGTTGTTATTACATTGTATATTATTTTTCTAGTGTACATGTGATACTATGTTTATATACTATACTATGTTTTTTAAATAATTGCATTATTCTATTATAAATATTTAAAACAAGTTTGACAAATAAAATATTGTAGATTTTTGTTGTTCAAAAATGTTATAAAAATATGTTAATAGTACTCAGCATCTTTTCTTTGCTTTTCTCTGCGTCCGTTTTGACTTTATGTAGGAATACAAACGTCAATATTCTATAACTGTTTTTTAACATCAACAATGTTCATAACGTACCCTGAGTACATTATATTAAAAAGTTAATTTGTGAAAATAATCTGCTGTAAAGATGCTGCTTTCTCTGAGCGTAAGAAAGAGATTAAATTCGTGCCTGTTGTCTCTGAGTCAATTTGCCTAGTGTTAACTAAAGCTCTTTCTGTCTTACAAATCTTCTTTTGCGATTCCTGCTTTTTTCACACATTTTTTGATTACGGGTAGCACTTATTTACTTTAAGGTTGTATACAATTTTATGTAAGGCCGAAAAGAAGTGTCAACAAATGTGCTTCTCTTATGTCGTTCAAAGAAACCCAAATTGAAATCGAAAGAAAGAAAGAAGAAAGAAAGAAAAAATGTGCGATTCTGAAGTGTCTGCTGCAGAATCAAAAAGAAGGGGGAGTACGGTTCCCCGCCGAGCAAGACGTTCAAAATTGAATTTAAAAAATGTTAAAAATATTCGAACTTGATAATATTAGTTATAGCAAAGAATAAGTGGCATCTTGTTGATTATTTTTCAGAGACCAATTCATTCATTTAATTGCTTTTATTCAGACAAAACCGTGCATGAAATAAAAATTCATGTATCTTCCTCATTTAATGATGTTCTGATATGAAAAAGCACTGCCAAGAAAACTAGTTTCCTATTCATTTTTTTTTTCACAAAATCAAAATGAAAATGTTCATTTTTCTGTCGTAGGTACCTGTCGTAGTATTTGTTGTTGTTTTTTTCCTAAGTGTCATTTCGTGGATGTCAATATTTTATCACCAACCAATTATAGAATTGCTAAATATCTTTTATCAAAATATTTGTGTTACATAAAAGCAAGGTAAAATTCTGAGCAATATAACAGTTAAGGAATTTAACCCGCGTGTAAAATACATCAGAAAGATTTACGATATTTGTTTAAATTAGTACAATTACTTATTTATTTCTACACTTTATTGGCAAGAACATAGTGAATTTCTGCAAAGAAGGTGCGTAAAAACTTGTTATGAATAGTTGAAAAACCTAAAACACATGGGTATTAGAACTATGAAGAAGTTTGTAATGTTATATTTATGTTTTATTGTCATTTTATCAAAATCTTCTCCCCTTCAAATGAAAAAGCTAAATATCCCACACAAAAGACAAGTATTTGAAAAACTTGGGGCACTACTGAAAAAAGGATTGAATAGACAAAATTATTTCTTACACAAGATTTGCTAACCCTTTGACATCACCCTCTCTCGAATTGAGCATGATTTTTGCGCAAAATGAATGCTACAATTACTAATTTACAACACTCATTAATATTGATATATTCCTCTGTCAGTTTCGAGCATTTTTGTGTAATTGTCTGTGGTCTAATTTCTAAACACCCGATTCAAATATTCTTCATAGAAAGTTAAGTTAGTATTTTCTCGTTTGAAAAATATTGCAAACCAGTAGCAAATTCAGATTATTTATATATTCTACTGCGGAAGGTTATTGAAAATAATTTTAAAATTTTATAAAATATTATAACTATTCTACTAAACATTATTGCTTGCAATTTTGTAGAAATGCTAGTTTTTCACTGTTATTCCAATAAGTTCATTGACGTACCAACTCAGAGAGAAAATAAATTTCTCACATCGAATGGAATTTTTCCCTGAAGTGAATAGCTATTCAGCGAATATTGTGATATTCAGCTCCAACACTTAAATGCAACGTGTAACATCAAAAAGCAGACAATTAAAAACTCAGTTCACCGAATTCAGAAAAATTACAATAAGATTTGTTTGAACTTCATAGCCGTACTGACTTCCTATCATATTTGTTTGCTTTTCTTAAAATTTAATTTGACAATCCAAAAATCGCATAAACATTCTCCCTCTGTGAGGAGTTATTAATAGGCCTAGGCTTAGTGCTGCCACGCCACCCCACATTGTACAGTACACCATTTCCCTCGGTTATGCTCTAATCGATAGGGCTCTGGCTGGTGATTCGCTGTTTCCGATGTATGTAGTACTGTTCACTAGAATGCATGTGGCAATCTGTCCACATATTGATTACCGAATTACCTCATAGAGCGTATACATTGAAAACCATCTTTATTATTTCGAACTTTGAAAGAGTAGAAAATAACATGATAGTGCGGGCCATACCCTCATTCTTAAAAAAAATCTTTTGTGGCCATTGAAGAATATTCTGATATTATTTCACTTGCTTTAATTGTTTTCATTAAAATAAATATTATATATTTTATTTTAAATGTGTACAAAATTTAATTAAATTTATTTTTAAATGTTACTGGGGGAGAATGTTTACAGACACAAGGTTTAAGGTCTATTTACCATTTGGTAATACTGCATTATAATAAGGTTTACCAATTGTTACGATGTACTATGTTATAATATATAACTATTATATATATATATATATATATATATATATATATATATAATTATATAGTATAATTATATGTGTATTGAATGTATACAAATCTCTAAAAAAATAAGTTTTATAACGTGGTTTTGATGTAGGGATTCAGAAACATTATTGTTTGCAAATCAAAAAACGAATTCGCTGTAACGCATTTATTCAGTTTATAAATTTCTTGACTTTGCTAAGGCTGTCTTTTTTTGCTTTTCTTCTTTTTACTTACCCGTCATACTCCTTACATACTATAGGGAAAGTATTACAATGCTGCAGAAAAAAACTGTGAAGACGCATTTTGTGAGGTTCCGGAAAAGTGGACTATTCTATTTAATTTATGTCGTAAATTATTTCCTTTAACGTGGAGTGTAGATAGAATCCATGTTTTGTGTATTCTTGGCATCGAAAATTTGGTTTAGGCAAATGTTTTGTCTATCTGTGAACAACACTAGTTGCTAAAGCGGTATTTTCACCAAAATTGATATTCGTGCCCAGTGTTTTTGAAAAGGATATTTTAATTATTGAAGGTAAATTTCATAAAACCTCAAGGACAATTTAATTTTTTTTTTTCAAATTGGCTCAACATTTTCTCTTTATTTTTTTCTAAAATACAGCACGCTTATAAAATTGGGGCAGGTTTGATTTTCAGAATTTTTGAAAATTGCAAAAGTTTAATTATTTTTGGCATCTTCATACAACTACAGTATTGAAAAAGAAACTTTCTTATTGAGATCTGTTCTTTAAAGTTAGTTATTTTTAAAGGTTTAGTACAATTTTTTTTCAAAGCAGGAGTAGTTTTCCCGTATTTTAGCATGAAATAGAGGAAGATTTAAAATCAAGATTTCTTTTAAAACAGCTCCAAATTGTTTTTTTAATTTTTTCTCGGAAAGTGCGATGTAAATGCTTAATGTTCTTGAAAGTTGACAGAGTTCCCTTTAACTTTCCATTCTCTGAATTTTCGAAGATTGCAAAAGTTACAAATAATCCAGAGAGAATATGCTGTTGTAATGCTTGTAGTTTCATATTTTCTGGGAAATGCATTTACATAATAATTAATGAGTTTAAGTGTCACAATTGTGTAAAAGTATCGATATTTTCTCAGAATTGTAATTGTATTACTATACTAGTCGCTCATGACCTTTTATGTAGTTTATGCGATGTAAAATAAAAATTACGAAAAATATGTAAGTTACACCAATTCAATTATTTTTAATTCATTATCGTACACAAAGCAACTTTTTAGAGTAATAAGGAATAATCGTTTGAACTTGAACATCCTACAGGACGAAGAGATGAAGTATTATATTTGTGCTTGGCACCTGTAAATGCATGCATTTTTAATTTCACTCACAATTATTTAGTCCCAAAATTTATTTATTTTTATTGAAAAATCGCGTTTAAAATAGATAAATAATTATTAAAGTTCTGCACATTTAAAAACCAATAAAAGTTTTTGTTTGTTTTATAAATCAAATTTTATTATGAAAATTTGAAACCCTTTATATTTACTGTCCTAGTCCCTAGCTTTTTGGATCTAATGGCAAACACTGCTTCATGGAGTGCCAGGTAGGGAAGCTTAAGTGTGGTTTTAACAACGGTCTTCACGTGATGTCACCAAGATTGCACCGCCTCCTCCTCCTCACACACTCCTCCCTGTAGCCGGAGTAACGGTAAGTTGAAATAATAAACGCAAAGACGTAATGAAGAAATTGCCGGAAGGAGTCGGCGGAGAGACGTCTGCCCGCCTACGTGCGTCGCCCCGGCCGCTGCCGCGGGCGCCCCTTTAGGCCTAGCGCCGCGCCGCCCACCCGCACCGTTCGCGCCGCCTGCGCCGCCCGCGCCGAGCCACGAGCGCCCGACCCAGCCTGCGACGCGCCGGCCAGTTAGGTCACGAGAACGACGAATTCTCGATAGTAATAATAACAATAATAATGATAATAATGATAATAATGATAATACTAATACTAATAATAATAATAATAATAATAATAATAATAATAATAATAATAATAATAATAGATTTTAAATTGCAATAAAATATATTTGAATACCCTGATAATTATGTAAAGATAAATTTCGCAAAGAATTGTAGAGGAATCCCCAATCAATAGATCTACTCCTTAGGAAACTGGTTGCAACCCACATGAGATTTCGCTGTATTTATCCGATACCTAGAATCTTTAATCGTGAGTTGCGGGGTAATGGGTACATTAATAATACAAATAATTAATGCAATAAAAATTAATCATAGCATAATAATAATAATAATAATAATAATAATAATAATAATAATAATAATAATAATAATAATAATAATAATAATAATAGTAATAATAATAGTCGTAAATAACATGTGAAGGAATTTGCCCTTCACATAACATTCGGTGCGAAGAAATCAACAATAATGGTTCACAAGAGAAGGACCAACTTCGCTCTCTGATTTGTCGAGAAATTGGTGGAAAACCAGGATGGAGTTAGGGGTTCTGTATCCCAAAGTAATCAGTTTTCTATCAGTTTCTATTGCAGTATTTACATGTTCAAAACGCGTGTTAAATAAAACATTACAGTCCGAAAGAATACTACTGACGATGCAGTAACAAACAAATGACTATATACATTATTATTATTATTATTATTATTATTATTATTATTATTATTATTATTATTATTATTATTATTATTATTATTATTATTATTATTAATCCGAAGGGGTAGTTCAAAATTACAAAAGAAAACCAATGCAAAGAATTTATTTGCCATCGTGCAAATCACGTAAAAAAATTGAATTTTAGTTTGAGTCTGCTACACAATGTTATATATAACAATAATTAAAAATTAATATTTTAGAAATCCTGGCCCGATCTTCTTTTCTTATATATATATTTAAAATAATGAAATTCCATTCATTACCAATTTTCATAATATGTCTAACAAATGTATAAATATGTTTAGTTTATAAAAATTGTTAATGTATTAATTTCCATATATTATTTACTTCACATCAACACTAGTGGTGTTACAAAAGCGCACCTTTCTCGCATTATTTCTAACTTGTGCAATTTTTGAAAATTCAGAGAGTAGATGTAAAATTAGACCTGTGCGTTTTTTAATCGTCCTTTGTTCTATCCTGAAAAAAATGTAAAGAAAATATTTTGAAGCCGTTTTTAATAATTTTTTAAATTGTGTTATCTCCAGGCATAAATTACTCGAAACCTTCTCTTTTATCAAACAATTGCAAATGACCTACTTCAAAGATCTGCTCTTTTAGAACAGATATAATTTCAGAGAAACATCTCTTTCTTCAACATTGTATATCTGCAATGGTAACTTTTTGCAATTTTCGAACAGATTTCAAAAAAAAGGACAAGTGTTAGTTTCTTTACCGTCCGTTTATACATACGAGGAAAAGTTTTAAAGAAAATAATTGGAATTTTTGAGAAAATAATTGTTTAACTATTGCCTATATTTCAGTGTTCAGAAAACTTTGGGATTTTAATGAAAATGTAGCACACACCAATTTAAAAGCCTGTTCGTTCAACGAGGACATAATTTAATCCAAAAATTTGGAGTCAGTATTGTGAAAATCTTGAAATGTGTCCCCTAAAATCAAAATATCCGTTTCAAACTCAGAGGGCCTCAAGTTAGTTCAGATCGGGGAATATTAATTTTGGAGAAAATCATATGAACAGTTTAGGCACTAGCGTTGAGCTCAGATGGACGGACGGACGGACGGACGGACGGATGGATAGACAGATAGACAGTCGGACGGACAGATAGACAGACGGACGGACAGATAGACAGACGGACGGACAGATAGACAGACGGACGGACAGATAGATAGACAGACAGACAGACAGACAGATAGACATACAGACATATAGACAGATAGACATATAGACAGATCGATAGACAGACAGATCGATAGACAGACAGATAGACAGACAGACAGACAGATAGACAGACAGACAGATAGACAGGCAGACAGACAAATAGACAGACAGTCAGATAGACAGACAGTCAGATAGACAGACAGTCAGATAGACAGACAGTCAGATAGACAGACAGTCAGATAGACAGACAGTCAGATAGACAGACAGTCAGATAGACAGACAGATAGACAGACAGTCAGATAGACAGACAGTCAGATAGACAGACAGTCAGATAGACAGACAGTCACATAGACAGAGTGTCAGATAGACAGACAGTCAGATAGACAGACAGTCAGATAGACAGACAGTCAGATAGACAGACAGTCAGATAGACAGACAGTCAGATAGACAGACAGTCAGATAGACAGACAGTCAGATAGACAGACAGTCAGATAGACAGACAGTCAGATAGACAGACAGACAGATAGACAGACAGATAGACAGACAGACAGATAGACAGACAGTCAGATAGACAGACAGACAGACAGACAGTCAGATAGACAGACAGACAGACAGTCAGATAGACAGTCAGATAGACAGACTGACAGTCAGATAGACAGACAGACTGACAGTCAGATAGACAGACAGACAGACAGATAGACAGACAGTCAGGTAGACAGACAGTCAGATAGACAGACAGACAGACAGACAGACAGATAGACAGACAGTCAGACAGACAGTCAAATAGACAGACAGACAGTCAAATAGACAGACAGTCAAATAGACAGACAGACAGACAGTCAGATAGACAGACAGACAGTCAGATGGACAGACAGACAGACAGATGGACAGACAGATGGACAGACAGACAGATGGACAGACAGATAGACAGACAGATGGACAGACAGACAGGCAGATAGACAGACTGACAGAAAGACAGAGAGACAGAGAGACAGACGTTTTCCGAGTCAAACGATATTTCGGTGGCATAATATGTAACATTAAGTAATTTATTACATGTAGTAACAAGATATTTCAATTTTTTTTACCAGGGCCCGGTGGTCAAAGTTTTTTGTCCTATTGTTAATGTGATTTCAATAATTTTACTCCCTATATAACGATATAGTATAGGGGAGAAAAGTAAAAGTGTATAAAAAATAAAGAAAGACTTTTTAATCTATAAATAAAATTATACTTGTTGTATGATTAACTTCGGAGTGTTTAATCCGTAACCAACCATTTGTTAAAATGTATATGATCCCAAAAACGGAACCCTTAAACTAAATACTTTCTAAATGAATATTTAAAGAGAAATATTAAGAAATTAAACTTTTCTTCGTGAGATTGCTTAAATTGCCGTTTGAAACTTGTATTCATAACTAAGAGTACGTTTCATTCTTTATTAAATTTGTTTACTAAATTAATAAAAAGTGGAATACGCTGCAATCGATCGAAGTTAACAAATTGAATATCTCATTTAATTTTTAGAATAGATTACAGAAAAGAATGAATATGTTCAATGCAAATAATTTATATCGGTCCTTTAAGTAATTGTCTAACTCCAAAATGAAATTGAATAGTAATTACCCGTCAAAATATTTAAAATGTAATATATAAAAATATTTAAAATATTGTTGATTCAAAAGTGGAAATTGTATTCACATTCTGCATGTTCGCATTTTTCTAAACTATGAAGTGTCTTAATTTATTAAATTCGATCTGAAATCACCAGAAAACAACTATTCTGTTCTTGAACGAAAAAAACCATTTCGTTACGCTCTATGGTATGACAACCGTTCTATATTGTTACAAATTTTCTGACTTTTTAAAAAAACACGTTTCTATTCTTTTTCAATAATTTATTTTACATTTCGAAACTTGGATTTAACAATAAATAAAAAAGTTGTTACAAACAAGTCTGGAAGAGTAAATCAAAAAAATTGTAAAACAAAATAATAATTTTTTTAACATGTTCACATCAACAGACTCTTATTTCAATGACTTAAATATTGTCCATATTTATAATCATTGCTACTCAAAAGATTTAAAATTTGAACAAACTCTTTTACAACTTCCAACTTGGACTGTAACTTACAATCACACTGGACCCAAGGTATGCCATAGTTTGTTTATTATTTCCGATCTATTTTATGTTTTAGAAATTGTGTAATTATTGTTATATTCAGGTTTGATGAAGACCCTAATAAGGGCCGAAACATTTAACAAAATTAATTATTGAAAAGTAGTATTAATGTATCTTTTGAAAAACTGGTCGGAATATTTTTAACAATAATAGTGACGTAACAAACGACAACATATTTCTTAAAACAAGCATTTTTTTCCGCCTGACCGTCCTTCCGTCAGTCCGTCCGCGTGTCAGTTCGTCTGTCCGTCCGTATGTCCGTTCGTCTGTCCGTCCGTATGTCCGTCCGTCTGTCCGTCCGTCAGTCCATCTCTGTCTGTCCACCCTCCCGCACGGCCGTCCAACATTAACACCATTATTTCACATTCATAAGATAGACTTCTCTTTCTAGACACTTGTGTAATAATACTCAATACTCCGAACATAATCGAATGTATTTATTTAAATTACAGTAATGAAATATGAAATATAATTATTTTTCTTGTGCGTCACATCCAAATGTAGAAAACTAACCGATAGTCTCTTTTTTGCCTATTGCTAATATTTTTCTAATTAGAGTATGACACAAATATAATTGCGTCTTACTTTCACGTGCGCGTGTTTTTATGAGTCAGAACTAGGTCACATTATTAAACTTGAGCAAAAATCCTTTTACGATAACACACAAGTTTTCGAAATGTTGTGGTTTCTCTTTCTAGCTTATTCGAGGTCTTACCTACTATGAACCAAATATGACTTTCATGGTGAAGAGTAGAGGTTGATTGTGTGATCAACGAATAGGTCTAGGAAGGGTGGATCGATGTTTTTGTCCCATAGATGTGCTAAAATTGAAGTTTCAATTTGGCGTACATGATGTGACGTTAAAGTTCGTATGGACTAGATGTTGGTGGAAAAGACGGTTTCTGTTCAAAGCCGGGAATGGCACGAGGTTTGGAAAGGATCTTGTGTAAACGGATATCATAAAGCCATTTACCGGCTGAGTTTAGTTCAGCTGCTGACTCTGCAGCGACTTTATCCGGGATGTCTTAGTCTTCGAGTCGAGACGCTGGCTGATTTTCGGCGCTAACTATACATCTAGGTTGAATACAGCCTCTGTCTGTTGCTCTGCTCTGATAAGTACTTTTGGAGGTTTCTCCTGACAAATGCAGGTGAATGACTTAGTAATACTAACAAAAGGGATACGGATCACGCGTGATCATTCTCCTTTTGTTCCTGTGTCGTCTTCCTTATTTACACTTGCACTACACTGCTACAGATGCCGGAAGGCCGCTCGGGAGCTTAGAGCTTGGCTGGTAGGAGATACCTTGAGAAGGAAATATCCCGCAAGTCGACGTCTAGGTCGGTGCCGGTTCTCACCATCCAGCTGGAGAGGAGTACCGCCCCCTTGCGGGATAAAACATTCACTATAATAACGGGACGTGCTCGAAAACATCAATCAATCCATAAATGAAGATTGTGGGCCCTGCTCAGACAAATAAAGGAGAGTTGGTTTGTATGCTCTATCAACTCTAACAATCGAAAAGGATTATTTCAAATGTCGGAAAATATAAATATTCACATTTTAACTTATGAAATTGAAAATTTTGTTTTCAAAATTTAAAATTACCAAGTTTGGAAGAAATAGTTCCATAGCACTTCTTAAGGCAAACTAAGTTCTTTTCGCAATGCCTGTTAAAAAAGGGTTGTAATAAATGGTTGAAAGTACATGGACGTCTTCCGCACTTCTTAAAGTTTTACTCGTAATTCTAAGGCAAATCATTGTGAAGATGTCTGGTTTCTAGTAACATTACGACTTCCTGTAATATACGTATTTGTATACAAAATTCTGCTCCAGAAACTTTGATAAAACTTCCTAAATGCTATCATGAGAATTTCAATAAAAATGTCTAGAAAAGGAGCCTCTGAAAAGGTTCTTATAAATATTTGCCTTTCCTAACATTTTTGGGAATGTTAGCACGAGTAGAAAAGAAACGGAAAATCGGATGGGTAGACAGCGTGTGTAGCGATGCTTAAGAATTGGTTCAATTTTATATTTCTTCAAAAGATGTCTCACTGTGATTTATATTGAATTTTTGGAATGATAATAGTCAAAGCTGAAATTGTCATATTTCTCCAAAAGAGATCGATTCTAAGAATGAATTGTGAAGAGTAAGCGAAAAAAATAATATTCGTAGTTACCTTTTCTTCACTTGTTTTTTCTTATAGATTGTTTATACTTTTAGATTGTTGGGCATAGGTAAGAATGTTACGGTGTTGTAGTAGATTCTAACACATTAAATAATGAATAATTATTGAAACTGTATTTAAATGATTCCTATTTATAGTCTCATGAACGAAATTTTAAAGTTTCCAAAAGTTTGCAGTCAAAAATAAATTTTCTTAAAAAACCTAGTAAGTAATTTTTGGAATCCTTCAATATTATAATATTACATCTAGATCACACTATGAACTCAAATTCTCACTTAAGTTTCTAACTCATTTTCACTGTTTTTGTTAATCCATTTACGCTTAGTTCTCTGCGTGTTTGCGAAATATGAAAAAGAGTCAAATGAAAAAGTTCCAGATAATTTTCTTCGGTTCCATTACCCTGCTTAAAGTGTGCGCCTAGAGCAATACAACACGCATTACATCGCATAACTTCCTTCTATTGAAGAGGGTCTCTTAGATGTGAATATTTTATGGAATTAACGTTTTTATTTTTAAAAAGTTGTACTGAGATAATTCAAAAATTGCTAATTGAAAATAATAGTTTACGATGTGTGCATTTGTATTAGTCGAACAGTGTTAAACAACTTTTCCTCGTAGTTCTGAAATTCAGTTGTTACTTTCTGTGAATGTGTTTTAACTGGGCAACATTCACTCTCCATGTTCATTCACACTCGTTTCAAATTTAATGCAATATTTCCTTCTTTGTATCACTTGAAAAGTATAAAATATGTTCTTATCTTGCTTTCACTATAATTATTCATTATAGTTTGTTTATTTCTTGTGTTAATTCAGTAGTTCTTATTATGAGACAAGTTGTCCATGTTTTGGGAGAAAGGCTAACATATTGTAAGTCAAATGTAGAAATGAGTATTATTTCGTCTCTGCGTAAGTCTGCATTGAAATTATTTTCGTCTTATCCATATAATTTAATGTCCTACACAAAAAGTATTAGAAAACAACGGCCTAACTTTGCCTGTTTATAAAAAAACATTTTAAATCTCCTTCTAACACGGTAATAGAGTAGATTGGTGTCTCAGACAAAAAGACTTTGGCATCACCTGATGAGAAAGATTATGATTTACTGTGAAATCCACAGTGTACATGTTGCCTGGGAAAATGTAGACAAAAAAGGAAATAAGAATTCAAGAATACAAACTGTGACTGTTACTATTCAAAAGACTTTTATCTTTACTTATTATCATTATTTATTAGTATTCGTTTCTAGTTACAAAGTACATCAGCTTGCAATGTATATCAGAAAAAAAACAGAGCTATTCCACATGCTAATGCACAATTTGGACTTTATTACAAAGGGCAAGAAAGAACTTGAAGACATCTTAAGATTTTTTAACAAAATTGCAAAATAAAAACATTAAAAAATTCCTTTTTAATTGAAACTTTATTAAATGAAAATTTATGAAACTTCATTTGGCTATCGACAATTCATTCTGACTAACATCGAGTGTTACGCCATCTTCGTTTCTTGTTTTACAAGCAAATGAACAATAACTAATATGCGGAACAGATATCAAAACATGCACACGCATATATAAGCATATCATTACGAAGATAATACAGCTGACATTTTTGAACGAAATATCAGTGATGAACCACATGTACAACAGTTGCATGATTTATGATGAAATTCACAATAAATTCTCTGATTCGATATCACGTCCTTGCAACACGAAACACGACGCTTTCGCCTCTTAATGCAGCAGTTACAACTGAAGAATTTAAGAAGCTATTGCTTGCTGACTTGTTCGTTAACGTAACATTGAAAGATGTGAAGAACACATCTGAGCGTAAAGTCAATTTGAGCATTCAAATCATTGGAACGTTGCGTCTTTTCTTACAATATTCATAACCGAACTCAGTGTCAAGCACAGACAGCTTTAATAAAATACAAACATGTGCGCCGCCGATAATTATTAACTTTTGCTTCTATGTGTTTGAAGTAAATTTTGTTTAAAATCTTTAATATACGAGTTTGTTATCTTCCTGTGAAATGGAATCCATTAAAAAGATACCGTGATAAGACATCAAGACATCACTGTAGACATATTTCAACAAGTGTTAAACACTTTTTTTATAATTACAAAATATTTGGGTCCCTGAAGTTCAACTTTTAATCATTGATATTTTGGATTGACGATATTAGTGATAATTTCACTTAATCGCATATCTTTCCTCTCTTTCTTTTACTATCACTTTCTTTCTCTTTCTCTTTCTCTTTCTCTTTCTCTCTCTCTCTCTCTCTCTCTCTCTCTCTCTCTCTCTCTCTCTCTCTCTCCGCTATATTCTATTACGAAGAATTTCAAAATGTTGTGAAGGTATTTTCTTCTATTACGAAGAGTGCTACCGTTGGATTCCTTATCTTCTGTTTATTTTTTCGTGAATCTCATGGTCATCTTGACACTTCACCACTTTAACACACTACTGAAGTTTTAAGGAAATTGTAAATGAAGGTGTAGAACTTAAAGTACGTAATTTGCTCAGTTTTTGAAAAATGTTCTTTGTTCTAGACGTAAAAAACAAAGTTAACATGCTCATTTAACAAAGAACGTTTCAAGTCTGCAACACTTAGACAATATAATAGATCATTGATACGTCCAATTAAATATTGCAGAAAGTTTGAATTAAAGACAAAACTTTTGAAGAAGAATCTTACCTTTAACATTGAGAAAATATTTCCTGGAATTTGGTGCCGACAGTCTGACTTGTGTTACTAAGTTGCGTAACTAAATGAACATTCACCATTACTGAATTACGAAATGCTTTGCATCGGAGGCGATTTCTGAAGCTTAGCACATGGTGCGCTAAAATCGCCGAAAATCCAAGCCGGGCGCGGAGAGAACTGGTCACCTCCCTCGAAGCAGCTGCTGAGGCTGCTCTCAGGGGGTCTCGCGTTGCCCCCCTCGCCCGAAAACGGGTCAGGCGGGCGCGCCCCAGCCCCGGCCCCGGCCCCGCCCCCTGCCTCCGGCCTCTGCCCCCCTGGCCGAGGAGGCCCCGAAATTAAGGCCCCTGCCATAAAACGGAGATCACCTTTTATTTCCCTTCCCTTTCCCTCTCGGCCGGAGCCTTGGGGTAGGCGCCCTCCCAATATCCACATCTCGAGCAGGTACTCAGGCCGGGCGGGGGCATCACGAGGCCGGTGCGCTGTAGGATCTCAGAATCAACAATAACAGCACGTGTTCTTGCAATGTATAACTTACTGTATTAAAACATTAACGTGTGTAATATGATCAGCTTCAGTATTTACTTCTATGTCGCTTGCTCAATTTTATTTCCATTTCTCGTCCCAAGGAGCCGAACACTGGGAAAAAATTGTTTCGATAATATTTTATAGACTTTGGTGCAATTACAAAAATTAGACATCTTCGTTCTTGTGGTTATACTTTCACCATTACTGTTGGAACGCTGGTACGCTGTTGGTACGCTATTGGAACAAATAACCAAGTGTAATTTATAATATTCTTCTAATGCTAAGCAACCTGAAACGTAAAAATGTGTATTTGTCAGAGATAGTATTTTTTTCACTTGCTTTGTCACGTTATTAGAAAATGAGGTTAGTAGTCTCGGGTATCAAAATATCCACAAATTAGGACGTTTGATATTGAATAGACTTACTAATTGCCCTTCGTCGTAATTTATTGAATTGTTACCATTCATTTTCATTATCTTAACAAATAGTCAGTTTTCTTTTTTACGGGGAGTGACCCAAAAATACATTTGATTGGCAAAGGCTTTTATTTTTAAATTAGATTATTAGCACACGATATTTTAATTTTTATTACGTTCACATTTTAATATTTTACCCGACAGATCGTGAAAAATCTTCCCCTCCCCCCTTCGGTTCATTTCTCAAAAAACGACAATAAGATAATATTATTGCATTTCATTAAATTCTATCTGATGCCATTCTCAATTTAAGTTGGTTCTACTTTTATCTTCATTATTCCACGCACTGTTCTAGTGATTAGATATTGCGCAGCTTTCTAATTCAAGAGGACTCACTTTATCTTCTAATCTTCTATCTATCTTTTTCGCAGGTGGCCAATTAATCTGTTTCCAAAATTTGTTTTGTTTTAGAGTGTATACCCTCTGCATAAGTAAAATTAGGGCGAATAACTGCTTTTAATCTGTGTTTTTTTATTTATAAACTTATTACTCCAAATAATGTCACTTAAATACGCAGCAGTGGTGACTCGTGGGCTGAAATTGTGAAGAAGTGCTCTCCACTATCACGTATCCTATACCATAACATTCTAGGAAAATTCTAGTCATCGATTTCTCACAATGTACTCCCCACTTTAAAAATCATACAAATTGAACGTCTATAATATAATATTTATGTTGTTATTGATGTTTTAAAACATACCCGAAAGCTAAATTCTGATTTTCATGAAAAACAATATGTTGGACGTCCTTAAGGGAATCGAAAATAGTAGAGACATCTTCTGACAGGAATAATAACTGTCAGTATGGCGCTATGGGTTCTTCTGTACATTGTGGGGCAATATGCCTAGCTGACATGAGGAATTCTGGCATGAAGAGGGTCGCTTCGGCCACTCCACTTCCTAACAAAATGTGATGGTTTCTACAGCAACGTGATCTTGATTAGAATGGCAACCAATGCCGCAGGCAAGTGAACTGCTGTATGCTTGTTGCCGGGCCGCCAAACACGAGTGTAAGAAAATTGTGATACGAGAACAGGATGGATAATAGACCCTGAGGATAATAATAATAAACACAGAGGTTTTCAAATCAGTGGTTATTTCCAGGTTGTTCTATTATAATTTGTCATTTTTGGGCGGTCATTTGAAATAAGTGAAGTGGCACTTCACTTACGCCCTGAGGCGTTTGTCGCTTCTACCCCCACCGTCTCCGCCAGCGTTTTCGCCTTCGCTCCTGCTAATGATATTTTTCTATGACAAAGGGGTAAAGCAAATGGGTAAATGAAATTCGTGTGTAAAGCGCTTCACCTTCGCTCTAGCCTCTGCTCTCTTCACTTCGCCCAATAACCACTCTAGCGTTTTGATAATCCATTTGTCAATTTGTAAAGTGTTATTTCACAATAAGATCTATATTTTTTGAACGTCTCATACACATCACATCTCTTGAATTTCTGTTCTGCAATAAAAATGTGGTGAGTTTTTAAAATGATAATATTGTCAATTCGAGAATTACAATCTGTCATTCCTGTTAGGAACAGGCTTTGAGTAAAAAATTAGTACATTTGCAGCAAATAAATGTATTAATTAAATTCAATCACATACAGTGAACTCATCTTGACTATATTTACAATCAGTACATTTTATGACGGCGTAGAAAACCTTTTAACTGTTCGTTTCATCAAAATACGTTAAAGTAGGCTTATGTAAAATTGTAAATATGTCTGTAATCTGAGAAGTCAGCCGTGTACGGGTGTTGAGAAAAAGCAAAAATTAAAAATTGATGTTTTCTAAATCAGTTGTTTTCTAAACATTTTAAAACTTCGTGAGAGCGAGGATAAAGATGATAAACGCTTTATTGACAATGGCTTAAAGCAATTCGTAGCATAAAATTCGCCCATACTGAACGGAACGCTTTTATAACGTAGAATATACGAGAAATAAAAAGAGATGTATTAATCGAATATATTTTTTACTTTTATACCGAGTGTACTTTGTTTATGAATTTTCATTAAGTTAATTTATTGTTATGCAATATTGTTGTAATAATAATGAAACAAATTGAATTTGCCTTATTTTACGTGGCAAGACTCAGGCCATGAGGCCTGCTCTTCCGTCTGACCACGCAAATTTCGTTACACTCCTTTCACCAACCATGGGAGAAAGAAGGTATTACTTGGGCGACGAAACAGGCGATTTGAATTTTGCTCAGAGGCATCATTTAGGCTTGAGGATCTTTTACATGCAGTAAATGTACTAACATGGGACAGCCGGCTTTACTTCCCCTCCGAAGGAAGGCGTACGAAGGATTTTTTCGCCCTTAAAAATCCACGGCTTCGATCGGGTCAACCCGCAAACTTGGGTACAGTAGTCCAATACGCTAACCGCTACACCATCGCCGCCGCCACAAATAACTCCATTTTAAAATTATTTAATAAGATAAAAGATCTAAAAATTTTTGACATACATTTAGTATAATGTTATACATATTTTCTTTTCAAATTTCCATTTAAAATTGCTTCGTAAAACATTGCAACGTCATGTAAAGAAACGTTTCTCTCAGTAATTTTACTCTGATGTTCACTAATCACGACTTCCTCTTATTTGTATTTCCCTTCCCAATAATAGACTAGTGAGCTACTGATGTCGCAGACTTTCTCACACTCGATAAATTTAATCTCTTTAGTCTAAGCTAGCTCTTCGCTAGTGGTAACGGTTTAGCCGCTAGTGCTGTTCACAGACGGGCAGGCAGGCAGATGGACATGGGAACGGACGGGCAGACATTTTGCCATATACCAATTTTTCGTATCAAGGACCCACAAACCGTGGATTCTGTCAAAACGTGTTGTACGAAATAATTTACTACACATAGGAACAAGAAGTATCTAATTGTCTGGCGATCAGGGACTTGAAATATGAATTTTTCTGCCCCGAAATAGCTTTTTCGCTGCAGTATTACATATCTTTACTGCGTCTGTACTACGTATGCGAGACAGTAACAATTCGCTAACTCAAATAGCTGCTAGCGCACAACAATTAAATACAAAAATCTGCGACTATAATTTCTCCAAGGTCACTTTCTGACAAAACTTTTTTCCTTTCTTTCTTTCTTTTTTTTTCTTTCGAATGTTCCTAACTATGCCGACATCAGATTATAGTTGGAAGTCTACACACATTGATATTTTAAATATCCATGTCTCAACAGTACAATAAATGTTTCCATTCGGGTTTCAGTATTTATTTTTAAATTTTTTTAATAACGTAGTGAGTTTTCAGATGGCTTTTAGAGATCCTGAAAATTCTAATATGGATTCTTTGAGACTTAACCCTCGTACCATATTTGGGGTCTTTTTGGGCCCCATTATCATTAATTTGTTAATATTTTCTTAAATATTTGCGGAATAATTTCAGTCTTCTAGATATGCCTTCGTGCAGCATAACAAACCAGCATTAAGCAGATAACAAACCATTTTTACATATTTTTTAAATGTTATTAGAGAGTTGTTATTTTTTTCTTTACATGTAACTGGTTTGACCTAAGGTATAGCAAGTTAATTTTTCATTGTCATTTGAAATATGTCATTAACTAGCAAAAATGTTTCTAATAACTTCAGTATTTGATTTATCTCCAAATAGCTTCCATTAACTTTTTTAATATTTCTGAAGCATTATATACCAACAATGGAGGTTACGTACGGTACTATTCTTTTTATGAAATATTTAATATGAACAAATTA
This sequence comes from Teleogryllus occipitalis, assembly GCA_011170035.1. Taxonomy (NCBI): domain Eukaryota; kingdom Metazoa; phylum Arthropoda; class Insecta; order Orthoptera; family Gryllidae; genus Teleogryllus; species Teleogryllus occipitalis. The sequence goes on along the minus strand of BLKR01000431.1, from coordinate 489,448 downwards.
TATTTATTATGTTATTGAAAATAACTTATAAAATGTTTACTTATATAAAAACAATTATTATGCTGCCGAACACATTCGTGTTTACCACTTTCAATTGTCAGTAAAACTGGTCCAAAAAGACCCCAGGTATGATTGTAAACTGCAGATATGGTACGAGGGTTAAGAGCGATGTTTGATGGAAGAACTGCTAAATTGTCCTTTAAGGAACTTTATATACAATGCATTCGGAGTGTGGGTAGGCGGGGGAGTAGAAAGGAGGTGGCGGAAGATGGGCAAGAGAGAGGGGGAAGTCGTAGGAGTGGGGAGGAATAATTGTTTGCGCCCGTCGCATCACCAGCCCCCGTCCCCCTCCCACGCCGCCGCCACCAGCGGTTCGCTGATCGGCCTGCCATCTCTCGGACAGCGGCCGAAGCTCTGGCAGCGCGCGGGACACGCGGCTGTGCAAGCGGCGGCGGTTTCCGCGGACACGTCGCGATATTTCGAGAAAAAGTTTGAATATTTCAGGAGCGATCGGGTTTTTGTAGTTGGTCAGAAATGCGGCGGAGTATCTTTGCCGTATTTTGAAATATTCTGCTCGTTGGATCGAGATGGAGCCTGTTAAAATAAGCCGCGTTTTGTGCGGATGATTGTGATGTTGTTTGCCGCCGTTGTTTTGAAAGTAAAAGATGAGTGTGTACTTCCCCACTAAATATTTGTGGATGACAATTTAGAACCACGATTTGATGTGCATTGCATATCTATAAAATAATTAATGGAAATATCTTTTAATATTTGAACCATTCTCTTGAAGGTTTCTATTCATTATAAATATTCGTATTTGCAATTAGACATGACAAAATCATATTTTCGCAATATTTAGTTTAACGTTGCATTCTTTAGAATGAAGCCTATAATTGTTTTGCACTTAAATTTATGAATGTTAATTCTCCTTCTGCCAGTACCTCAACAAAAAACATTGAATACTGGCGGAACACTCTTTCTACCTGTTCTGATCTCTTTGAATTGTATTGTTCGAGTTATTGGTGGCATTAAAACGTACCATTCAAAAAGTAGTATAGTTTGGACTGTTAAATATTTACATAGGAAAAACAAATTTAACGTTTTTGTTTATCTTCTTTTGCACACGGTCAAATCTTGCATAATTTTTTAATTAAATACCTAGATTTATGAACATATGAGTACATGAACATAAAGTACATACTTTACATTTCGATATTTAATTGTGTAGTTATTTAAGATGTCGCCAAGCCCCACTTATGCAAAAATAACACATTTGGAGGTAAATAATAACATTACAAGATACTTTTACTGTACAATTCTAAATGCGATTTATCAAACTTTCATTCATTAAATCAGATGACAATGCAAGATGATTTTGGGGTGCAGGTCGCTCGCTAAAGTCATAGAGCAGAACTTCACAAAATATTCAAAATACTCGTAGTAATAACCTAGTTGAATTCTGTATATAAAACTTCTTACGCCAGTTACTGGTTAAGAAAAAGAAGAGAATACAAATGTATTAAGAGTTTTTTTAATATGTATATTAACGTTGTTCATACTTCATAAGAATTATCTTCGTAACTTCTTCCTTACTGCACTCAGCATATTTGAGATTTTACGCTGTAATAATTATTTGAATAATTCGCTTAGAGTTGACAAATTTTTAAAATCTTAGAATAGATCACATAACCACAAACGTCCTTTATTCTTCATGAAATAAAATTCATCGATCCCCTTCAGAAATTGAAGCGTAGTTCTTTGCAAAACAAGTAGAGTTCGCTGGCTGCGCAACTCCGCTTTGCTTGTTAGCAGGTCGCAGCAAATTTGTCGATTCTCTGCGCAACACTTTATGTTCTTGCTACTCATTGCTTGTTAATACCTTTCTTTATGTGGTGAAGTGACAAACCTATTAATGCGGCGATCATTGTGGAAGCTAAGCTTTTAATTCCACCTTAATCATATAGAACCAACCAGCGATTATCTATATCTTAGATCTGATTTCTTTCAAATGTATAATATCGATACTGGGTAAGGAGGCTCAGGCATTAACTGCAGTGCTTTTCACCGGAAGGTCCAAGGGTTCGAATCCGGACGGTGGCAGAATTTTCGCCACTAATTCAATAGCTAGGTTGAATTCGGTGGCTTTCTGGAGAATAATTCTAGCAACCGGCTGCTCTGATCGGTAGTTTTCCAAGGTTTCTCCGCTGGTCTCCAGGGGAATGCCGAAGCAGTACTCTAAGAAACGGGCCTCTGATTGCGCGCGATTTTTCATTCCTCTTCCTTGTTCTATCCTCACTCCTTACTTACACACATAGTTTCATCCACTACACTACCACACACATCGGGAGATCTGTCGGGAACTTTGCAGCTTGTACCAGCGGGGTAGTAGACCCGCTGGTGGAAGATACCTGGTGGAGGAAATCCCGAGGGTCGATATGTAGGTCGGCGCCGGGAAAGTTCCCCGGCACCTTTCGTGCTAAAACATGCCCTCCATTGTGTGTCTAATGACCACAGCAGTTTAAAGCGCATAGAAACAGAAAATAATCAGTCAATCAAATAATCAGTCTATCAATCGATGCTTCTTCACCTAGCCTGCTTGGCTGAGCCGCGTGTGGGGTTGTGAGATCATCTTTGCCTTCTGCAACTATGACTTCTGCTGCCCTTCCATCAGCTTGTGAAGGCATTTATACACGTTCAAACTGGCTTAGGTGATCCAGGAAATAAACTCATGTCATTTCAGAGAGATTCTACGGTTCGAGTACCGACGGTGGCAGGATTTTCGACACTAGCCATAGTATAAAAGACTAATTCCGCCTCTGTCTGAAGGAGAATTCTGGCGAACGGCTGCTCTAATCGGTAGTTTTCCGTGGTTTCTCCAATCATCACAAAGCGAATGTCAGAGCAGTACCCTAACAAATGGGCCACGGACCGCACGCGATCTTTCTCCCTATTCTTTGTCCTGTTCTCAGTCCTTGCACACACACTTACATTCAGTACACTTTCACACATGGTGCTTTGAGCTTGTCCCGACTGGGGCGCTACCCTCCTGGTGGGAGATGCCTGGTTGAGGGAAATCCGTAAGTTGACTTGAAGATTGGAGCCGGATCTTGTCATCCAGCAGAGGAAGATCACTGCCACCTCTCGCGATAAAAAATGCACTACACGTATGTGACTAATCGCCTTAGCAGTTGACATGCCTGGAAACGAAATAATCAAATGTTCAATTTATGGACCAATGTGCCCTTGCCTTTTTACCCATCCAGATATACAGCGTCACAGAAAACAGGCCACAACCCCTCGCGTAAAGCTGACACAAGGGGCACAGGCTAATATTTTCTTAGGGATACTAAATAGTAGTTGGCAGTGATTGAAACGCTGAAATTATGCCAAAGCAACATCCAAAATTCGAATCGTATACCATGAACTTCCAGGGAAATATTAGTCATGAATTAAAAAATACTGTCCACTTTTACGATCGTTTTTAATGTGATAATTATGTATGTAATTTAAAATATGCAATTTGTTCTAACTTTGTTTATTATTATTTTCATCCAACATATTTACCAATTGTGTATAATGTGATAGTCTTCTAGTTGGGAATCCAAAAATGTTGCTAGATATATCTTGCAACAGAAATATGAACTGTCATAATTGTGCTTTGAGCTGTGCCACAATGTACGGTGCATTATGCGCAGCTCCGATTCAAGATCATCTGGCTCCTAAAACATGTAAAGGGTTTGGCTTAGTTGCTCAGCGTTTCAACGAAATGCGTCTTGATTGCAATAGTATCTGTCACTCGATCTCGCGCTGAATGGCGAGCTGTGACGTACGCATAAGAAGACATTCGGTACAGACCTTTCAACGTAGACTCCAAAGACGAATTGTTTCAATTCATCTATGACAAAACAAGGGGATGTAGAATTAGGCGTTGACGGACCAACAAGATACAAATGAAAGACAGTCGTTCAAAAAAAAGGAGGGATAGTACACACTGTGGGCTGGCCACGTCCATAAAATGGGTGACAATCGAGTACCAAAGAAGGTGTATATGGGCAGCATGGCAGGAAGGAGAAGAAGAGGAAGGCCCATCTCGATTTGATGCGGCAGAGGAAGACCTGAGATCATTAGGAGTGAAGAGATGGCATAGTAAAACGCAAGACAGAGAAGAATGGGCTACAATGATGAAGCGAAGATAAAGCTACAAGCGCCTTAACGGTAATCGAAGAAGAAATAAACATACTTTTAAAATAAGTATTTATTTAAATGTATCTTCCTTAAAATGTGAGGCTTATACATTGACTTTATTGGTAATAAGAACAAAAGACGGAGTATAATAATAATTATTATTAATAATAATATTTAATAATATATATTTCGTTAAATATGTGAGTTTTATGCTACACTTGCAGATGGTATTCACCATTGACAGACTCTACTTTTATATAAAAATATGTAATATAAAATAGCGTGTAATCTTTTTACACCGCTTACTCTACATGAAGGTATGAGTTTTACATTGTTGTATGTTCACAGCTATAAATATTTAAAAATGTAAATACATTAGTACGTCATTTCTATTTTAATATTTATGGCATATGATCAAATCAATAACAATTATAATTTTGTTGCCCTATCAGAAAGAACAAGGTTTTCAATCTCGTGAAAGCAGCAGTAGAAAATTACGTTATAATAATAGAAGTTTCTCTTAAATTAATAAACCGTTCCTTAATCTTGAAACAAAGAATATGGTTAACTACCATTAAAGATGTAAAAATTAAAGATGGACGCTAAAACAAGAGATATTAAAATAAAAAATACTTTCATAAAATTAACCCATTGCTTCTAATTCATTTTGAAATACAACGCGCGCGCATGTGTATGTTTCTAAATGTACGTGTTTGTCATGCTCAACTAGAATCCGTGTAATTTAGTTGTTGACACTGTCGAAGATTTTGAAGTAGATATGGACTTAGCTAAGCCCCATTTGTTTCTTGAAAGAAAAAAAATGTTTCAGAAAAAGAAACTGCGCAATTGAAGGCTATTAAGAAAATGTCTGAAATATTAATTGATATTTATGATATGAATGATATTTAGACCGCTTTCGTGCATGCAACAACGGGCCACGGGGAAAGTGATCTGAGAAATAAGGATGAGCGAAGTTGAAGAGTAAACTTCATGAGAAAGCTGGAAAATGGGTACAGCAATGTTGGTATATCAAAGAGACGTTTATTAAGACATTTAATTTTATAAATGTGTAGTGTCATTTTATGTTGAAACAGAAAACGTAAAAGTTTTAATATTTATGCAAACGTTTCAGTTCATCAAAAATTCGGTTAAAACATTATCTATGTTATCTTCTTTAAATGTAAGAACAATGTATGTTGAATGCCCTCCGTGACGGGGTGAGCGCCGCTGCCCATTGGACCCGTTAAATCGTGGGGGGAGGAGGGATTCTTGGCTACTTTCAAATATGTGTAGAGCCTCGCGGTTGGTAGTTGACGGAGTCAACTAGACCACCCCGTCAAGTATTGAGTAAATCACCTCATCATAATCTTGTGAACGAACCAACTACATTGATTTGATTTGATTTGATTTGATTGTTTCGTGTTTCCGGGCACGTCAACTGCTTTGGTCATTAGTCCCGTTAATGTAGTGCATGTTTTTTTCTCGGGAGATGCGCGGTTATCTTCCCCCGTTGGATGGCGAGATCCCGCGCCAACCTACCGTCGGCTAGTGGGGTTTCCCCCTAACCAGGACTCTCCCACCAGCGGGGAACCGCCCCAGCCGGGACAAGCTCTAAGCTCCCGACCGGCCTCCCGGAATATGTGGTAGTGAAGTGCATGTTAGTGTAAGTGTGTGTGTGTGTGTGTGTGTGTGTGTGTGTGTGTGTGTGTGTGTGTGTAAAGGGAGAGGATTGGACAAGGAAGAGGAAGGACAGATCGCGCGCGGTCCGTGGCCCGTTTGGTAGGGTACTTCTCTGGCATTCGCCTGGTGTTGATCGGAGAAACCACGGAAAACTACCGATCAGAGCAGCCGGCCGCTAGAATTCTCCTCCAGACAGCGACTGAATTCGACCTAGCTGAATAGCTAGTGTCGAAAATCCTGCCGCCGTGGGGAGTGGGAACCTAGGATCTCCCGGTCAGAGGCACTGCCGTGACATCAGTTGATGCACTGAGCTACCGCTCCCGGTAACTACTTTGAAGATACCGGAGGCCTCAGCCGTCTTAATGGCGACCGCTGTGCTAGCGCTCAGGCGTCTCGCCTTCCACTTGCGACCGGGTTCAGACCCCATTCGAACCAAATGGAATTTGAGGTGGGCAACACAGGTCGCGGTAGGTTTCTCCGCCGGTGTCCTAATTGCCCTGCCTCTCATTCACTATCTTCTCCATCTTCACGCTCATTACAAATCATTACCACCATCATCATCATTGCATTACAATAGAAGTTCCGAACCAGGTAGACCCTAGGACGACCATGTTGAGATGTCTGGCTTTGGAACTATAGGCAATTTGCCGCCGTCTTAAAAAAACATGCCTTTCAATTAAATAAATACATAAATTAATATAAATATATTATAAAAGACGTTAAAGTATCTCTTGTAATATTTTACTTGATTTTATTCCAATTTTTAGTAAAGTGCCAATTAAGAAATGTTAGGTTACGCCAGAATAAACAGTTGCTGCGTCACCGCCCACAATGCCAAGAGAATGGATATATATTCTTTTTAACACCCATGGGCGATAATGAGATCATTTAGCCGATCCGTATTTGAAGCAGTTAGAAAGCAACTTTAATCTCATGAATATAATTAATGAATAAGATTAAATAAATATTTACGTAAAAAAATAAAGTTAAAGTCGCTAAGAACCTTGGGTTGATTCGACTATAATAAACAAAAAAACAACGAATAATGATGCACAATAATGAGCAGAATGGTAACACGATGGCGAGCGATGACCGACTTTACGCTGCCATTGGCGGGCAGTTGGGCGTTGGCGGGGGTATAGCACCATGATGTTAGTAATGTCGCAACTAATATTATTCCTTAATTCCTTCATTCGTTTATTTACGTGCCTCCGTGTGCGTGAGCCTTCTCTCAGAGCAGCACTGCGCCATGAGAGCGGACGCCGACGCCGACGCCGACGCCTGTGAGCCTCAGCGGGAGGCGACGGCGCCAACACCATCATTAGAAGGCGCTCCGGGGAATTATGTCGGGCCGCGTCGGAACGACATCAGGAGATAATTAAAATTATTAAGTGATCGTACGCTGCAAATTAATAACCGGACCTCGGGCGGCGGCCCCAGCGGTTTGTTACCTGCTCCTTTTTCTATCGCAGGCTGCGTTGTCATGATAAAACTATTCCCTCGCCCGAATAACTGGAACGTGTCTCATTGTGATTGTGCATTAGATGTCATTCGGATTGACAATCACACCTAACAGGAAAATGTTTTCTTTTGTCGCAGGTAATCAGCTTTGATGTGAATCGCGTTCGGAGGCGGGCGCCGGTCTAACGTGGTGCCCCGGCCCCGCCCCGCTCCGCCCCGCTCAGTCCCGTGCCGCCCCGTGCCGCCCCGTGCCGCCCCGCGCCACCCGCCCCGCTCCGCCCCGCCTCGCACCACCCGCCCCGCGCCAGCCGCTCCGCCTCGCCCCATGCCACCCCGCCCAGCTCCGCCCCATGCCACCCCACCCAGCCCCGCCCCCAGCGTGGCGCCACGCCGGCCCGCTGCTGTTGCTGCAGCTGTCATGTGAGTGTGCAGTTTAGCCGGCGAGCGGCCGTCCACGCGCGCGTTTGATCACTCCGTGTGACGGCTCCTTCGTTCTCGGAAGCGGCCCCGCCCCCTGGCCACGTGGGGCGCTAACAAGTAATCGGATCATTACTCGGCAGCGCTGCCCGTGCCTTCTTGCGCCCTCTCGCGCTTACCTCGACGCGGCCTCCGAATTCGAACTCAGGATTTACACCCCATTTATGGTCATGTAGTAGAACTCCTCTGAGCTACCCGAATTAGACGGCCGTTTCGGATATGGGGAAATTCCGGTGTTTGGATAAAATTAAGTTCCATTTGTTAAATAACGTTAGGTAAAAAAACGTTAGAAATGGAAAAAAAAATCATGAAATCACTTTAACAGACAAATTTCTTGGATGAAAGAAATACACAGCAATTGAAAGTTATTCGCAATCAAGAAAAACGTTACCCAAAGAAAGTTTCTTGTTGATTCAGTAAGATCATTATATTACATCTAGAAAGGCATTTATAAGTGATATTTTGATATTATTTTTCAACTCTATACAAATATAATTACAACATCATTAGAAATGTGTGAACAGTGAAATAATTACGGGTTATTTAAAATAATTTAGAATTTGGACATACAATATTATATATGTGTGTATGTGTATAAAATTCTTGATCCGTCCTGTCAACTGATAAGTACTAACATGTAATTAAAGATTTTATTAATTCTCTGTGGGCAAGGACATCATACTTGCAAAGGGTACCCCCGGATAAGATGGTTAAAAGTTCCCCTAAACCAAATAACGTATGAGTGATTGCATTATAATTCTAAAATAAAAATTGTATTTTTGAAAGGTTTCTTAGCCCCCGCTCCATCACCCACACCCATCTACAGCCAGAAACGTGTTTTTTAATTTTAATTTTTTTTCGGCATCTTGACACTATTTTATCTGATTGAAAAATATGATAAATAAGAAAACCATTTTTACTATCAGAAATATATTTTTTATATTTTCTCATACCCAAATTCAAACAAAAAATATTTTTGAAAAAAATAACAATTTTTTTGTGTCTTAGAATCGTAGAACAGGCTCGAAAAACATCTCAAACGTTTCTCTTAAAATTGTTGTGAATTTGTTTCAGATTTTTTTCAAGCGCTGGACTTCTGTTACAAAAATAAAAATCATTTTCAGTCATCAATACAAATTATTTTCTTATGTATCATATTTATTTCAGTCAGATAAAGTAGTCGCCGAAAAAAATTAAAATTAAAAAAACACGTTTCTGGCTGTAGATGGGTGTGGGTGATGGAGCGGGGACTAAGAAACCTTTCAAAAATATTATTTTTATGTTAGAATTATAATGTAACCACTCATACGTCATTTGGTTTAGGGGACCTTTTTACCATTTTATCCGGGGGTACCCTTGGTGATTCGAGCATAAAACTGGAAACACTGAACTAACTGTAGTTTGTGATGATTGAAGTTCATTATGAACATTTATTTGAGTTTATATGGAAAGATTATTGGGCAAAGCCCAAATGTTCGCATTGAAAACATCGTTGAGTTCGCTTCTTCCTCGGGTAACCCGTCTTCCGGCCCCATTATGGCGATCATTTATTTGTCCCTCAGAAGACGGAACCGAGTAGTGGAACGACTTACAGATTGCCTACTCCGTCGAACAAAGTTCTTGCCGTGCAGCAGATCTCCCTGGTAAAATTGATGGTGGAGCACTGTCCTTTTCACTCGTGAAGTGAGATTTCATACTTGCCGGAAATAAGATATTTAAAATTGCATTAAAGCGCTTAAATTGCCTGAACTAGAAAATTGCGCGGTGTAATTTGCATGAAACCGGCGCTTAAATGAACTTAATGAGATGTTTTTTGCTGCATTGATGCAGCCTGCTGTGATGCCGTTGGGCGGTATTTGGTGCGGCAACATGCATGTTATCAGTTACATCTACACCAGTTATGTTCCCTTCCTACAGTCTGTGCATCATTTGTATGTGGGGTGAGAGGAAGGCGCTGAAACAGCATTTGTAGTTTACCGACCGTGAAAGTAGCTTCCCTTGAAGCGTATGTCGCAATTAGGCATCAAGACCTTTGACTCTTTGCTTGTGCTCGTCGAAACTTTCATTCGGTGTATCATGACATTCATTCCAATAATAGTAATATTATAGCATCCGAGCGTAGGGTTTCCTGATTGATGTGCATTATCTCTATAGTCATCCGTTTTTTGCATTTACAATATTTGTAAAATATATATTTTCTTCAAATCCCGGGTAGAATATTTCATTCTTTTAATTACAATTTCATTCGAAATAAAAAGCAATTTATAAATGTCCTTCTGGAAGCAGTTTTTAATGTTTTCCCGGTTGATCGCAATAATAGTGTATCGTTGAAATATGAGAACTTCACTTGTAATGTTCGTTATTATAAGGAACATTTTTCGTAATTATATATCGTACGGTATCGTTGCTGATGTGGAACTTGTTAACATACGAGTCTTCATAAATTCCAATAATGACATTCTCATTTGTTATTTTTTTCTGTGGAGCTGTCAGCGTGTCCTCAAAAGTGAATTTACTTTTCTAGGGATGTCTGAGGAAACTTTAAATTTCCAGTAACGATAGTGTGTTTAACAGAGGCCAGACAGCATCACTCGAGAGTGAAATACAATTCGCGAAGCAACTGAGCGAGACAACACAAAGCAGCAGACGTTTTGCTTAACTAGCGTTGTGTGCCTGCACTGTTGAACGACCCGTTGATGTTTTCTCGTTACACTCGAAAGAAATTTGTGCCAATTTTATTGGTGTGATAACTTTGAAACATTCATGTTCACTAAAAATGATCTCAATCTTATGTGCGTAAAGTGCTTATTGGTAAATTGTCACCAAAGGCATATTTCAGAATTACAATTTCAGATTTGTAAACACTTTTTAATGAATTATTTGAAAGTCATCCTTAAATTTTGTTCTTTTAATAATCTTTAATACTAACTTAGTATGCAATGAAGTTATCAAAAGTGTACTATAGAAATAATACTGCATTTCTTGCATACATTTGGATTGCTTAAAAAAGCAACACAATGAAAGACGGTAATATAGTGTAAATGAGATCTCCTATTGCGTATCATCAGGTTTCGTGGAAAGTGGTTCATGTTTTGAAGTGTGCTTTCATTCGTAGGAATCCAATATCCTGGTAATAGTCTGATACTAACAGGGCAAATAAAAAAATTGTGGAATTTTCATTATTTGTTATTTTGATTAAAGCCTCTTGAACCTTACAAAGTTGTTATTGAAAGATTTTTACGACATTGGTTTCTTAACGTCATTATTTGAAAATAAATTGAGAGATAATTTACATTACAGCAAATTAAAATACTGTATATTTTACAAGAAATCTCAGGGCTCCTATACCTACAGATACGACCTTATCCCCCCTATCTGTCTGATCTGTGTTGTTAAATACAAGCTTTTTTAGTTAACCCTGAAATACATAGGCAAAAATAACATATTTAAACACACAGGTGGCTAAAAAGTGATAATTTAAATGATTAGTCTTTCAAATAAGAACAGGAAATATAACTACCATATGAGTTTTATTTGCTTACTCATTTTTAAATCGAAATTAATACAGAAAATCGAAAGGTTTTTCTCAGTACATGACAGGCACACATCTTCCTTATATTCAGCACAAATAGGTATTTTTTGCCATAAAAAAGTTTGTTTTTCTATCCTTTATTCTTGGACATACTCCGCACCTAGCTTTGTTTTGGTAGGCCTTTTCTTACGTCTCTAGTGATTTCAGGCGTATTTCAATTCCAATTTTCGCACTTCCTAATACACCCGTGGAGTGCTACAGTACCCCAATGAAAAACACATAAAGTAGTAAAATGATATGTGCAATACGTGCACAGCCACAAAGATAACATACTCAAATGAGAATAGACGGAGTGTCAGGAAAAAAGCTCAACCCCAGCGCGACTAGCGTTGTTTCAAAGTACCTCTGGGGTGCCCTGACACCCTTCTGTGTATTCTAGGGTTAAGACGTTGACGTTGTTTAACTCTGTCTTCTCGGTTATGATGTTACGATCGAAAGGGTCAGCAACATTTTCAAGTAGTCATCATTTTTTCTCCAAATATGGAAGAACATTGAACTGTTTGTTTGATGATATCGTGTCAACAGTAAGGATTTATTAACCATACATTATTGTACACATTCCAGAAGAAGTTTTGATGAGAGTTAGTGCCTCTTGGGGCATGTATTGGAGCTTTGTGAGCGCTACAGGTTTTACTAAATAGCAATTAAATAATGTATCTTCTACATTTAACGTATACTAACCGTGTCGGCTCTTTTTTATATCTATTTTGTTCGAGACCCCTGCTTTTTTACACAGTAATTGGCGACTTTGTAAATGTCGTCTGCCATATGGAGGCAGTGACCTTGGTACTTCTTGCCAGAAGAGACCGGGGTGGAGCTGCAGGTGGCAGCTGCTGGACTTCCTTTTTACACAAGCAAGCGCGTACGCAAGCCTCGATTGTCTCGATTGCAAATGTGACGCCGGCGCCTTTTTTCATCCATGGGGACGACGGTTCGATGCAATTCACGCTTTCTGACGGCGCTTGAACGTGTATGGGTAGTTTAAAGCCCTTGCTAATAGTGCCTGCTCTCGGTTCACGGACGGTGTTGGAAGGGGCAACAAGTTGCGCTCACGAGCCAGGCATGTCTCGATTGCAAATCTGTGGCTGTCGTTACCTTCATTCCACAGTGAGGGCGATGTATTTACAAACGTTACAAACTTGACTTGCGGACGGCGCTTGAAGGTGTATGGGACATTTAACGCCCTCGCGAAAGGTGCCTGCTCTCGATCCACCGACAGCGTTGGAAGGAGCAATAAGTTGCGCTCGCAAGCCTGGCTTGTCTCGGTTGTAAATCTGCCACCGTCGTTGACTTTTACATATTGAGTGACTTATTTACACTACAAAACTCGCTCGTGAACGGTGCTTGAAAGTGTATGGTGCGTTTAACCCTTTGGGAAGTGGTACCTGCTCTCGATGGCGGCGATGGTAGCAAGAAGTAGCGGTTGCGAGACTGTTCGTACCCGTTGTAAATCCGTCCCCTCGGCTACCCGTTTCATTTTTCCCATAAGGGGGACGTCAGATTGACAACACGTGAGCGGCGCTTGAAGGCGTATGGACCACTTTGCGCGTTCGCGAGCGGTGTCTGCACTCGGTTCACCGGCGTTGAGGTGGGGGCGGGGCGGGGGTGGGGTGGGGCGGGGGCGGCGGCGGCGGGGCGGTCGACTGCAACCAGCGCGCGCGATTTGCCGCGACGCGGGACGCAACCGGATTAACATAGGCAAGTAGGCGGCAGCGGCAAGTGGCAGAGGCGGCGCGGCCGGGTTTATGCAGTGCCCGATTCCGCATGGCAGTGCGGAGAATCAAACCCACGCAACCGTGCGGTGGAAAACCAGCCGCGTTTTGCCGGCGCCACTGAGGCAGCAGCGGCTACACCAGCAGTTGCAGCGGCGGTGGTGGCGGCGGTGTGTAGCTTTGGATACGGCGGCGAGGAGAGATGGACTATAAGCAGCAGAAGATGCCATTGGGAAAAAACGGCATATAGAATACGCAATGATAGTCACAATGATGAACATAGCAATGGCAATGGGTATCGAATGACATACACCATGCACCTCCAGATTGTAGGAGTGAATCATGAAATACAAACTCAAAATTATTTATATAAACACCGAAAAATTCGTAGATGGCGGGTAGGGAGTGAGTTTGCTGAAATTACTTCGTAAGTTCTATTGTAAAATTGAAGAAGAATCATGTGCAAATAGTATTGCCGACCGATTCTGCAGCCATTCTAATGCGACAATATTGCTACTTGATTACACAAGGGGCGAGAAAATGACGGTTCAGGAGACGATTTTTTCTATTTTCCGTCATTTGGACGTTTTCTCTGACTAGCGATGGAGTTTACATAAGCACCGGATGATAACTGAAGAGAAAGAAACTGATGAAATGGGACAATATTTGTGATAATGACCGACAGTCGGCAGTGTAAACTAGAGAGAACAAAATTGTCGGTTAAAAACTACGAACACTCTATAATTGGACATATGATGATTTCTATAGTCACCGGGTAAAAGTTCTAAAGTCACAAATCTTGATTTGGAGAAACTTGGAAAATGTTTGTGGTCTCAGGGTTTCGTCAAAGCGCCTTGGTACGTGTCGAACAAGCAACTCCACCGAAAGTTTGTTCTTCGTATGATTATATCAGTCACCGATCAAATAATGTTTTTTTATTTCCTTATCCTCCTCCCCTGCAACTTCCATATTCAATCTAGTAAAAACATATAACTAACACCGAAGAATCAAATCTAGATTCCCAAAGGATAAATTTAACCCCCCTAAAGAGAAATGCATGATTTCGCAAAGTTACATTTTACTTTCTTCCTGTAATTGTCCTATTCTCCCATACATTCTCACATACAAAACTATTGATTATTGAGATCTCCAGTGGAAGTATCCTCTCTCTCCTGTAACCCTTAGTACTAAGCTTGCTAAGTTGTAGTTCACATTCAATCTTGTAAAGCGCTTACTTAGCTACATAAGAAAATAAAATTGTAAAAAAGGTTTCGTTTTTTGTAATTGCCTTTAAATGAAAAGTGCAATGAACATGTAGCATACTGGAACAAAATCTATTAAAATTATATTAAATATCATTTAAAATTTGTTGACAATCTTGAAACATTATGGCCCATTGTGAGGGACCTCGTAGATATATCAGAGACAATAAACAATTGATTTTTTTCTTTCTCTTCTTCTTCTTCGTTCTTATCTTCCGCCTCTCCTCTCTTTTTTTTCCTTCGTCTCTTTCTTCTTTTTCCCCCTGCTATTTCTTTTGATATAAATAATTTTGTTACCCCTCCTTAACACTTCATAAAAATTACAGCTCCTTCCATATGCCCAGAAAATAATTGAAACTACAGAACACTACAACAAGATAGTTAAGAAGTGATACTAAAATCAAAGTGCCAAATTTCCATCCACAAAACATTACATCTAATGCTGGGCAAATGTTGCTAGGTTTTCCTAAAAATCCCAAGTCAGAATCATAAGTTTGAAGCAGTTCGTACGTGAGTTAAGTAGTTTTGCCCGATTAGGAAAGAACGAAATTTTACTTACGAATAATTTACCGATGCTTCCTTTTCTTCAAGGAGGTGACTTTTGTCTCCAGTAATATAACTAAAAGAAAATATATGTATTGCACTCATAGTTACTATGCATAACTCAATTTGGTCAAAACTTGAGTCGAGAACTTTTACCTTGCTTTCACAGATTTGTAAAAAATGTAAATTCTGAAAAGTTTACAGGATACCCATTCACTTCATTAAAGTATTCGATATATTAAAATTATGTTGATATTTAAATTCTGAATTTTACCTAGCCACTGATATTATATTTTTTGATGTTATTACTCTACTACAAGAAACTGACTAAAAAAATATTATGAAAGATGAGAAAAGAAGGAATACATAATGGATTTCTTCCTACGTGGAGAAAGAGTCTTAGAAATAGTCATTGAAAGCTTCACAATACTGTTTATTCCACACGAGCAAAGGCAAACAAGGCAAAGGCGTTTACACGGATGTTTGGAATGTATCCGAATGATTTTTTGGCATTAATACCATCTACGAAATACAATAATCGGCATTTGAAAACATTTGAAATTTCTCAAATATTAAGTTAGAAATATAGACTGGGTGAGTATGTTTTCCGAATTTCACAGAGCATTCAAAAACAAATTCTAAACCAATTAAACGAATTTCCAAAGAACGCATTGAAACTAATAGCGTGATTACAGCGTTATACATTCTTAATGTACTTAAAACATTTGTACAGTTCTTGAGCCAACTTTGCTGAGAATTACAAAAACCTGACAGAACATATTTCGGGCGTATTCGGACTTTCCTCGATGTTAATGGGGTAGTGCAGATTGAGAATCTACTCACTATATATCACAAACTTCATTTTTACTATATCAATTCAGGAGTTTTTTGGTATCGACACGAAGTATCTAATTAACCAACATCGATAGCGTTGTGACTAATAGCATTTTCCATTCGATACACTGAAACCCAACCCAATACAGGGCAATGCCGTCGTCGACGAATGAAACTGTTTGGAGAACTGTGTCAGTATGTGTGCTGGTATATTCACTGAAATCGTAGATAAATAGTACAGAAAAGTGGCAGCTCGTTGGTCACAAAAATAAAGCCACAGTAGTTCACAAAAAAGTCGCGAGATTGCCCATACATCTCCATCAAGAATCCAGCCGTATGAGAAGCTGCGTAGATCTGAAGGTAGCCAATGACTCTCGAGATTCACGTGATAGGTGGCGCTCACTCCGTCACAGATGTCTTCAACAGTTAATTTTCCTAACTTTTCAATGATGAATCATGCTCGTATAACTATTAAAATTTATACACCTTTCAGTCTAAACATAACCTTATACTAAAACGTCTATGAAATACCAACGCGTTGTAGCAACTGCCAGTTTTCTCATAACATTTGCTCACACGTGTTCTTCTGGGGTCTTATCAATGGCCCACCGAGCACGTCATGTGTGAGAAAGGAAAATGAAGGTCCGTCAGGTGGTCTTTGGTCTGATGTCCCTTATTCCTTCCCCAAATCTTTTAGATGTTCACTAATATCATAGCGACAATATCCTCGCCGCCCCCTTCCCTCCGCTAGCAGCCAATGATTTGTCATTGCCTGTTTTAGCATTGTGGCTCCCACATAGTAACGCAAGAAACTTGTGTACTTATGGAGACAGGTCAACAGAGAGCGTCAGAGGACGTCGGAGGGCGTCGGAGGGCGTCGGAGGGCGTCGGAGGGCGTCGGAGGGCGTCGGAGGGCGTCGGAGGGCGTCGGAGGGCGTCGGAGGGCGTCGGAGGGCGTCGGAGGGCGTCGGAGGGCGTCGGAGGGCGTCGGAGGGCGTCGGAGGGCGTCGGAGGGCGTCGGAGGGCGTCGGAGGGCGTCGGAGGGCGCCGGAGGGCGTCGGAGGGCGTCGGAGGGCGTCGGAGGGCGTCGGAGGGCGTCGGAGGGCGTCGGAGGGCGTCGGAGGGCGTCGGAGGGCGTCGGAGGGCGTTGGGAGGCGTCGGAAGGTGTCGTAGGGCGTCGGAGGGGAGGTCGAGAGAAGGTGATGGAAGGCGACGGAGGGAGACGAAGGGCGACGAAGGGTGACGGAAGGCGATGGAGGACGAAGGAAGGTAACGGAGGATGTTGTATTCCAGATGCAGGTGTGCTATGTCCCAGGCGATCAAAGAGGTTGCGGACTTCCGTGCGGCACGGCATGCAGAATCCTGTTAGCAGCCCCGACCACGCGACCCGCGTCACGGTGCCGGCACACGCCCCTCTTCTCGCTGCGTAGTATTCGCCTTCCGCTCTATGACACAAGTGTGTCTTATGGCCCAATATGTTAGAGAGCAGTAACAACAATATTGCCTCATGCTTTCCAGCTTTCAAAAAATGCATTTCTACATATCATCTACATGCATAATCTCGTCACATACATACAGTGTCAACTTGATTTAATTGCATCAACTAAGACAATAATATGCTTACGTAAGAAAAATTACGTAGCAAGAGGGGACCCCAGGTTATTTTAATATAGTTTCCCTATAACGCTTTCCTGCATTCTGTAGCTTCATTCAACGTGTAAAGAAAATTTCAAGAATTTTCAGTATTCTATCATATTATGCGGATTGCGGTTATTTAACTCTAAATAACTTCTCCAAGAGCTCAAGTGAGAAGAACATTACGATAAGTTTTGACGCTCTTCAACCACTAACACTAAGACACCATCATAACACTAAGACAGAGATGAGCAATTTTTTGCCATGACACTAGATAAAATATTTCAAGTGAGAAGATGTCATACTGAGTGATAATTGGGAAGTAATAATTAGAGGAATAGAATAAAAACTAATAATATTACTAACTACAGGTTCATCTACATTAGTAGATACAAGCTCAGGAGGTAAAAAGAATTTTGTGAGTTGTTGAGCAGATTATCTTCTACCGTAGATTGAACAAAACTTTTCAAAATTACGGAACAATGTGCCCTACTTTAACAATTGAATTTGAGGAAGACGCCTAGTTTTGTTAAAATGTGTAATGTCTTCTGTCACTCTGGAAAAACTGTAACTTAGTTAATAAACTGTCACTGTGAAAAAGAAAAACATCAGTGTCTTACTAATCTTATTTCGCAAAACCAAGTGTTACCTCCAGATTTTAGACTGACACAAGGTATATAGCTCTCCTGAAATTAGATTAAAATAATGAAAGACAATTCTCCAGTTTACTCAAAAGAAATAATTTCAAAACTCTGGAACAAATGCTTTGCAAAGAATCGAAAAACTCATTTTGAACCGTCTACCTGCTCAACAAGTGGGATTTCGATTACTTAAGTTGCGAAGATCAATTTCTATCTATCACTAGTCTCCTAGGAGAAAGGTTAAAGATGAGTGCTGTTTTCATCGACTAAATGGAGCATTTCTATCAGTCTAGAGAGATGGACTTACAACCAAGCTTTTAAATGACGCCAGATGCCACAAAGTAGTAAAAAATTGACAACCTTCGTAGGTAAACGACGTTGCTAAGGTATGAGCGCTATGGCGATGGACTGCGGGTGCCCATCACACTTTGGGCATGGGTATTATTCTGGTATGTGTGTGTTGGTGTTTTTTCGTACATGAACATTATCTGATAATTTATCTTTTGTCAGTTTTTCAAAAAATATTAGATGTTTTCACTCGAAAAGAAACACTCGGAGATGCACTCGGAAATAAACTTTTCTCAACGTTTTTAAAATTCAAATATAGATTTAGACAATCATAATCTTCAGAAACCGCCATTTTTCTTTCCTTAAGGATGTTGCTTGATCATTTGCATCCAAATGAAACATCAATTCGCATATTTTTCAATCTTTTAAAAGCATATGACGTTACTGATCGTAACATTTTCCGCCAAAATTACCTTCGCTTTGAATTCTTAGCACTGTTCTACATTGGATATCTTCATATCTTAAACATCGATTTCGAAGAGTTGAAATGGCATTTTGTCGCCCGAGATCATTAGAACCCGTTAACGTCCGTGGAACATACAAGATTCTATTTTCTACCTAATTTTAATGATTCAGATTTACTTATTTACTAATTAACTAGTTTTTAACTTGACTTGTTATTTTTTTCATATTTACCTATCTTAATTCCCATTGAAAGAGTATCATTCAACTGTTTTCATATTTCTCTGGCAACCGCGATCCTCTCAATACAAGAAAGCTATGCAGTGTATATCGAGCTCCGAAACAAAGGCAATTACAAGAAATAATGTGTTAAAAAAATAAAAATATTAATATACTAAAATGTTAATGGTGAATGTTAAATAATGGACTCCCATAAGGAAAAGCGATAGCTCCAGCATGTTTTTCTATTTACAAATGATACTTAACTGAAAAGAAATTTGATTACACTAATGACTGGACGTTCACTACCTAACACACTAATTTTATGGATTTACACCACACTGATAGATAGCGCGAAATTCTTCATTGTTACTTCGTGATGTCTTATACCCAGCTACATGCTTGCGGGGTTTTTCGTTCGAGGTATCATCCTCAACGGGACAAAGTTCCACCGGAAATAAACTACCGACTAGTCATGGTGGTAGTCAGGTGCATGTAAATGTGAGTTTAAAATGAAAGGAAAGAACAAGAATGAGGGAAGAAAGCTGGCGTTTGTTAAGGTAATAATGTTTTCATATTTCTCTGGCAACCGCGATCCTCTCAATACAAGAAAGCTATGCAGTGTATGTCGAGCTCCGAAACAAAGGCAATTACAAGAAATAATGTGTTAAAAAAATAAAAATATTAATATACTAAAATGTTAATGGTGAATGTTAAATAATGGACTCCCATAAGGAAAAGCGATAGCTCCAGCATGTTTTTCTATTTACAAATGATACTTAACTGAAAAGAAATTTGATTACACTAATGACTGGACGTTCACTACCTAACACACTAATTTTATGGATTTACACCACACTGATAGATAGCGCGAAATTCTTCATTGTTACTTCGTGATGTCTTATACCCAGCTACATGCTTGCGGGGTTTTTCGTTCGAGGTATCATCCTCAACGGGACAAAGTTCCACCGGAAATAAACTACCGACTAGTCATGGTGGTAGTCAGGTGCATGTAAATGTGAGTTTAAAATGAAAGGAAAGAACAAGAATGAGGGAAGAAAGCTGGCGTTTGTTAAGGTAATAATGTTTTCATATTTCTCTGGCAACCGCGATCCTCTCAATACAAGAAAGCTATGCAGTGTATATCGAGCTCCGAAACAAAGGCAATTACAAGAAATAATGTGTTAAAAAAATAAAAATATTAATATACTAAAATGTTAATGGTGAATGTTAAATAATGGACTCCCATAAGGAAAAGCGATAGCTCCAGCATGTTTTTCTATTTACAAATGATACTTAACTGAAAAGAAACTTGATTACACTAATGACTGGACGTTCACTACCTAACACACTAATTTTATGGATTTACACCACACTGATAGATAGCGCGAAATTCTTCATTGTTACTTCGTGATGATTGTTACTCCGGCATTCGCATATTAATAATCGGAGGAACCCCGAGAAACTACCAATCAAAGCAACCGGCCGCAAGAATTCTCTTCCCGACAGTGGTTGAATTACGAGCAACGAAGCTGATGTCAACGATCCTCCATCGTCGGAACTAAAACCCTAGGCCCTCCCTACTGCAGGTTTCGTGCCCAATCCCCTTTTATTTATTAGTAATGTCCAAACCCCTGAAATACAAACTTGTTGAACAGGTAGATTTTTTTTTGAAACCTCCCGGTCTGTGACGTTACAATGACAATGGCAGGATTCGACGTTTGAGATTGAGTGTTGGGTCGGTGTATGCTCATTCCACCACGGCAGCTCAGCCTTGCGGTGCACTTCTTTGTATTTGCTTGTAGTTTTGAAAGAAATTTATTCTCCTCTCCTAGGAGACGATCTCATTTTGTCTCCATTAGAAGTAGGAGGACATGCACAGATTTCACAGTGAAGACTTGGCAAGCAAGTTCGTTTCTCGATAAAATTCAATTATAAAAGATAAATTTTAAGAAAAATTTAGAGGAATGCCTTTCACCTAGAACCGTATAATATAATCATGTTACTTTTACTTAATCAATTGCTATAATAATATGTAACCAGTTAAACTTGTTTTTTGTGCCAGTGCTTATGAGTCAGAAAATTCAAGATCCAAACATAAATTAAACTGACAGATAATATTGTTTCCGAAAATATTAGAATGATAGTTTTTTTTTCTTTCTCAAAAATTGAAAAAACTACTTACATGGCTCGGAACTCAACACTACTCCCCGCTATCACTGTCATATAAGCTTGCTCTTGTCTGTAGTGTGTCTCAAAGTGTGCTGTAAATTAATATTATAAAATAGTTATAAAAGATATATTTTTAAGAACTGTTATTATAATTTCTTAATTAATTCGTTTGGTAGTTTTTGATAAAGACTGCTAAGGACAGCGAAATGGCATAGAAGTAGAACGTTGGAAGAGCTCCAACCTGATATATACCAGTTTGCCCTTATGCTTGAAACATCATAACGTTTCTGAAAAAGAAATACTATTAGTGTTTTTCCAACTGACAAATGGCAGACTCGTCCAAGGAAGCCTGTAATAGCGATGTAATTGCATACGTAATGTTAAAACATGTGATATAAATACTTGGCTCCCGAGTTGAAAAGTCATATTTTGAATTTTACATATCTCTCTCCCAGGTTTCATTAGAGCTGCACCAGATTCTGGATAAAGATAAGAATGTATGACTTTGCGAATCTGTTTGTAATATTCTACATATATTTAATTCTAAAGTTGTAATTTATGTGAGCTGTAGTCCCACGCGTAGGTGGCAATTCGTCATAGGTGCTAGTATTTACGAGCATTATCACGTTGTTAAGGTATCACGTGCCAGACAGTTAAAAACCTTAGATTTTGGATTGAGAAAGCGCTTCTAGGGACAGAATTTCTTAACAAATTGGGAGAGATTCGGATTAAAACCCTCAGGAGCTCTAAGCATGACTAAAAAAGAGGTTTTCTAATAAAATTACTATAGTGAACATTTGTAATCTGAATTGGTATGAAAATAAACTATGATATTTGATATTTAAAAATAATATTACAATATTTTGAATTATATATGAATTTACATTAAAGTTGCTGAAGCCCCTAAGCACGAGCTTAGTATGCTCTGCATGAATTCATCCCTGCATTGAGGACATGTGTAGCAAAATGAACGTGCAACAGCTTACAAGATACCTGCTCATGGCTATATAATTACAGCTCTAAAACATATTAAATTGCCTTAAAATGTAAAAATAGTAATCCTCCTATTCAGTTTTTGAAGAAGAGCAAAATTTATTTGGTTCTAATGTGTGATCTTCATTCAAATTGCATGCAATGCTCCAAAACAAATTATTACCAGCTAATGTAGTGTAAAACTGAACATAAAAGGTCTAATTGTGGACACTTTTAAACTGTGTTTACAAGTAAAAGTAATTAACTGTCAATATCAAAGATGAAACTTACGTTTGGCAATATCCGTATTCATGTGCATTAAAATTTCTCAAAATTTGGAAATCGAACTTTGCACGAATATTAAGTGGAATATTATAAGGACGTAGATACTGACGTAATTTTTAAGTAACATCCATTTTATTCAAACGCTAGATTATAGCAAGAGGGATGGTTTGATTATCGTGAATAACTATTGATTTTTCAGTTCGTTTTTACATAACAGCTAAGTTTTTTTCTTCATTATTTCTTCATTTTCACTCGACCAGTGAATGTGAAGAAAACAAATTTCCTGCAATAGTTCATCTCTTTGGTTCATGTTTAGATTGTTAAGGTAATTAGAACTTCTCGTATCATTCACTGCGTTCTTGCTTCCGCTCCTAAAATCTTAACGAATTATCCGCACTTGCGTAGAGTTGTTTCTCTGTTCGCATAGTAAATATTTATTTCGGTTTATAGAGTATTTCTTTATATTTCTTAATATCGTAACAGGGCTAAGGGAAGTGTTTTGCTGTTAGTAAATCGAGATATTGAGATATCAAGACCTAACCGATGCCTTATCTGATTTATTTCCCTCTCTTAAATGCAAATAATATTCAGTCCTCATCGATTTTGAGCCGTAGTTGAATATCGGGAGCCCAGCCAAGAATTGAACTTCGATTCATGCGCACACAAGGAGAGCTGCATTCTTAATTTGAGCTTCCGAGAAAAATGTTAATGTTAATATAATGTTACATAATACCAATGTTATTGTAGTGAAGATTCTGATAGTGAAGTAAGTGAAAATAGTGCAGAAAGGTTATTCCATTCCATGAATGAGAGTCTGGGTACCTAATGGTGTTTTCATGATCTTGAATCAGGATAAGATAAGGCGCTTCTTAATTTGCGGATTCTCAACTCATTCCATCCATTACTGACTAGATTTTCTAGCTTTCTTAAATCAGGGCTGTTACTACAAACAACTCTAAGGACCGAGCATTCCTTAAAATATAACCAGCGTAATTACACGATGTTATCCGCATGTTTGTGAATCACATACATCAATTACACTTAAAGGGAATGAATTGGAATATCTCTAGCGTAAAATGAAAATTTTGTATTGTTATATTTCCATCCTCTTCGCCTCGCCCACCTTGCTGGATGTAGAGTCACAACCATTATAGCAGTACATTGACAGTCGATCATCAAAGTCATATGGTTAAACCCTAAATCGGGCCAATGATGGACCCTAGTCAAAAATCATGTAAACCGAGCAATAAAATCAGTTGGGTCATGGAGAAGTAGTGAGACGTCGAATATTATTAGTTCCATTTTAATTTATATGGATTATTTTCTTTCGAGCAAATCTATTTCATTAATTTAGATTGTTTTCACAGAACAATACTTCCCGGACCAGTGTATTAAAATGTTCTCAAGAACCGAAATGCGCCATCTGGCACCAGAGGAAGGAACTCGATGTACTTAGCATTTCCGTGGATCTCAACAAGAAGCACCCGAACCGCACACCAGGGGCGCTGCTGCCACTTGCAGGCTGATGCAGTACTTGTATCGAGGGACGCGTCTGTTGGTCACTGCGCAAACAAGGGCAGAGGCTGCAGTGCGTTTCTCTTGCACGTTCCCCGCCGCCGCCGCCTCCATCGACACAACAAGCCGCTCACGCGGGGAAATTGCGCGCGCAATGTCTGCGGAAATATGCAGCTCCTCTTAAACAGGACAAAAAAATGTCCGTAAAATACGCGAAAAATTGGTGATGGAATGAATTTTTTATGAAATGATGACGAGAAATATATGAAAAATATTCTTGAAATATTTTTTTCGAAACGTGCGGGAAAAGGATTGTTTTCAGCGAGGCGTTTTAAGGGCTTTCGTTCTGTATTTAAATTTGTGCGCTGCGAGTTTTTTTGTATGTAGTTATGTGGAATGAGTGTTTTATGTGTGAAACCACAGGAATGCATTGCGTTCATTTTGAATAAGAATAAGTAATCAGAATCACTCTTTTGAAAAATAATCAAAACCATATTGTTGTACTGAAGTGGTAACTTAATGTTATTTTTTTTATCACATTCTCATTTTCTCGTCTGTAGTACAGATTCATAAACCTTCGGAATATTTGACATTTTTATATTAATATTTCTTAAATGGCATAGTTCAGTATATCAGTTTGAAGTTGAACTGAATCTTGTTTGGTTGGTTCAGAACATTTCCTCTTCTCACACGCTGCTGTCTTTGTAAACGCGTTTTCTCCTCAAATTGCATATAGTATACATGAAGTTCATGAACACATACTCCACAGAGCGTGTATTTTTAACCTTCAAACTTTATTTTTGAATTTAAAATGTTTCAGAGTAAGCATTAAAAATTATTTCAGTTTAAATACATTTATTTTTATTATCCAATTTAATTTTCAATAGAAGATTTCGTGAATAGGCTAAGATTTTAATTCCACAATCCGTCTACCACGAAATCCTTCATTCTTATGGCATCCTTCGGAAGCGGAAGCACCTTGTCTCTGGGAAAGAACGAGTAGTCAGGCGCCTTGGACGAAACCAAAAAAGTCCTTTACACGAAGAGAAGCCCTGCAGTAGCTCGACTACCGAGTTGAGGGCCAACTTCGTCGTCGGGGTAGAGTTGCACCGGGCAGGGCGCTTGAAGTTTCAGTGGGTCGTAGTTTTGGTATCGCAGGAGGAAGGTTATTTGAATCGCGCAGATTGAGGAAACGCTTTATTCATTTTGCATATTGCAACTTTAACTATAGTTGTAAATATGTTAAAAAATTAGAAAGTCTTACAGCCATAAATATGTTGGATAATAGTTCAGGAATAAGACGTCTTAACATAGTCAAGTCTGTGGGTTGGCTTTAGAATTATGAAGGTTTGTTAAACGTGTATCATCTGTGTTAATGGAGATATGGGAGTCTAATGGGAGTCTTCTCCAATTATTGTTAATTATGTAAGTCTAGAAATTTACTGTTCCCAAGTATTTATTGTTCACATATTTAACTAAAATAAATGTTAATAAATGTTTAATTGATAAAAGCATATTTTAACAACTATCGCACCAAATCAACATAAAAATAAACATAGCTTATAGTCTCTGTCGGGTGTACTATGAAAACCCTTTTGATGAGAATCTACCTTCTTTAGGAATGTTGTCAGTTATGTAGCTCGTATTCACTTGTCAATTTCATTAGCAAGATCCGTATTTCATGCCATCCATTCCGTCAACTCGATTTCCCCTTCAATGGAAATCGGCTCGAAATGCAAGTGCACGTATCTGCTGTTTCTTTCATCCGTCAAGACGCCACGCGCGGCAGGTCACACTACTACAGCAGCAACCGCCCGCGCTACCTCTCTCGCCCTCCCCGTCCCGCCCCCTCCGCGCCCCGGCACAGCCCGCGCCATATTTAGCACCGAGGGCACCCGCACCTAGCAGACGCACCATAATGTCGCGTTCTCAGTGACAGGCAGGTAAATCAAATGAAGGTATATGTGTTTTTTAGTGGACGCCGAATGGAAAATATGTATTGTTGAAAGCCGGCGCCTGGAATTATTTGTTTTATAAATTAATTTACGGTTGGGAATCTATCGTAAAATAAACTATTTTCGTAAAATTATTTATTTCCAATTTCCAATAACTAATTCACGCTAGAGAAAAAATCGTCGGTGGCCCTCTGTCAGGCGGAAATCAGTCGTGTGCGAAAGCGCCAGCAAATGAGGATGTAAATCGGTGTGTTTACTGCGGCGCGGTCGTCCGCCCCATTGGCTATGGCACTGTGGCGGGGGTGGGGTGGGGCGAGAGCGAGGCGGGGTGGGGCAGGCGGGTTCGGTTCGGTTCGGTTCGGGTGCCCTCTCTCCGCGGTCTTGGCGCGGGCGCGGGCGCGAGCGCGGGCGCGGGCGGGCTGGCGAGCGGGCGGGCGAGCGGGCGGGCGGGAGGGCGAGTGACCGAATCGCGCGGTTGCGGGCGGCGCCGGTCGCGACAGGGTTTACTTGCCTTCAATCGTTTATTTTTTGTGTATATTTTGCCTCTTTATTTGCATTTATTTAATCTAAAATACGCCATCTAGAAAATTGATGAGGAACCTCTCCGCGCAGTTCATTGCGTCCCGGGGTCGGCCACGCAGCTGCGGCGGCGGCAGGCGCTGGGTGCAGCTCCCGACCGACGTGTCTCAGCGCTGGGCTTTGGCCACCAAGGAGAGATGTGAACAGAATACTCGGAAAAAAAGTGGTTCAACAATCACTTTCTCGAGAACTGCCTTAATTTCCCTCCCATTTCATTTTTTTTTTAATTTTTAAGAAAACCTTATGTATTTCACTAACTCTTCTATTAGTGACATTAATGAGAGGGAAAACGACGTGTTTTAATTGCGCACTTGTTTAGAGACGCGTTTAAAAACATAAGAAATAAAGCGTGCATTTGTTTCGCTTTTACTGCTGAATTGTTTCATTCGAATGTATTTTTCTTTGTACATGACATACTTTTACATGATTTTTTAAACAACAATTTTCAATAATCCACTTGCAAAAATTAATTTAGAATGGCGAGTATAATTTGTTTTAGAAGTATTTGAATACATGAGTAGATTTATCGATATTTAAGAATATAAATTCGTTAACCATTCTTTAATAAGCATTGTGATTTTGTATTAAAATGAGTTCGAAAACACTTTTTAAGACACGTAAATCTGAAAAAATTTAATCATCAGATCAATTTTAAAAACGGTTTAAAACAATTCGAGAAAAATGGAATCCACTCTGCCCTGGAGACGTGAGACTTTATATCCGGCCGTTGCGGCTAAGCTATGCTTTACTGGGGGACGTGTTCTCTGCTCAATGGCCTGCTGACTGTTCCGCCCTCACCGTGCGGCCCATCCGACCTTCGCCTTTGTTGGGCCAGGGCGTGCTTTGACTGAATGAGGGCACGTCCCTATTCGCCCTAGAGAACAATATCTGGAACAGTGTTAACCGCACAGAACTTCAGGTCACGGTCAACCACGAATCGCAACCCGAAGAAATTGAAGTGTGATCAACTTTCTTTCGTAAGAGTTTTAGCAGTGGGTTTCAAACTACAGACGCTGCAATGAGCAAAATTTTCATGTGTTCCGAGCGTGAATAGATTGCGGCCTAGTTTTCGGAGATGTAAATATAACTTAGAGTAGTGCTACCTGCCGGGACCTACTACACATAAGTACAGCAAGGAACAGACGAACAATCCACTCGTTCATTTTATGTTATGAGGACTATGTTGAAGAATCTTGAACTTAGTTTCTGCAACGCCCTTCGTACTTGACGTAGCGTGACACTGGTCAAGAATTGTGAAGTATTTCATTTTTTTTTTCTTTTTCTATGTGCACGTGTCTTATAATGTTTATTCCATGTTCTTGCGGTAAAAGTAATAATGTTGAGTATGTTGTTTGTACATGTTGTTAAAAGTAATAATGGTTAATGCTGTAATGCTTATGACACCAATAAATAAATCCTGATCGTTTGTGAGTCTCTCAAGAATAATATTTTAAAAGAATTAGCGCCGCTCTAATTCGGAAAAACCCGTCTCGCGAGCGGAGAGTGAGCTGTTAGCAAGCTGTGTACGAGCGAGTAACGGTTGATAGGCGAGTGGTGAGCGAGTGGTTGATAGGCGAATGGTGAGCGAGTGGAAATCAAGTGTAGTGCGAGCCGAGAGCGAGCAGAGAGCGAGCGGGGTGCGAGCAATGAAAGGGAGATGAGCGAGCGAAGAGTTTAGTAACAAGTGAGCGGTAAGCAAACGATGAGCGAACTGTGAGCTTGTAGTGAACGAGCGAAAAGCGAGTGGCGAGTGAGTAGCGAACAGAGAGCGAGCGGAGAGCGAACGTTGAGCGAGCAATGAAAGGAGATGAGCGAGCGATGAGTTTAGTAATGAGCGAGCGGTGAGCGAACGATGAGCGAAGTGTGAGCTTGTAGTGAGCGAGCGAAAAGTGAGTGGTAAGCGAGTAGAAATCAAGTGGCAATCGAGTGTAAAGCGAATAGAGAGCGAATGGAGAACGAGCGTAGAGCGTGCAATGAAGGGAGATGAGCGAGCGGTGAGCGCACGATGAGCGAACGGTGAGCTTATAGTGAGCGAGCGAAAAGCGAATGGTGAGCGAGTAGCAGTCGAGGGGAAATCAAGTGTAGAGCGAGCAGAGGGCGTTTATGATCGAGTGTAGAGCGAGCGGTGAGCGAGTAATGAAAGGGAGATGAGCGAGCGAAGTTTAGCAATGAGCGAACGGTGAGCTTGTAGTGAGCGAGTGGAGAGCGAGAGGCGTGGAGCGAGCGGCGGGCGAGCGCCGTGCGTACAGGGCCGCGCGGGGCGGCGGGCGCCGGTCAAAAAGCAGGCGAAGGGGCGGCGCCGCGGCCGGCCGGCCGGGGCGAGCCGGGCGACGCGGCCGCCCGCCTGCGCGCCTGCCTTGGCGGCGGGCGCACAGATGGCGGTCGCGGCGGCGGCGGCGGCCACGCGGACGCCGCGGGGTGGGGGCAGCGTACGCGCGCCGGCGGCGGAGGAGGAGGAGGAGAAGGAGGAGCGCAGCGCAGCGCGTGGGAGATGAAGAGCGCGTTGCGGCCGGGGGTGGGGCGGGGCAGGCGCGGGCGCGGGCGTGCCGGAATCTGCTTCAAGGGAAGGAGCCGAGCTGCAGTTGCTGTTTCAGGGGGATAGAAGATTCTTGCGGGGTGTTTGCAGGCAACGCGTTGGGCTTGATATATCTGAGATAAACGTTTTGGACCACATATCGTTTATGAGTATTCTAAGCAGGGGTGTGCGTTGATAGTGTCACTTCATCACTTTCAAAATCTTGAAACTTTGGCAATCTTTTGGCCAGGGAGTAGACGTGGAATGTTTTTGGTGGTCAAGGAAATGTTTTCGAACCTTAGTTAATGCCTTATTTTATAACCTTTGTAATGTATTACGATATTCGTATTTGTTTCATAAATAATTTTCAGTGGATTCTGTGACGCTACAGTTCTGAATAAATCAGATTTGTATATATTCTTAAAATACATTGAAAGCTCCCCAAATCATCATTCCAATAATTGAGTCACCATGGCAATATCTAAAACTGCGAGGTGTTCGGAAAGTATGCATCTTTGACATATGCATCGTATTAATGTAGTTTTTCAAAACCAGTACTTTTATTCAAATATCTTAGAAATGACTTTGGTTTATAGTTAGAAGGAAAGTCTAAATTAGTCTAGAAAAAACTAAGAACAGGGAATTTCGATCACAGAAATATTGCGAATTCTCTTTTATTGCGAAAAGAGCCTTACCAAGGCTCAGGGTTTGATTTCAGGCGGAACGCGACAGAACGACGTTCCGGTACTTCTGGAATAATTATTAAATAATGTTAGAAATATATAACTATTTCATTAAATTAATAATTAATTTGGGGTCGCTTTCTGGGAACTAAATTTCTAGTAATCAAGCGCTGCGTAGGCCAATTAGTACATCCTTGCCTACAACTCTCGTAAATTTTATAGTCTTTGATTTCTGAAGGTTAAAAGAAAACCGGTGTAAAATTAAAATTAATAATTATTCCAAGGGATTCTAACGGGTTTCACATTAATTGCTCATAAACTCACACACTTAGATACAAAATTCGAGAACATAAGTTATGAATAACAGTTAAAATTTGTATTATTTATGTCTTGCTTCAATGTTCAGGATGATTAAAAAATAAATCTTCCTGTTTATTTAATTTCATTTCACATACACGTAACATGAGTGCAATAACTCTTAATGTCCTTATTTGGTAAAGTGTGTACAATTGTTTCTTAGTTAATACCAGCAAGAAATATTGAGATTGGAATGTACTGTAAATCAATACTTTCATATTACAATAAGGAAGACCATGTTTTCAATTCAACTTATTTACTACAGTATCCGAAAGCAACTCTAGATGACTTGTTTCAATTTTTTCATAATTGCTTCTAGAAAGTCTATCCCCCCTACCCTCACAGTAATGTTTATATCCAAAAACTCTGTTGGGTCAACATTTTCGGTATCAAAATGTTTTGTGTGTAGTACACAACTTTTTATTCCATCTTCCACGCTGCGTAGTCCGCAGAGAAAAAATTAAATCATACTTTTGCCGTATGCTTACACATTTAAGAGGTTTTTGATAAAATTTGGCACGAAGGTCTTCTTTGCAAAATTAGGTTAATGGGATACCCTCATTATACTATAAAAATTATAAAAAGATTCCTCTGTTGCAGCAAATTTAAAGTAAAAATCAGCGTAGAAAATTCAGAGAATCGTTCTGTTTTAGCGGGAGTACCGCAAGGCTCTCCCTTTTCATTGTTCTAAGTTGTTTAACAAATGGTTTCCCATATTCGGAATTTCACTTGCTCAGAAATTGCCCTGATCTCCATACCTGTGTATGCAGATGACACAGCCATTTAAACGACTCATAATGACTTGTTAATAAACATGACAACTTGCAAAAAGATTTAAATTTACCGATTGCCAAAATAAATGGAAATTAAAAATTAATACAAATAAATTTCAAGCTAAAGTATTTACTTTAAGACCTTTAAATCTCTATCCACCACTGACTATATGCAACACAGATTCTAATGACTTTCTACTACAATACTTGTTACATATCTCGGACTTCAAACAGACAGGTAACTAACGAGGCATGACCAGATATCAGTAAAAAACGCATATAATAATGTTAAAATTATACCCATTTATTAATAAAAATTTAGAACATGCTATTCATACAGGAATGAAAACATTTGCAATCTAACTGTAACTTGCCTTTGAGATGTATGAGAAGGGTACGACTAAAACAAACCTAGAGAAAATTGAAAGAACACAAAAATTCTTCCCCCGCTCACTAAATGCTCTATGAACAAATTCAAAAAGAACTAGCGACAGAACTACTGTTTAAAATAGAGAAAAAGAATATCAACTCATTTGAACTATTTTCAAATCTGCCCCAGCACAATCTATTTCAATGTCTGAAACACAGTTTATTCTTCTCCACGAATTCGCTCACGTCATTCAAAACTTGCTACATCTTATTTAATCTTCTCCATCTAAAAAATATCAAAATTTATTTCTAATGTAAGTTTCGGCTTCTTTAAATGAGAGTCGAGTGGAAGTGAATACATGCATATTGAATGTGGTTGAAGCAGCATTAAGAAGTACCTTCCTGGTGTAATGTCGTCAGCATACTGCATCAAGTAATGTATGTGAAAATATACGATTAAAAACCTTGTAAGGCAAAAATGTTGTACAAGGACATAAATACATTTCAGAAAAGTTTACGAAGTAAGCGGTTGTACAAATCCCAGGGCCCCAATGTGTGTAATACCGGCCGCCATAATACGATCACAAAGTGGTTTTCGGAACATCCTTAGGGAAAATGTTTCCATTCATATAAAATTTTGAAATGACACCAACAAAATGCATTGTTCGAAGTAGCTTTTAAACTATTCCACGACAGTAACACGAGGTATGCGTATATGTAATCATAATATAGAATAATTTTGTTTGAATCTCGGATTTTTCGGATAGGGATTTTAAAATGTGTCGTTTGGCGTCTTAATGCGGATGATTTCTTCAAGAGTCCAGCGAGCGCGACCATCGAGAAGTAAGAAAACATGAGTAAGCGATAGCCTACACCATTCTTCAGTATTTTCCAGTGCTAATCAGTTATGTGTTTGCTGAAGTATTAATTTACTAGGAGTGCCCTGCGTATGTGTGTGTTTAGTCGTGCTGCCTGTACAGAGATTGTACTCCTCAGCATTTGTGTGATTTTATCATGGTACAAAAACAATCATTCTTATCTCTCCATCCCCCAGATGAACTGGTGATAGGAGAGAATGGCGTATGGGAAGCGTGAATGGATGGGTGATGTTTTAGACATGAGAAGACGGGTTAGTTTGTTAGGTCTAGGATTTAGAGAGGTTATTTTGTTAAAGGGAGGGTATTGTGGGAGGAGGTAGGTTTCATAATTAAGGTGTAGGAGGTGATCACAGGTTATTTTAATGCAGGTGTAATTTTAGGGCTGGAAACATGTCCGATGGGTTATTTCGTTAAAGGGGTTTTAGATGGATTATTTTGTTTGAGGGTACTGCGTCGCGATTGGTTGTTTTATTAAGGTATTGGTAAGACTGTATATGGTGTATGGAGATAGGAGTGCCCTAAGAGTGTATGCAATTGTTTTTTTAGTATTACTGAGATTTATTTGCTTTCTAAGAATGTAGATCAACAGATAATGCCCATATTATGTAAGATTATAACGTTTTGGGAAAGTCATTATTTGAACTTTTGTTACCATTTCATTGTTTTCGTACACCGAATCCTCCATTGAGACGGAAATTCGAAGACCCTGAAACATTTAATTGATCGAAAATATAAAATACCATGCGTGGAATGTGGCGCCATCTGTGCGCTATCTTTTAAACCGCATTGCCACATTTATTAAAGTAATATTATCGCTACATGTACGGCTATTCAACTTCCGGAATATCACTAATTTTCATATGAAGTCTCCTATTTGTTTCATCTAATAAATGGAGTGTGTGTTCAAAAGTAGTCGGATTCCTTATCATATATAATTGCTTTCTTGAAAATTATTTTACATGTATAATGTCGTAGCTTGTTTCTGCTTAACTATAACCCCAAGATTCGAGAGAACGCGAACTCCACGAAATACGCAAGCATGAGTAAGCGATAGCCTCGTACCATTCTTCGGAATTTTCCAGTGCTAATCAGTCATGTGTTTGCTCTGGTATTAATTTATTATAAAGAGTGTTAACAATTATTTAAAAATTATGTCGACCTCTTCCCCCAGCATGAATGTTTTACATGAATTCAGGTTAAAGTTCACATTTTATCGACCAGTAGCAATGTCGTTGGGCCGTGAGAAGAAAGTTTACCAAATCGTCTTTCTTGACGGTCGCATAACAATGGGAGAGTGGTCAATGACTGAACCTAGCGTAGTTTATTCCTCTATCTTTGTTTCCATGAGAAATTGCTGTTTCATCGTTTAGAACTTTTACTATTGGAACATTTCTTAATCCTAACATTTACATATATGTACATTTTTAATCTGAACCTTTCTTAATCCTAAGCGATAGTGTCGTCTTTCATTGCTTATCAGATGTTCAGAAAAAATTTCAGACCGTCGCCATGTGCAATCGCTTCGTGGAAACTCCATTGTGTTTTAGTCAGGACACTTCATAAGCACGTTCAAATCTTATTTTAGTATTTGTCGATGTAGATAACAATTGTTCATTCGGCTCAACAAAGTGACTTGAATTAGTTCTTCAAACAAAATTAGATTGCCGATATGAGTGGCCGAGATCGCTAAGGCAGTAGTGTCGTGGCGATCTCGGGCCGAAGGATCGCGGGTTCGGGTCCTGTCCCGGGCATGGTTGTATTTGTGTTCGTCCTTTCACCACTCATCATCCTATCTCTTCATTCAGTATACAGACACACCTAACGTTAAATCTGTAGTGGTCGCTAATGACCCTAATGCGCCCTTATTCGGAACGGTACATTCACCCTCATTATCTTCGGCAATGGAGGTCATTCGAAAACACTCGCATTTCCCATCTAAAAATACAGGATTGGTAGACGTGACAGTATCACTCGTTCTGCTAAACCCAACCTGTCCAACACGAGCGACTGAGAACACAACACCTCGGGTGAAAACCGTTGCGAACTAAACCTTCGTGTCCGGATTTTCGTTTGGATATGGGTTCATGGATGCCTGTTCCTTACGATCTGTGCGCTACACCCTTTTCCGGACAGTGTCGTCTGCTGGGATGATTGCGATACCTGCACCCGGACGGCGGTAAAGGAAGGAGTGGCCAAAGAGGGAGGAGCATAATGAGATGGCTGCCGAACTGGGAAGAGGAGAAACAGTAAATCAAAATGGGCAATGCTTGGCGTTCGTGGGTTTCTTCAGAAACGGTCAAAGGGCAACCACGAACCAGTGGCGAATTCTTCGACACACCACGTATACCACCGGTATACCTAGTGACTCGAAGTGTATAAGAAATATTTAATAAGTTTGATAATCCTCCAGAAACGTTATTGAGATTTTGAAAGCTTTAAAACATGTGCGAAGAAATAACTGCTTAGCTACCTCGAGCAAGTCAGTCTTCCGCATCCGTAAGCGATATGAAGTGCGTTAGAGTGAGAAATTGCAAACATTTCTTAATGCTGTCCAGAGAATTCATTGGGCGCGGGCGAAGGCACCACATGCCAGCCGCGATAACATAAGGCTCCTCATACTTGAAATAATGTTCAAGATTCGCCACTGTCACGAACAGGACATCTTCACGACACCCTAGCCGTGTATGGACTCCTTTGCAGCAAAACTATATGCTTGCACCACGGAATCTCCTTAGCAAAATGTAAAAGGCAGCAGCCTGTGAACAAAGAGTGCGCAACGGTTGGCTAATCAAAACCGTCAGTTTGGCCAGTACTACTTCACTGCTCCGGTCGTCACAGCTGTTTCGCTCGACACGCGACCGGATGTGGTCGCCAGACACTCTCGCTGCGCGTCCAGCTTTTTGCTCTCTCTTAGTTCCGTCGCCGCGCGTTGCGCTTGGTTGAGAATCTCCTTGCTTTCGGCTAAGGTGCAAAAACCGCTTTGCGGGAGGCCGCACGAGGTTGAACTCAGAAGCAAGAATGTTAGAACACGCAGTCATGGCTTTCACTAATAAAAGGTTGGGTTCTAGAGAAAGATGAGGTTTCATGAATTTGAGACTCATGTAAAAAGAGCTTATGAAATGTTTTTTTTTCTATTCTGGTTAAATCAAGACATCATTCCTAAGGCACTAACATTGAAATACAAATACAGTCAAACCTGCGTATTTTCACTAAGCCTCAAAGTTTTTAATGGGAAAAACCTGTCTTAGTGAGAATGTAAAACCTGTTTAACTGAAACTACTATTCCATCCAGATTTTTCTTGGTACTTGCTAACAAAGGACTTGACATTCCAGAGTTT
Organism: Teleogryllus occipitalis; assembly: GCA_011170035.1. Taxonomy (NCBI): domain Eukaryota; kingdom Metazoa; phylum Arthropoda; class Insecta; order Orthoptera; family Gryllidae; genus Teleogryllus; species Teleogryllus occipitalis. The sequence goes on along the minus strand of BLKR01000431.1, from coordinate 454,066 downwards.
CTTCGAAATAGCATTTTCCGAAATGAGTGGGTGTTTGAATATTTCTAAATATTCTTAAATTAATAAAGCAATGTAGGCTTTCGTGGCTGGATTCGCAATTCGAATTACTTTCCGCGTCGGACGATCGTTGAGCTATCTGGAAGGACCCTTCGTCTTCGATCACTTCGCCACTGAGGATGTCTGCCGCAGTTGCAGAAGAAACGTCTGGGAACAGGATTGCCTCTAGAGCCAGATCGAAAGGTAAATTCGAATTATTCTGAAGTTCTTATTAACGTATACCAACTGAAGTTTCTGTTGAAAATAAGTAACAGAATGCCCACAAGAACCTTTAGTTGGTTATAAGCACATGGCAAATCTTGAAGCGAAAGTTTAATTCTTTTGAAAAATTGAAAGTACTGTGTGAGTATGATAAAGACAAGTGAATGTTGTAAAGAATTGAATACGCCAAATCAACCCTTTAATTTTAATTTTTTACTTCCTATTTCTTATATCGTATATATATAGTATATATATATATATATATATATACACACAATTTTATTACTTCGTGAAGAAATGGGAAGTAAAAAATTAAAATAAAAGGGTTGATTTTGACGTATTCAATTCTTTACAACACACACACACACACACACACACACACACATATATATATATATATATATATATATATATATATATATATATATAAATAAGTTGCTTACAAAAATTTGCATTTTTGTTTCACATTTACCTTCGTAACTGAAACAAATGTGATTCTGTGTATATGAATTCATCTGTGTAAATGCACTCGACTTGCGTTTATAAGTAAGACATATTTTGTCATCTTAAATAACTGAGAAACCGGATACGTGAGAAATATCTTTAAGTGAAAATAATATTTCTGTCTTTTGAAATCCCACTTAGAAGAGTTGTACTATAGTAAATTGATAACTCCGATACATTACTAGTATTTGTGTTTGCTTTAATTTTTCTTCTTCCAAAAATTGAAGGCAAAATAAATAATTGCAATGGGCTGTACATAAATATCTTGATTTTATTAAAAAATGAAATTCTATGTCAATATAACAATTTAATGATACTAATCAGTAATATCAAATCCAATAATTGTATTAAATTGAACCACGTTGTATTCATCAAGTTACCACACCACACCACACACCACACCACATTAAATTCATCAAGTTTTCAACCCCGACTGTAAGACTAATAGTATCCGCCTTGGGAGTGCCGTGAAAGCATTTTCATTTGAGAAAATGTTTCTCTCATAGCAAGCTTCAGAAAATGGATTTTTAAAGATAAGGTGCACTGTGTTAATATATGCAGAAGAAAAGGCATCCTAATTCAGTTCCGTAATTGATTCTTAATTATTTAGTTATTTGTTTGATGCAGCCCAGAACGCTCACTCTTCTGAAGACTTGGAGAAGCTGCATTCTGTTGTCTCAAACACAGAATTGACATTGACACCATACATTCTTCGTTTCAAAGAAAAGAAAAGAATTTAAAGCACTCTAGCACATTATATTGCCTTACCTTCCTGATATCTTGCAATAAAATTTCAACCAGAAGAAACATTGCGTAGACTGTGTATTCATAAGCAAAGCCTCACTCTTGATTTTTTTTACTCACGGTCTAGAAAATAGATGTTTTAAAACAGCACATTCTTCTCAAATGTCTTGTAAAGCAACATTTTAATACTAGCTGAATCCGAGCGAACATTTCTCGTGTTTTTTTTCATGGCGGACGAAGAATTATTTCGTGTACTTCATTTGCAAATCGCCTCATTTACCAAACACAAACCTCTGCGAGTGTTCCTAACCTCCAAAAATATTTGCTCGAGCTGAAATTTGAACACATGAACGTAACTTTCTGCAGACAGCAAGCTAACCAACCGTAGTCGGGTTATTCAACAGTTCAGGTGCCCAGACACATCCATTAAAAATACGTATCTTTACATTTTGAATAATCAAAAGATTTAATGAAACTATCACGTGTTCCAAATAATTAAACCGGCAACTAATGTCTCTGCAGCGCCTGTGACCAGGAGACCTTGTTTTCGAGTCCCGACGATGGCAGGAGTTTCGATATGAGCTATATATCTAGGTCGCATTCCTTCGCTGTCTGGAGGCGAATTCGGGATGCCGGCTGCTCTGATCGGTAGTTTTCAGTGAGGTGTTTGATAAATACCAAGCGAATGCCGGTGCAGTATCCTACCAAACAAGCCAAGGACCGCGCGCGATTTTTCCTTCCTCTTGCTTGTCCTTTCGTCACACCTTACTTAAACACATTTACACTTACATGCAATACACTACCACACATGTCGGGAGACCGGTCGGGAGCTTACTGCTTGTCCCGGCTGAGGCGTTGCCCCGCTGGATGGCGATGCCTGATTGGGGAAAACCCCGCTATCCGACGGTTAGGTAGGCGCCGAATCTTACCATCCAGCCGGAGATCGCCATCACCTCCCAGGAAATAAAGCATCATAATATATCAAGGAAATAAACAATCAATCCAAATAATTACCTATATTGTACTCCACCCTCGCCAGACGTTTGAAGAAAATAGCCGGTTTTGAGAAGATATTTTGCACATATATAAGCAAAATTGTCATGATTAAACTAATAATTAGGCGAAAACATCTTTTATTTCGAAAATAAAGTACTTGAAAAGGCAGTGTATTAAGAAGAAAATATTTTTCTTTAATATGAAGTAAAATTATCATATTTAATATGAATTTTCTTTAATAAGAGTTCGAAAATAATTTCAACTTTTCGAGTTTTCAAAATTTCAGAGGTGAAAATGAAAATCGAACTTATATTTATGATCTTACTTGGCTCTATTAGAATGGAAAAAGTGAAAAATTGGAGCCCTTCTTAAGAAAATTTTTGATATTTCCTAGAGACAAGGGGGAACTCAGAGACCCACCAAACATTGTTTGTTTTTTAAAGGGTTCAATGTTTTAGAAAGTTGAAAATCATTGATATTGTTTTGTTTTGTGCGCTGATCAAAAACTGATACTATGAATCGCAAACGTTAGTTATAAATGGAGTTATTACAGCGTCTTTGGCAGTGGATAAAATATTCAGGAATATTCGTCCAAAAACTGAACATTCAGAATATATTTTTGTAAATATATAGTCTCTTTAGTCTTAGTATAATTATAGTGCAATAAATCTTATATTATAAATGTACATTCCCTTTTTATCATAAAAATGTAATAAGTTTTGTCAATAAACACAAATATTGATGAGATAAACTCAGTATTTTTACTTTCTTACATGCTACTTACGTATTATTGGGAAAGTAAAGAAACGCAGCAAAAACACGGCTATTTTTGAAGCTAAATTCGCCTTTTGGGGTACCTGATAACAAAAGATGTTCTTGTTTGTACAAAATAAATTCCTCTAACATTTTTTGTAGTCAGAATTCACAAGGGTCGTTGCGTCCATGGATGTGAGAGATGTGTTACATACCCTGACAATATCAGCTATTTTTATTATAAGTTAATTGTAACTTGTCCATTTGTTATTTTCTTTTTATATTACATTTTGTTTCATTCATATTAACGGCGCGATAAACATCGCGCCGTTGAGGGTTCGATTCTTCACAAGGATGAACGACTCACTCTGAAATGCCTCCTTGCCTGTGCTGTGAATCATATTCACAGTGATTCATTACATCCAGCGTGCTTATGAAATAGCTATAGTGATACGAAACGTCATTGTTTTCTTCGGTGTTTATTAAAGAACAAGATTATATTATGAGCATTGTGGTTTTATTTAAGTGACCTTATTTTAATGTATGTAATGCGCGCCCGCGCGCGTGCGTGCGTGTGTGTGTGTGTGTGTGTGTGTGTGTGTGTGTGTGTGTGTGTGCAGCCAATTTAGGTTAGGGAGCAAGGTATGTATCCTTGCAATGCACATCTGTGACGTGGAGTGGCGAGCACAACGCGATCCAAGTGTGACTATAATTATGGAAGCGTATTGTTGTGCCGTGGACAAATTGAAAACAAGCAGAAGGACTATACAGACTTTAACATTCTCTAAAAAAATGTAATTAAAGCTGACCCCAAAAAATCACCTCTCAGAATTATTGCAAAGATTAGAGAATGTTAGAGACATTTTAATAACAAAATTTATGAGCAAGAATCATGGATGTACGAATGTAAGGGCCTAAAAAAACTATTTTGCTGATCTAAAAAAGGTGTAATATTTTAATAGTTATGCGGTTTTAAATGATATAAGCTGTGAATAAATAAAGGCTCTCAAGACTGTAAGTACTCGTACACTGGTGAATGGGATCATATTTAGGAGTTTTACTTAATTTTATCTTTTCTCGCGTTACATGCCCGAAGCCAAAACTTAGGCTATGCCACTTGAATACACGTTATGTTGCTCCTTGATACCGAAAAATTGGTCTATGGTGACACGTCTCTCCGTCCGCCTGTCCGGCCGTCTATCCTTTTGATCGTCCATCTGTGAACAATACTAGTAGCTAAACCGTAGGCAAGATTTACGCCAAAAATTATATTCTCCGATTGATCTTGGTGATTAAATTTGAAACGAATATTTTGCTTTTAGGAACTACTTTATATGCAGCCCCAATCTTGTTTTCAATTTTTTCTCAAAAATGGTTCCAAATGTTTGTCGTTATTTTTAAATAGAACAAAGTACACCTATAAAAATGACTCGCATCCAATCTTCATTGAATACTCTAAAATATCGAAAGTTGCAAAACATCATTCTTTTTTCAACAATTTTAAAGTTAAAGATATTTCTTCATGAATTCTATTCTTCAAAATTATATCTTGAAATAAGAAAATGTATATTGTTTTTTAAATACAAGTAGCATTTACGTAATTTTCTGATACATAAAGGCAATTTTAAAAACAAGAATTTTTCAAAAGAGGCTCCTTTTTTCTATATTTTTTGTGAATGGTAGTTAACAGCACTAAATAACATGACTTGAACGTTATTGTGATGTAATCTTTTAATTTTTAAAAAATCACACAAATGTGTTTTCAAGTTGTTATATTACGTAGCTGTTACAAATAGTGCAAGAAAGTTCGTCCTAGCGTCAGAACCGCTAGTTTTCATATACAGAGTAATAAATTAAATACTGTTTTGGTTTCAAGGAACTCACTTGTATATCATTAAATTTATCCATTGATTAATTTCTCAAACGTTAAAAACATCAATAAAATCAAAATTTAAGCGGTGGACTCCGAACGACCCCCTCCACCCCGCCGTTGGCAATGCATGACACCTTTTGCCCTTCGTGGACTAGCGTTAAATATCTTCAAAAATTAAATTATCCGTTTCAAATTCCTAGGATGCAATTCGGCTAAATAGGGAAATAACTATTTTAGAGAAAATTGTATGAAATGGGCTTCGACGCTAGTATTGTTCACTAACAGAAAGATGGATGGCAGATCAACAGATGAACATTGAAGAGAGGAGGAACAGAGGATTTTAAGAGAAAAAAAACAAGCATTTGTTGGTATTCGGTACCCACAAAACCTGGATTTCAGTTAGTTTTTTTTTTTTTAAAGCATTACACAACTTTATTTACGGTTCTAATATACTTGGAAAATTAGAGTTCAAAATAATGTAAACGACTTATTAAACATTTTGCCTATCACAAGCGTTCAAGTAATTCTTTTCAATTAGCGATAACCTATTTTCTATGCAGCATGCAACTTTCAATAGAAATTGCTTTTAATTTTCCAGTGCGATTATATATTTTTTCTGAAAAGAATGTGTACAGTGTAATTTATGTAGAAAACGGATTATGTAAGAGAGAATGTATTGATATTATGATCGAAGCTACATCAATTATAATTTTCATATTTTGTTCGGTCGGTGAAAAAACCACAAGGTAGCATCTAATGCACGGCGTGTTGCATAATTACAGGCGTAGTAGTTCGTATAAGGGATCAACGTGTAATGTACTGTATGCATTTTTTTCACTGCAATTCTCAAAATAATTATTTTCATTCCATTCAATATACTGTGGATAATATTAAATGGGGATCTTACAATGGGATATCCTCACGTAATTCCAAAAATTCCGCTATAAAATTTGAGAAACAAACAGGCTCGCTGTATTCTACTTAATCTGTAGCCTTCGAATGAGCCAGTGATGCGTTACATAGCCAGTGATGCATGAAAGATTTTCGGTTTAAGGGTAAGGATATTCGGATTAATGTAAGATGTTTACATTTTCTAGAGCTGTTTACGTATAAAACAACTTAAATTACAATTTGCTTTAGAAGATATGCGTATTAGAAATATGAAAACGGTGTTTTGTCATTTGTAGAACATTCCTCATCATAGCGAGAGAGCTAAGAAGAGGATTCTTTCTCAATTTCTGAACCATTTTAGAAGCTTGAAAATAAAAACTGATGGTTTATCTATTTTCTTGATAAGTAGATGAAGTCTGAGGAAAACATTAAATCTCGTTTCAATGGGCTTTTGTTGTATCAAAAACTGACAAAACATCATAATTTCATTAGAATGGCCTTTGTTTATAATTTCTGCTATTTAATATGAAATACATAGGCTGTTTTCGATTTGCATGAAAGACAATTTGAAAAACTTGTTCTTAAAAGTTCCATTTGAGACTATTTACAAAACAGAGAGAATCTGTTTGATCAAAATTCGTAAAGTTCTATCACCATTCTTATTGGTAATAAATAATAATAATAATAATAATAATAATAATAATAATAATAATAATAATAATAATAATAATAATAATAATAATAAATTGTAATGTGTATTCTTTTTTCATTTTGAATCAAGTTTACCTTTCAGTTAGATTACATATGAGTAATTACTGGTGCCCTGCCTTTTTGATGTCATAGTTATCTTCGAAGAATACTGAGGAGAATACTTTCGTCTATGTCCTTGGGTTTGAATGACTCGAAAATTCTATATATAAAGAAACAAGAATAAAGAAAGTTTTATAGAGCATTCTCATAGTATAATTTTATATGTAAAGAGTCCTTACTTTCCTGAGACATGCTAAAGCACATTTTGGTGAAAGTAAGGATGAATTTTGGAATAAGAAGGGTTGAAGTAAATGTGAAACTAACTGCACTTTACATTTATTTACGTTTTTAAACATGGGCATACAATATATAACGTACACAGATACTTTTATTAATTTTTGCTTTCTTATCTCGAACACAACGACGACATAAGCTCCAAAATTTACATTTTTTAGAAAATCTTGCTTTCTAATATTTTATTTTTTGATATTACGTACAGCTTAATAATTATCTCTTGAAATATATGTTACAAAAATTAGTACGTACTGAAAAGTACGTGATTCATTTGGCACATTCAAGAGTATTGATGAAAGAAAACTTGTTTTTAAATAACGTCTCAGAATTAAATGAATAAATCAGGTCCTTATCCGTCCCCTATCTTCCCGTTTATAGAACTTCTTGCCATATGTTGCTAGTTCGTATTCCTCATTGTTGTTGTTTAAGACTGTTAGCTGCTTCGATATAGCTGCTTCGGGTTGCGGAAGTGAGATAAACTCAATTTGTTCAGTTTCAACGCGTTTTCATGTTCGTGGTCAAAATATTTCCGTATAAGAAAAAATATCCTTTTTTACCCCCTACTTTCAATTATGGGGAAATATGGGTTTACCCAGAATTCATTACAATTATAACATTTTTATAATCGTTACATTTTTACATTTTTGTTCATGTCTTTTAATTTTTCTTCCAATTGATTTGTACAGAATTAAGTCTCCGAAGTCTAGCTTCGTTAGAAGAAAACACACTCATCTCTAAACGCAAAAATATCGTGAGACAGCGAAGTCGTTTATCTTTGATTCGTCATTCGCCGAAGGAAGCGCATCTGAAAGGGAGCGTTGGCGCGCGTAGCCCCTCGTTAGCGGCGGGCGCTTGGTGGAAAGGCGAGCCGGCCGCCTTACGCGGCGGAGGTGCGAAACCCAACACAGCCCCGCCCCCGCCCACGCCCCTGCCCACGCCCCCCGCCCGCTTGCTTTCGCGCTCGACGGCCGCCTGAATCGGACACCGCCCGCGGGCCACGATGGCGCGGGAGGCCAGGCCCCGGATCGGGTGTCCCGCAGCCACTCGGTTCCCAGCCCCGAATCATCCTCAGCGGCCCTCCGGACCGTTTCGGCAGGGTCACGCACGTGGAGGCGACTTCTTCCTTCTCTTCTTCCGCCTCCTCCTCCTCCTTTTTCTTGGTCGTATTCTTCGTCGTCTTATTCGTAAGGAGTAGATGCTAATGAACCCACAACCACTCATTTTCTTTGAATTTCAGACTGTTCTCCTGTGCTCCAAAGAGTCGATAAAAACGATCGCCCACGGCAACAAAGGAATGATTCAAAGAGAAACGTTCGTTATAACGAGAATAGTTTGATGAAATTTTGTATGTTAGTTGTCATATACTGTACGTTCAAATATTGGTAATTCAAAATCAATTTAATATAATACTGCTGTTGAAATGAAATTAATATACTATTATACGCAGAATATAATCCTTCTTTTTTTATTCTTCCTCTTCTTCTGCTTGTTCTATATCCCTGGAAGGAAGGTTTTATATAAGAATCAAGTAACTGGTTATTGATTATATCATGATAATCAGTTATAATCAATGTACATGGTACTTCGTTGGTTGCACTTCCTTCCATGTCCTGAGATTAAGTTCAAATATCTATTCGTCCGTTCGAATCTGTATCCATAACTAGCGCAGAGTATTTGCCACTGTACTTGTGCAGTGTAGGTCAGCATAATTTCAAGAATTTATCATTTTTTTGTAGTAGGGAAAATTTTATTTTATTTTATTTGATACATTGGCATAGCCATACTATCTTCTATTGTCCTGCAATTTTGTTCGAAGATACCGTCATATCTACCAGTATCGATCAAGCTAGCTCCGGAATGCGTTTAACCGTCTTGGTACCTGATAAATGAAGTTACTGCAGTTATTTATTTGCTAGTGATAGCACATCAAGAATTATGGGACAAAATTCAACTTAGTCATAGAGAACAAAAACTAATATTTCTTAAAAACGAAATGCAGTTGGAGTTATTTTTCTTTCATTTTCAGATTTCCTTTTTTATAAAATTATCTAATCAAACTGTTCTGAGAAACACCCTCCTTAAAAATACGTCTCTTTTGTGGAGAAGACTTCATAAAGTTAACCACGGACAAAAACGATTTCTAAAACCGCATCCTCGTGTCAACAGATTGACCTTCTTTTTCATTAGTTGTGAGAACGAAGGCATTTATTACACATTTGCATGATCTATTGCACTCTTGAATCAGCTGTTCTGAGACGTTTTGTCGGCACTTATTCCTTCTCAAAATTCAAAGAATTTTCACAGCAACTATCCTCGCCCTTACCCCACACTCCCTCCCAGTACCGAATTGTGTGCTGCGAATACTAGAGAACTGTACCGTCAGATGTCGATGTCGTTCCAATAACACCAAATAATAATCATTTCACAGGGACCGGTCGGTTTTCAATTTTTGTACTGCTTATGGGGACGATCTATCAGAAAAATATTTTTGGCAGAATATTCTTAAGCCATAATAATAATAATAATAATACAAACTGATGCAGAAGGCAGTTGTTATTTCAACAACAAGGATAGTGCGGAAATTCATGGGAAATAATGTATTATAATTTTTTTTTTAAATTAGATGTATTGTGCTTTGATTTTATATATCTGTATAATAATTCATTCAAATTTATCAATAAAATGAGAAAATAAAAGGATGATAATAATAATAATAATAATAATAATAATAATAATAATAATAATAATAATAATAATAATAATAATAATAAAAATAATAATATGAAAATAAAAGAAGTTTTTTAATGTGCTCCATTAGGTCCAACGTAACGATACAATCGCGAGGACACACGAACTAATGTTACAGATGCTTGCTTTCTCTAATGACGTAAATTCCATAATTACATTTTGGAACTGTCATTTGCACCAGTCAAACATTTTTGAGATATTTTAATTTACTTTTCAGATTTCATGGATGACACGAACCTAACTTAGCTTCACTGACCTTACTTGAGTTCAACTTTTGTAAGAAAATAGTAAACACATAGTTTTAATTGCGCACGGACGATCAAAATTATGCATCGTAGATTTTGATAGAACTTTAAATTTAAAAAAATAACGGAACTCTAATGGGCAGATAAATATAATAAAATGATCTATCGTTGGTTCAATTTGCGAAATTGAATAGTTTTTGCAGTTAGTTTGTAGCAAACATGTTTACTTGAGTATACATTTTCCTGGGATTCTATTATTTACAACGCTCTGTTGTATGAATGTAAATCGATGAATGAACTTAGTGATATTTAACTCTATTTGTAAAAATCACGTATATGATATTCTCTTTTAACATTGTTATTAAAAACTAAATTTTGCTACATTTTGTCAAATCTTACAATGTATGTAATTGTAAGTCGGATCACTGAATTTTGTAATGTGAGCATTTGTCACAATAATCGTCAGGACTTGAAATTTCGACGTTTTGTTGAGATGAACGACCTCAAAAATCGCACTGTCCTCTTCCAGCGACGCATAACAATATTCGCACACACATTGCAAAGCGCATCTCCCTCACGAACTAAAACCTATTTCTATTCGTACAAAATGCATATATTGTGATACGTTTTCTCCAAGTTCTTTGATATCAAAAAGAAGTTGATTAATTTAATAATGTCATATAATGTTGTAACGAGTCGAAATTAAATGTTATATTTCGTCCATATTTGACATCAAGTCAGTCTGCATTTTCTGGAATAAAATTGCCGGTTGGCAATGTTTTGAGGTCATGGAGTACGTCGACTTGAGAAGGCGGACGGGCTCAATAACCAGAGATCAATGTACGATGTGGAGTGATGACAAAATTGATTAATAGAGCAGTGCTGCCAGCGTGGTAACTCAATGGATAATTTGGAAGTAAGAAAGGCAATAGCATATTGGCGGTATGTTTGATTGAGGGCGGTATTAGTAAATAAGTGGAAAGTAAGGGCAGTAAAGGAAATGGACTAGAATATTTTGGAGAGTGTACATACGGAATTGAACCTAGAAGATGGACTTTTGTTATTTGAAAGGTGAAGGAGATAAACCTACGTACCGTTATTGAAAATAGTTAAATTAACTGTTTTATTGTTTTATTCAGTTAACAAACAATACTGTGAAAATACTTTTTGTTATTATTATGAATAAATGCTCTCTTTTCTTTTGAATTTGAAAGCGTTTTCTCTATTTCAAGTATTCCAGTAAGTTGCCATTTTCAAATCTATAGTGAATGTAATAGAATCGTCGGGCCTAACAAATATTCGTATTTTCCCCGTCCTCTAAGAAAACGTTACGAATAAAAAAGTGAAAGCCGTCTCAATATGTAGATTGAATTACAAATAATACACAAACATTTTTATTTTATTTTATTTAAGTAGTACCTTTTGCGGCTCTCACGTGCAACCAATCTGTATAAATAAGGCCTCGAACGAAAGAGAATTTCACGGGGACGTGAAAAATTGCACTTTGGATTTTAAAATATGAAGGATTTGTTTTAAAAAGCCATGTTTGTTTTTAAAAAACCCATGTCAAATGCAACCCGCAACACTCCGTCGGATTTTTTAATGTAATTCGTCAAATAACTCTTAAAGCGTTTAAGGGCCTTAAAAATTAAAATTTGGAGGCCAAAGGTCGCAAAGAAACGTATTGATTAGGGTGTATTGTATTGTTACCAATTACAAGGAGAAGTATAGAATAAGTGTGTGAGAATAACACGGTCTTCAAGAAAAAATATATTACAGGCTTAGTATGGAAATGGAAAAATAGTGAAGAGAATGGGGTTTTCTCCGTGGGAGAGTTCTCGCACGGGTACGCTAGTTGCTTGTATTTTCATCCCAACTATAGTTGATTTCGTCTTGTTCCACGACTTACTTTCCACCAGAAACTAATTATAAAGTCCAAATTTTAAATAATGAATATTAGCATTAATGTACTAAAATACTTTTTTGCTTTCTAAATATGAGTAATAAAAACAATTCAGTAGATATGAAATTTTAGAAACAGGAATGTGTGGTATTTCGATTTTGATGCACCGAAGGACAGTTTGAGTCACGCGCTTTGGGAGGCGTCGTTTTCCACTTCATGTCCATGATTCGCGGTAGCGCACAGAGAGCGCAGCACTATGCCTGACGTCTGGAAGCGACACTGGAATTTTTCGAGATTGTGGCAACAAATCTCGAGATTCTAGAGCGAAAGAAATTTCCACTCATGATATTGTCTCGCTTGGTTTTATTTTACCTGTACGAATATTCTTAAAACACATATTGAAGTGATCATTTCGTAACAGGGCCTGATTATCAGGAAATATGCCACATGATTTGCTTGAAAATAATCTTAATCTCCTACCAAAGATGAATTTGCTTGAATTGAATTGCAAAAGAAAATAATTAATAATTGGCAACTTGTGTAATTAATTTATAGAGTTTCATTATATTCTCCACGTATCAAATAGCTGTGAAAAATAATAATATTATTTAAAGCCTAGATTGGCCACGCATCGGTCGCGATGTGAATGGTCGCTCGCCATGGCATTTCAGGAAGTTCGCAAGTTTTTTTTTTTTTAGGTCGATTAGTAATGAATAGATCATAATTAGGTCTCCCTGAATCTTCGAATGTTGATTCGTCCTTGCGTGTTACCGACATCCTGCTATAAACAGATAAATTATTTGATATTATGTGTGGAAGTTACATCAATGTAACAACATTGAATTACATTTTGTAATCAGTGTCACAGAAATGCTTTCGACTAATACTTTCCTATATCATTATTTATTCCAAAATATAATATATTTGTACTATTCGATTGAGAGATATCAGTAAATTTATAGTGACGTGTGCATCTCTATAATCTATGCTTAAAATTTCCCATTCACGCAGAAACTGAAAGAAAAAAATATATCCTCCGACCATCTAAGAGATGTCTGTGGTTTTATTAGACCCTCAGAAACTCAGAAAAAGTACGAACATATCTGTATTACCAATTTTCACTGCGCACAGATATTGTCAGAAAACTACGCTGCCTTCAGCCTTTTCAGATACGTCTGTGTTCTGGTTATGCACCCACGAACTCTGGAAAATTCTGAGAACATCTATGTTACTAAATTGCAATCCGCCCAAAATTTAAAAGAAAACTTCAATGTCTAAAGTATTGGTTGGTTTCGTTAGATACCCAGGAAATCGGGAGGAATACAAAAACTTTTGAACAGTTTTGATTGATTGATTGTTAGTGATTCTGGGCGCGTCAACTACTATAGTCATTAGTCCCGCTAGTGTAATGCATGTTCTTTCATTGGGGTGTGGCAGTGAACTTTCCCCACTCCGATCCCTACCGACCAGAGCAGTCGGCCGCTGGAATCCTCCTCCAGGCAGCGACTAAATTCGAACCTAGGACCTACCGGTCGGAGGCGTTGCAGTCACATCAGTTGGTGCACTGAGTCACCTCTCTCGGTCGCAGGCTCAGTTTTTCTTAAGGAAAACTTGTGTGTGCATCGAGAAACCCTAGAAAGTTTTTCCTTATGGACGTACAGCACGTCTCTTCTTCTGCTGTTAGACTTGTTTATTTCCGCTTGGGACATTTCAAAACTTAAAGGTTCGTTTCTGAGTGTCAGTGTATGTGTGTATGTGTGTATGCGTGTAGCTGTGTATTTTTTATTTCGTGCGTGAATCAGGGAGAGTTGCAGCAAAACAAAAATATTATTTATTTATTTAAAATAGTTGGATTGTATTCAATACACTTTCCTGTTACCAACGTAACATTTGTAGAACTAAATTGATCCACAATACAAACAATTTAGGAAGATGTACTAAACCATCAATCGTAAAGAGAAAGTATTACGACAGAGTTGCCACAATTATATTTTTAAATCATGATAAGTGCATACTGAAGATGTAGTATACGTCATCACAGCCCCCTTTTAGAATTCACTGAAACAATTCAATCCGATAAATTTTATCTGAAATAATTAATGGTTCTTAATGCTTTATAATAATAATAATAATAATAATAATAATAATAATAATAATAATAATAATAATAATAATAATAATAATAATAAAGAATAGCAGCCCCCAAGTTACGTCAATGGAGATAACTACACTCTACTGTACCTCCTAGAGGAGACAGACAATTCCTCAATTTTTACCGTCGATGTGACAATCAACGCAAAGGAGTACATTTTGTCAGGCTACGCCATTCACCGCTTATTCCATTACACCACCTCTTTCACCATTTTATGTGCAGTTGCCAGCACAATTCGAACTGCAATATTGTTTGTTGATGAACACCAATATACACAAAACTAATATTATTATGCACTAAATACCCACAATGACTGCAATTTGTTGTGTGATTTATGTATCCTTTAATTATTTGTCTTCAACTCCAGTTCGCTGCCTGGCGGGGCTATTGCGTGCGTGAATACTAAATAGAGCCGGCCGTTCAAGTTGATCTGCATGTCTCCAGGAACACCAGTGTTGGGAACTACTTGGATCGGACACGAATGGCGTATTCCATGGGCTTACGAGGAGTGTGAGAGGGGACCTTCAAAAAAGGCTATAGCGAAGATCTTCCTTCGAGAAAATGCGATTGGAGTGTTAGCAAACTGGTTACGGAATCCGTTCCTAGATGGCGTTCTCGCATATAAACACCCTTTTGCAAATTGTGTTTGCCTGAGTTTAAAATCGTGACAATCTTAATAACGCAGTTTCACGTTTTCTTCTTCATTTTCAATCGGCTAAGTTCGTTAGAACACGTCTACCAGAGTTAGAAATTAGTCAAGGAATATGCACTCATATATGTATGAGTGCATATTCCTTGTCGATTTCAGTCAGAGGTGACATGATGATGTAAACGTTTTTTTACGGTCCATTGTTTTTTTTATTCATATAATTCGTTATCGTTGAAGAGAGGCCACACTTCATGAAGTCCAGCCGAATGGAAAAGGAATTTATGTACAAAATATACCAGCCGACGGTAGTTCGGGGCCGGATCTCCCCACCCAGAGATAGAAGATCACTGCCACCACCTGCGACAAAATATGCTCTGCACTAACGGGACTTGTGGCCTTAGCAGTTGACAATCACTAATCAACCAACCAACCAAAAAACAAATCAGGCTACACAACTATGAGAAGATGTAATAATTCATGTCTTAATCGAGTAACCTGCGTTCATCCGTTTTTTCGTTACGCTGTGACCCTTCCGGTTTCCCAATCCAGACAAATGAGGTGTCATTCGACGTATCCGGTCACTCAGTGGAGAATTTTGTTTTTCATATCCATCCCAAAGATTCTAAGAAATTTCTCTAAAATCGTCTTGTTGCTGTTGTTTTTTGACTTACGGCACCTACAGAGGTGATTAATAACTGATTCAATCGACCTCGACAAGGCAAATCGATTGGCACAATTCTTAGCCGGTTATTTGTAGGATACACTGGAATAATTCTAGAAAAAGTATGTTTTTTATGGTTTTGTAATTCGGAGTATTGCGAGAACGTAATGTTGCCATTGAGTCATGTAAGATATGTTGTTAGTGAAGACAAAACAAGTAAGAGACAGTTGTTTGGTGTACGAAGGAAATGGTATAGTATGTTAAAAAGAAGATGTGTAAAATTTTATGATTTCAGTAAATGTAATTACCGACACTACAAGAAAATAGAGAAACATTTAGACATTTATAATATAATTATAAAGGAAAACTACGAGTTGATTGATGAAACGCAGTGAATTACTACACTACTTCCGGTATGTACGTGAATTGTCATGATTTAATTTATCCTATAGACGCTAATAAAAAATAATTCTGTAATGAAACAAAAAAACTTATTTTAATGAACACTTTTTGATATAACTTTTTGTGACTGCAAATGGACAAGCCAGGCAGCTGTAATATGTTCAATTTTTACTTTTTCTCCCTTACGAATGTAAGAGATAGAATTGTAATCATACGCCGGAAAACGACGAATTTCGACAAGAAAACTCGTACTGTTAGGCCGTGGTAACGAAAAAGTTGATAATTTTTATATAGTAAATTACTTACTCTATCACATGAAGTAGCCAGAATCCATGTTTTCTGAGTCCTTGATACCGAAAAATGCATTGACGACAAAACGTCTGTCTGTCCATCAACGTTTAACCGGGCCGTCTGTCCGCCTGCATCGTTTAACCGATTTTCTCCAAAATTGATATTTCCCGATCGATCTGTACGGCTTTGAAGGTTCCAAAACGATATTTTGATTTTTGAGGGTGCTTTACATGAAGTCTCCAAACCATTTTTAAAATTTTCAAATAAAAATGTGTGCACAGTGAACACATTTTCAAATAATGCTGTGTCCATTTTTTTAATGAAACTTTGTTTTTAGATAGTGTAAAGGACGGTAAATAGAATAGTACAGGTGTCATGTTCGTTTAAATTCCTGATTTTTCGAAATTGCAAAACTAATTTTTTTGGGGGGAAGGGTTACAACTGCAATATTGACGATGGAGATTTTGTTCCTTAATGAACTCTGTTTTTTAAAGATGTCTTGAAATAAGGTCATGTTCAGGGTTTTGAAAATGTGAATATTTTTCGTTAAAATTTGCGCATAATACAGGCAATTATTTAAAGGGGGTACAAGTTTCATTTTCAGCAAACTCTCGGTATTTTCTGAAATTACAAAAAGTTAACATTTAAAACTACAAAGTTGAAGATAGAGATTTGTTGCCTTAGATAAAGACTGTTGAAAAATTCAGCTCTTTAAAAAAGGTGTTGCACAATTTTTTAAAAAAAACTAGTAGATTTTGCGTAATTTGTGTTTGAAATGTATGCCATTAAAAAAAGTTTTATAAAAAAACACTTCTAATTTTTTCCGTAAATTTTCTCCTTGTAAGTAGCAAGGGCATTTTGACAAACTCTCCATATTTTTCGAGAATTGCAAACATTTCAAAAAGTTATCATTTCGAAACTACAAATTGAATAAAAGGATTTTTGCCTTAAATAAAATATTTTCTCAATAATGAGCTCTTTACAGAGGTCAAATACTTTTTTTTAAAGAAACACGTATAATTGCTTGTTGTAGTAATGAGTTGAGTCAATTACTTTGTTGAGTGTCGGCCCCAGTTCCACAATCACAGCGTTTCCAACGTAGAAGTAAAGCTCACGGCATCACGGAGTTATCTGTGAAGACCTATGTTCGAGTCTCGGTGGGGAAGAAAAATTTGCTGGTCGAAAACACTTTTGCAGGTTTATGAAACAGCACAATACAGCCAAACAGAAATAATGAGAGGAAGTATGTGCTGTTGGAACAACATTATTTTTTATTATGAACTTGCAAAGCACAAATAAAACTTTTCAATATGAAATTACTCACTGAATGTGCCACGCTAAGCTGGTTATTAATAAGACATTAATGCACAGCAGTGGACACTGAATGTAAGTTTTCAATTAAAAAAGTGTGATAGTCTTGTCATATTGTGTAGTATTAAAAATGTTTAAATATATTTTCATTATATTTTTAGTTTTTAAAGTCATTCGAGTCCCTTACAGAATGCTCGTTCGTTGACTGCGAATAGTCTGACAAGGGTTATCTGAATATGCAACATCCTATATAATTTATTGTAAGTCAAGTGTCTATAACTACATGGTCATACCTGAATGGACCAGTGATTAAATGATGATTATGACATGCTTTGATTGATGGTGGAGCTGTGACTAATTGAGAGGCAGGGAAGATGGTAGCGCTCCTAGAAAATCTGCCGCACATACACTTTGTCTACTTTATATTCCCATAGGGAATCTACGTAGGGAAACCCAGATCTTTTGTGTTTTCGACTATTGTACGTGTTGAATAAACACTATGCATACCCCGTGGAAGCCTGCCAGACAGGACGCACTTCACAAACCGTTTATGAACATGCGCAGCACTCCATGGGAAGACGTGCAGATGCAGAGCTCTGTATTTAGGCAGGTGGCGGTTGCATTGGACATTTCTTATTCTGAGTGAACACAGCGGTCAAACTAACTGATCAATCCATCATCGATCAAACAAAGTCTGATAACTCTGTTCATTACGCATTTGTGGACCCCTGATTGTATTGATTTTTCTGTCTTCTTTCCATTTATTCATTCATGACGTTTCTCCGTTGAGTTTTGTTAACACAACACTATATACTAGTGTCTCAGAGCAAAGATTACAAACTTCTAGAGCGTGTAGAGGGGTTTGTTCTTCTCACCTTTGGTGAACAGGGAAATTCCATATAACGGAATGACACGAGACATGAGGCGTCTCCCCTGAATGTTATGCAACCCAGTATGCACGCTCTGCGTTAAAATGTGGCTTATCGTACTGCTGTGCAAAAGACATTGTCTAATAATCAGGAACAGATGTTTTCGTGTAACTCCAATGCATGAAATTTCCCATTCATTCAGGTTCATTGTGAAATCGTGACAGTAACATTTATTCTGAGACTGGATAATCTGCTACTAGATAGTAATAGTAGACGACTACTCCAAAGTTAATAATAATAATAATAATAATAATAATAATAATAATAATAATAATAATAATAATAATAATAATAATAATTATTATTATTATTATTGTGCCAAAAGCATCGGTCCTGGTAAGGAAAGCTTGCTTATTACAAGTATCTACCAGAGCAAGTTTTGTCTAATGTGACAACAAAAATCTTGTGGGATACTGCCATTGTTACAGATAAAACAGTGGAAGCAAATAAGCTGACAAAACTACTCGCAGGGCAATAATAATAGATTTCGCAGTCCCATTAGATCATAATGTGCTGTCAACAATTGCAGAAAAGAAAAGAAAATATCGGCCATTCTCCGTTGAACTGAAAAACTTATAGAAAAACAAACTAATAGAGGTGTTTATTGTACCGGTAGTTACTTCAACTAATGGGCTTGTTGCTAAAGATTGGAGTATTGTGAAATAGAAACTCCATCTAAATGAGTGGCACTTCAGAACCATGCAGAAGGCCGTGTTGCTGGCAATCACCAATATTGTGCGTAAGGTTCTCTTTTAGTCATTGAAGCGGAACCTGAGTGCACTGGAGCAAGAACTTCTCACCATCTGTCTCACCATATGTGTTGACGTTCTGTCTTTGAGTTATATATGCAAACTCTGAAAATTTTGAAATATGAAAATAATAATAATAATAATAATAATAATAATAATAATAATAATAATAATAATAATGATAATAATAATATTGGTGGCTTTAGATATAGTTTTGATTCACAGGAACAAGAAAGAAGTTATGCTTGTTGAAGCAATGCTTGCACCGTTGACACCCAATCTAAAGAGAATAAAAGCCGAGAAAATTACCAAGTATCAAGAGCTAGCTCTAAAAATAAAACGAATGTGGAAACTGCAGAATTTAATAACATTTCCACTTGTTATGTTGGCTGAAGGTGTGGTAACAAAAATTTCAGAGAAGATCTATAAAAAAAAGTGGGATTACCTCAACGAATCCTAACTTACGGACAGAAAGCAGTGATCCTACAAACATGTCATATAGTTCGCAAGTTCTTGAACTAACACAAAT
Organism: Teleogryllus occipitalis; assembly: GCA_011170035.1. Taxonomy (NCBI): domain Eukaryota; kingdom Metazoa; phylum Arthropoda; class Insecta; order Orthoptera; family Gryllidae; genus Teleogryllus; species Teleogryllus occipitalis. The sequence continues at coordinate 434,434 of BLKR01000431.1, read as the reverse complement.
GAGGCTTCCATATCGGTCTTGGTGTGAAATCTCTCTCCTCGGTGACCGAGCTCTTTCCTTACCGTGGCAGGAATGGGCAAATTGAACCCAGCTCAACTGCTGAGAATCGGAAGAGATGATAATAATAATAATAATAATAATAATAATAATAATAATAATAATAATAATAATAATAATAATAATAATAATAATAATAAATAAGGTACTTGAAGCGGACTACAATTATACACCTCTGAGTCTCAATCAAGCTAATATAGAACTCCAACAGCCCTCTTTCCAACAAGAGATAGATCTCTGGAAGCACAAAGCAATCCATGGGAGATACCCAGCTGAAATAGCCAATCCAAATGTAGACGTAGACATGTCATACAAATGGCTCAGCATTGGATATCTCTACCCAGAGACTGAGGGGTTCATGGTTGCCATTCAAGATCAAGTCATTGCAACCAGAAACTATCTCAAATATGTCATCAAAGATACAGAGATGATCTCTGATAACTGCCGGGCCTGTGGCCAACGCGGCGAGACAATTCAACATATTACAGCAGGATGCAGTGTACTCGCCCCAACGGAGTATAAGAACAGACATGATATGGTGGGTCGAATTATCCACGCCCAACTCGTCAAGATCTGTGGTTTAGCACCATCCCATGATACACCATACTACAAGTATATCCCAAAGAATGTACTTGAAAACAATAACTATAAATTGTACTGGGATCGTAATATTTTGACGGACCGTACAGTACACCATAACAGACCGGATATAGCACTCTAGAATAAAAATGAGAAGAAAGTATGGTTTGTAGACATGGCAGTTGTGGACACCAGCAATCTCGCTACAGCATCATACGAAGATCCAGAAGTACAAAGAATTGGCACATGTCGTGAAGGAGCAATGGAACATATCGGAAATCAAAACCGTCCCCGTGGTTCTTTCAGCAACGGGCGTCATCCCCAAGACTTTAAAGAATTCACTAGAAACGCTGAAAATAAATAAAAATGCCGTAATCAATATCCAGAAATGTGTCATACTTTGTACATGTACATTGGTCCGAAAATTCTTGGGAAGTAATGAGAGTGTTTAGTTGCTACTTTAATTACATTAGTATTTATGAATATTATAAATGTTAAATTTTGTATTAGTCTATAACTTCTAGAATTACATACTGTTGATTTTTATTGTTGTCATGCTTTGATTATTGTATCTGTATGACTACAATCTATGTATCAGTGAACTGTGAATAAATAATAATAATAATAATAATAATAATAATAATAATAATAATAATAATAATAATAATAATAATAATAATAATTTATTTTAAATAGTTGCTTTTTGTTTTATTTTCAAATGTACCTCCTCCTAAATATTTTCTGAAGGGTCACATCCCCAGCCGCCTTCCGCAGGGGAGGAGTACGAAGGCACGCGTGTGAGGTTCGCGGCGAAGCGAGGCGAGGTGGGCGGCCGCGGGGGCGGCGTGGGTGTCCTGTTTCGACTGCTGGCGGGCGCGCCACCGCGGCCGCGGGGATTGGGTTTCGGTTCCCAGCGGCCGGCCCCCGCCTCGCCCGTGCCCCAGGGCCCGCCCCTTCCCCCTCCACACCCCGTCACCCTCTCGCCCCTCGCCCACTCCCGAATGTGGACGCGCATTGCATTGTTGTTGCAGGGCTCGCTGGCCGCGCGGTTTGTTTACTTTGCGTCGATCTATGATTACGCATTTTTGTTGGGCTGACATTAAACTTTGCGTATGGTGAAATGAGGTACTAATGAAATGACATCACTTGCTCTTCTGAAATTTTGCATCGCGGTAGACCGGTTTCCATACTGCGCTGCAGTGATCCTTGCTGTTTGGTTAAATGAGTCAAAATTACTGCGTCGAAAAAATCTATCAATAAACAATTGCAAGTGTAGAGTAAAATGTGGTCATATTCCTATTTCAGTTGTTTGGCAATGCCACTGGAAATGCGATCTTTCTCCTCAAAACTATCCTCCAATGAGCGTATGTAGTGAGAGTATTAGTTTCATCATGAGAACAGTGGTTTTTGACGTTTACAATTCCATTTGACGATTTTTGCATGTGCTGTGATTTGAGAATTCGTTTCCGATTCTCCCACCATTAATCCTTTAAAAGACATAGTTGACATTTAAGAAGTAAAGAAATAATTCAGCAATAAGTGATAATCCAAAATAAGAGATTACTCATATATGGCCATATTCCATATGAACGCGGAATGAGTGTTTCGTTAAGTGACAGTATATATGACGTGTCATTTGCACCAACTGTTTAGTTGACGTGTGAACACAGAGTGGACACAATCTCTATTTTTCTCAAAAAGAACGCTCGATTTGACTTGTGCGCTTTTGAAATAAATCGTGGTGGAAAATTTCCAGTGATTTAGCCATATTTGTGAGGTATCTTTGCTTACTACGAATTCTGTGCTGCGTATAGATTTTCTGCAAAATCATTGTCATCGTTTACCAAAAATGAAGTGAGTCCCGCGTAAGAATTTAACCTAAACTAGTGAAGGGTACACCATTGATGAAATCTTTACAACTAACCTCCCTTACAGGAATGTGTAATCACTAGCGAACTGATTTCCATGTAATTACGTGTTTTTACAGGAACGAGATACCCGAATTCAATTTTATTTTCTAGAGTTTCATTCAAGACATTCTGAATGAATTAGAACTATTTTTATTTTACATATTTTTACATATTTAGTACAATTACATATTTTTACATATTTTTATATATTTTACCTATTACAACACATTTATTACATATTTCCCTACATTTTAATATATTTATACGTCGAAACGGAACATTTCAGATGTGCGTTTGCAATATTTGTTACGGAATCATCTTTCTTACAAAACAAATCTAATATTGATGCGCTTCTATTACCACTATATCTCTGCCATGAATTGTCAAACTTACCTCTCCCCCTTCGCATACTGCGTACTTGCGAGTCAATGATGAGCGAATTTTTATGAATAAAAAGTAATTTCAACCACGCGCTTGCCCGTGATTCAAACAGCTTATTCGTTACTTCAGTAGAGATAGAACCTACTTTCAGCCCCTCGAAATCCTTAAGAACTTTTCGGCTACGTTCTATGGTCGTAAAATGTTTGTAGAGAACAATTTTAAACACAATGAATTTTTATTTTACATATTTTCTATTTTTTCTTACATGTTTTGGAAAAAATAAGAACATATATGTTCATATTTTGCATTTTTTTATTACAATAAATTCCGTTCCCTAGCAAGCACTCATTGCTTATTCATTTGAAAATAAGGACCGTTTTTGATGGGGTTACGTAAACTGCACTCATATCAAAAGTGAATATGGTTGGTTGTGCGTGTGAGTGACGTCCTTCGAGGCCCGGTGCCGTGGTGCGCTGGTGCGCGGTGGTCGTGTGAAGGGGTGGCGGGTGAGCTGCGTTGCCAGTGGTGCTCGCGGAGGAAGCGGGGAGTCACTGTCCGCTCGGGTCGCGAGCTTTCCATTGGGTCCCACCGAGACTCGAACTCGGATCGCCGGATGTGTGTCCAGAGTGCTGGCCATTGCACCATGGGACCGCGCCTGGAGTCTCACGCGGGCGCAGGACAGGGCGAGAGGGGGAGCGAGGGACGGGACGAGGGACGGGACGAGGGACGGGGCGAGGGACGGGACGAGGGACGGGACGAGGGACGGGACGAGGGACGGGACGAGGGACGGGACGAGGGACGGGACGAGGAACGGGACGAGGGACGGGACGAGGGACGGGACGAGGGACGGGACGAGGGACGGGACGAGGGACGGGGCGAGGGACGGGACGAGGGACGGGGCGAAGGGCGGGGCGAGGGACGGGGCGAGGGGCGAGGCGAGGGGTGGGGCGAGGGACGGGGCGAGGGAAAGGGCGAGGGACTGGGATAGGAACACGATGGGAGTAAAAACGGAGAACAGCTAGGAACAGAGCGGGGGTGGACAGAGAAACTGAGCACGGGATGGGGCGATGGTAGTGCAGGGAAGATGCGTGGCAGCTGGCATACTACTCTCCCAAAGTGTTTTACGACCTTTTCTCATCCCGTTTCCCTAACAATCATTTTGGGTTTTGATCGAAAGAATACCTCATAAAATAGTATGTTATTTCATTGGCGCAAATTAAGTTCGTCTAGACATCAAATGATACTGTTATGGAAGCGTACAATATATTTCAGTGCTGTAAATTTGTAATATATTTGAAACTGGTGAATGGGTACGAAGACTCAGTTACCACTGATGGCTAACGAAAATGAGCTAGTTGTGAAAAATATGAAGGTCAAACTACAACCATGAGTTCGAATATGGAATGTAATGGGTGTAATAATACAATGTAAGAAAAACAGTTTTGTTGGTAGTAACGATTAACTTTTAAAGACGTTCCATGTTTAGTTAAATAATTGCCTTTTAACACTGTTTAGTCATAACACGTTGTAATAAATTTTAAAAAATGTGAAAAATGTAATAAATTATTACGTTATTGTAAAATTATTTTGTTTATGACTATATTTAAGTGGCAATGTAAGACATTATACTTTGGCCTTCTGAGATTCCCAACATTTGAATGCGACACAGTCCATAAATGAGTGTAATATTTCAGAAAAAACGATCATCCATGAAGTGCTACAATTATCAATTTTACCTAAGAAATAGCACAGACTGCATAAGCTTTTTAAGAACATGTAATTTACGTGACATATTTGCAGAACACGTCACATAAACGTTAGGATAATAATCTAACAGGAATCTAATAAAAAAGGGAGATAAAATCTTCCTATTATCTATAAACCTTTACTCTAAAAATGTTAAGAATTCTCGTTTAGAGATTTCAGTTTTTGTTTATGGTTTTCAGAATCAGTGAAAGTAAGAAAGAAATCATTTGGTATAAGGGTAGATAAATTAAACTTCATATAATTTAGATTAAGTTTTAAAAAAATTCAATTTTTATCTGCGAAGTGCTGTCAAAGGACAACTCTTCACTCAAGTTATTTTTATTTCTAAATAATTCACCGAATGTTTATGTAAAGAACAAATTGTGAATAAACAGTCGATAAAAAAATATAATTTAGAAATAAATGAGTCTAGAATTTATAATTACACAAAGTCAATGTGTTGTAAGATAGCTGCACTGATTATGTCTGAAATTATCTGATAAGAGATCTGCATTTTCATTAATGTATATGCTTCCATTTTATGTGTTCAGGTCTGAATTTTTATTATGAGAGGTCTAATATATATTTTATTAACACTGTTTACCAAATGCTGTAATGGATGAATTATAATTTTAGTGTACAAACCCAAAATTGTCTGAATTCTAGATATTTGTCTTGTTAAACAGAAAGCGATTGCCCGTAAATTTACAATTGCGTGTATGTCTACCGTCGAAAAGTAAATAATACGTGAAATAAAAATGTCAAAAAATTCCCAGAGACGAAATCTATCTTGCAAACTTTCATTACTAAATTCAAACATCATAAATGTTAATTCGACCCTTGATTACGTTCCGAAGTTTACATAAGTAACAAACATGATAGGCATTCCAGGAAGATCCACCGGGCAGTTTGGAAATTTAGATATTTTCGGGTAGGTTTATCGTGTTCCTTCAGTGGCCGCAAATTGATATGAAATATTGTCGGTGTTAATATTCGTCACACCTCGAAGCACCTAAACTTCTGAATTAATATTTCAGCGATTTAGATTTTTATCTCCAGAAACTCTGGAGTCACGCACAGATGTTTGCATGTTGCACATGTAAATTGGTGACTAAAATATATCCACTCGATGTAATTTTTTAAGCAAATTAAGTCACGACATGGCACCCGTGTGCGTGATCCAAAGAGTTTTTAATGCAGATTAAAGATCGTGTGCTTGGCACGCGCCTCTTCTAAGTGGGTGAGTTGTTTATCAGATGGACGCGACGAGGAGTCAAAATTCCTTGAAATGATTTCCCTAAAGGACGATTCAGCAGGGCAAGCTTCCCTCCAAATGCGTACTCCCTTGCTCCTCATGAGGCGAATGCGGAATATTAAGCAAATTCTCTATGTAAGTCGTATTTTTCTTCTCATATATTTAAGGACACTGCTTCAGAAGGTTTTCAAATTTTAAAATATCATTTATTCTTTTGTATTTCATTTCGACTTTACTAGTATATTCTTAATGGTTTAGTAATATTCATGTAGGGCTGCCAGTGTTCAGATAAACCTAAATCATCTGCTTCGCGAATCATACTAAGAGAAGAAACATTTTGGCAGATCGTAATGCCTATTCTACTTAGTCTAGGGGAAGGAGATCCAAACTGACAAGGAATGGTGAACAGTACGACGAAGAAAGACGAGATCACAGATTCAAAGCATCGAAAAGTATCCTGAAAATTCCTAGCTCGAACATTTCCTTGGTGATGGTCGCTTCTGGTGTAAGAACATTGTAGTCTTCTTGAAGACATATTTTTATCACCTTCCTTATTTGTTTTCATTAAGGTTTATTCTGACTTGTTATGCTTTTTTCTAACATTTCACATTCCAAAAATATTGTTACACCTAATTAAACAATGTAAAGTCTCAAAGAATACTTAACTATAAAATATACTAAACTATTATTTATATTATTATTATTGTATTAATTAGTCTCGTAAGTATTAAGAAAAACCCATCTGACGTGTAAAGAATTTTTGGTAACTTTTTCATTTTTTGATATTTTTACATTATCCGTGCTATGAATTCATCTTATTTGGTCCCACTAATAAGAAAGCCCCTTCTCTTCAATAACTGTTACTCAAATATCAACTCTATGCCACTCGCCATCCACTACAACCTCGCTTCTACAGAATAAAACACGAATAAAAAACCGTTACCATTGTAACGCCTTCCTAAACATATTCTCTTAATTGTTAACTGTAGGTGCAGATTGTAGCTTTCTACCCCTTCCTGTAGATAGAGTTAGTTTCTTAGATTAGGAAATAAGAATAGTTGTAAGCCGTTCAATACATATGGAAAAGTGATTGTAACTGCTCTGTGTGTGTCTGAATGAAAAATAAATATGTATAATAATAATAATAATAATAATAATAATAATAATAATAATAATAATAATAATAATAATAATAGGGTATTTACGGAGGGTATTTAGGTTTGTAGGATTGACAGTGATGCATAAAAAACATTTAATTGGCTTTTACTCCATAAAAATTATTTGACAAAATGCCATAAAATAAGACCCTGATTCCATTCAAAACCTAAAACTTATTATTAAATTATTTTTATTTTCAATTTTGTTTTTCAGCGAATAATTTCCTTTATACTAAAAAAAATCAACTAAATCATGCATAAAATATCCCACAACAATTTAATACATAAGTCTCTTTGTAAACTAACCTTAAACCTTTTTTAATCCGACTATTCATAACTGTCGCCAGAATCAATGTTTCCTTTTTGATTAATTTACACGGCTGTATCGCGAACTTGGTGTAGACGTAGCCCCTTCTAATGCTCAAGGTTCATTTCATTATGCATTTTCTGTTAATGGTGAACATTTTTCTTCTCATCAGTAAGAACTGTTTTATGGTCTCATCAAAGCTCATTTTATGTACACTTCTTATTCGGTTCATAACTAAACGTTTTTTGCCTCAGAAATTTGTGTAATTACTGTAATTTGTGTAAGAGAAATAACGAAAAAAATATTTGTTTTTATTAATATTTGTTAATTTTGTTAATATTTGTTATTAATAATAAATATAATAGGTCATAATATTTAACTTGTTTGTGTTTTGTATTTTCATTCTTTAGAATGATAATGAATGTGAAACATTTTCTACGGAGTTGAAAGTATTTTTATGGCAGAACACATATTGTTATGGTACTTTTTAGAACACCACAAACAGTCCACCTCACCACTTCGATGTTTTTAAACCTTTTAATACATCTCTTATTTCACTGAATTGTACCACCAGATCTTTCTAGTTACGGGATAAAAAGTAACTATTCTGAGAGTTTGCTGATATTTTGTTAAGAATTGAAGATTCAATGTATTTTGAAAAACGAACTTATATAAGATGGTTAGAAGAAATTGTAATGTTTAGAAAAAATAATTTTTACATTTCATATGTCTTTGCATATCCAAATATTTTAAATAATTTGCTAAAATTTATTTTTGCTTTAGCAAATAGAACTCCACACACGCTGAGAAAAATATTTGTCTGCAGACACAGATTCCTGCAGGATGCCTATAAGCGGTACCTAATCGGTCCTAACAGGTATTCAGTGTCCTCTTGCATCGTGGACGTTAACAACATAACTGTCAGTCCATTTACTCAAGAAAAAGTTCGATCTAATGTTTTCCTTTTTCACCCACCACTAACTTTCCAGCCATGTTAATGTGTTTGGGAGTTATAGATTCTGCTTTCCCAGTGCACCTTGCAAATTACACTTTGACGAGATGAAACTTAAAGAGGTGCCGGATTAAAGTAATAAAGTCTGTATTTACTTGGAAATCTGGAAACCTGTGTCGGTTCAGAGTCCGGAGAAAGGTGTGGAGGATTACAAGTCTGCCCAACAACTCAGGAACTTAGGAAGTACACTAGAGGGAACGCGCGGCATACCAAGATTTTTCCTCTTAATATTATTACTAAAGAATGAATTTTCATGTAAATACATATTTTATAGGAACGAAATTTCTACCACCAATAATATTTATTAGTGTTTACAAGACATTCTGAATCAATTAAAACCATTTTTATTTTACATATTTTGATTCGGTACAATTACATACATATTTAATATATATTTTACATATTTTACCTATTACTGCATATTTTGTCACATTGTAATAAAATATAAGTCGAATTTAATTAAATATACGTCGAAACGGAACATTTCAGAAGCGAATTTGCAATTAGTGTTACTGGAACCATCTTTCTCACAAGGCGCTCCTACGACCATCGGACCTCCTTCTTGAATTGTCAAACTTACTCTCCTCCCCCTCTCTTTTTGAGAACCACGTCCTCGGGATTAAGGATAAGCGGCATATGTAAAGCAGAAGTAATTTCAACCATGTGCTTGCTCATGATTCATAGGTCCTATGCGTAACTTCATAAAAAACTAACATATGTTTTTACAGATCATTGTCATATCATGTTGTTGGAATAGGCGGAAGGGGGTATGTTTTCTCCCCTCCCCCCACATACACACGCACACACCTCCGGGATCCATCACAAACACCACGGCACTACTATTCACTTGAGCGCAAGCACGGCCTCCTTGCAAACAACACTCGCAAGAACCTACTGTACAATTACTGTTGTAGAGGTAGAACTTTTTGTCAGTGTCTCTGAATGCGTTTTTAGATCGGCGACGTTCCGTGCTCGGAAATGCTTATATAAAGGAATTTTAAATCATATAATACTTTTTATTTTAAATACTTTATATTTTTCTTACATATTGTGGAAAAAATAAATACACACATATATACATATTTTACCTTTTTTTTACAATAAACTCCGCTTCCTAATTATTACTAAACAACTATTCACATTTTTACGTGCATGTCACCATTTAAAGATGTACGTACATTAGATGGACAAAATGCATTGAGAAATCTCTGGATGAAATATTGGAGGTGTAGGACCGGTTCGATAATAATTTTAAACTTTTGGAACTTTCAAAATTTCAATGACTTCATTGAAAATTGGAAATATTGCATATTTATGAATATGCTTTTTTTCTATTCGTGCAACGTTTAAAGGAAAAAGCAGTAACTTGCAGTAACTTGCAAGAAAATAAAAAAACAAAAAAAATTGAAAATATCACAGGGGCTTCGTGTAAAGTACCCCCAAAATTAAAGTATTGTAATGATTTCCGAAACGACTAGATATTACTTCTGAATTATTTTTCAAGTTTCAGCTCAAAAGTTTATAAAATGATCAAGTTATGCAAGACATACTTTCATTCATTCATTAATACTGACATCACGATTTTGGGGAAGAAAATTCTGCCTTGCCACCTACACTTCTGTTAACTGTTAGTTCTCAACAAAACACTTAGCAAAGTTAAGCTCAAAAAAAACGTTAAACGCAGATTTAAGACCGAGAATTAGAGATCAGGTTGTTTAGTTGATTCCAATACTTTTACTCAGGTTTAATATAGGGTGGGAATGAAAACCTACATGCGAAGAACCTCCGAGCCCTTCGGACTACATATTTTTTAGACCAATTAGCTCCTAGTTTCTAGTACAGAAATAGATTTGTGCTTTAATCCGCATCGATTATATCGTAGTACATCACTTACCACTGTTGCCTTGGTCAGCTACGCTTTCTGAAGATGTCACATCAATCGCGATATTGCTTGCCCTCGTGTGTATCATAGCTGCTTTCTTGTATTTTAACTTCACTCCTTGGAATCAGGGTCCTATAAACATATGAATTCAGTTGTCAGTTTTGGGATACGGGAGGTTTTGAGTATACGGATCATCTTTGGAATGGTACTACAGTGTACTTTATAACGTAGAGGGACGAATTAATATATTTAAGGGCCCTAAGCTTGATAGAACTGAGGAGCCCTCTAATAGTATTGAAATATTGAGCATATAAAATCAAAATTAATATGTCAATGAACCATAGACTTCGTAATTTAAATATGCGGCTTATTAACATTTTTACATATTTATGAACTTAAACGTGTGTCTATAAGATGTTGTCACATATGATGTTGTTATATATATATATATATATATATATATATATATATATATATATATATATATCTTTGACCCCGGTGAATAAGCTGCTAAGTCAAAAAAGCTTAATTTTACAGGGGAGCAAAATACAACTTTAAACTAATGCTGAAAAACAGATTAATGACATTCAAACAAAACCTATACACAAATAGTTCCGTTTTAATATGATCCTCGTTTGAATATCATTAATCCCTGATTTAATTCAGTTAAAATTTGTTTTTTACTCTCCTGTATGATGTGTTTATGACTTATCAGCTTATTCACCAGGGCCAAAGATATATATGTGTGTATATATAGTGCACTGTGATGCCACTATCCACCGGCGGGGGGAGAAGGCACAATGTTCATCATCAAATAGAAGTACACATATACCCATTAACTAATCGCACAACAGACCCATTCTGTGGAATAAAATGTTTTATTTTTCGCATGAATATTTAATAATATTATGCGGAACGCGAACTTTGGGAACGTATTCAACTATACTAAGTACGTGCTGCGCTCAATGCTCGTAAGACATTAATTAGCCGGTATTTAATTATAAAGGAATCGCAACTTGGTTCACGGGCACAATCACTGCATCATATCCATGCACAGAGCATGATTTGTCGAGTGCAATTCTACTAGTAACTCCATTGCTGCGCAAAAATTGTATCTTGATTATTTTATAATTTTCCTTCCAAATATTTTGTGTGTAAATGAGAGCGCTACATTAGTAATATTTCGATTTCGCAGTGTCACACGAACATGACAGTTGAACACCAATCGCATTATTTTTTTGCGTGCTTACAAAAAAAAACATTTTCCACGTGAGATAATTTTCCGATAAACCTCATTAATTAATTAAAATTTTATTGTTTTACATATATCGCTATTTCCTTGAATATTCATTCTGTTGTGACACATATTTATAGCCTCTCTTTCTGATTTTTTTTCTTCTTGAAATTTAACATGAACATTATTATCAACTTTTAGAAAAGTGGGGCCAAATGCCATAATCATAGACATGAAAATATCAGTGTTTGCTGATAATCAAGAAAAGAGTATAAAATTTATAGTCATTTCTATGTAAATAGGAAAAAGAAGAGTGAAGTCAAATGCCATAATCATAGACATGAGAATATCAGTGTTTACTGATAATCAAGAAAAGAACATAAACTTTATAGTCATTTCTATATAGATAGGAAAAAAAGGTTATTTTCCTCACCATTTTGTCGGTTTAGTTGGAATCTCGTTCTGGTTGTAAATATTTCGAGGAACCCGCAATTGAGTTGCTATATACTAGATGAGATGTATGAGTATAGCTAAAAAGGCCAACATTATGAAATTTAAAGTATATTCAACATTATCGTATATTAAGCTTTCAGCGGTCATATGGCTCTGTAGAACGCTGGCACGAACGAACGCGTTATATTCCAGAACACAAACGGGTTTTGCACAAAAGTGCAGCAATTTCCAATCACATCTGAGGAATTGTTCAAGCCACTTGGTGAAAAGCGCATGGACTTCTAGCTAGCTAGCAAGACTTGATTTTTCAGAAATACGATTGGTGAAAGATGTGAAATAGTGTAATGTTAAGACTTAATGCAGGGATTAATTGTGTATTTTACGTCGTTATTCAGTCAGCCTGCAGAGTTAACGACATAAAATATTAATGGGCATTGGTCAAATATTGATTAATATTATTTCATAGTGGGAGATACACTTATTGCAAAATGAAGGTCGTTCCGACTCAACCTGGAGTCATCTTACGACTAAAAACTCTTAGAAGATTACAAAATGCACATCCAATTTTGGCTTAATAAACTACAAAAATTTGTATGTGCTAATTGATTCATATCGTGTAAATCTTGAACTGAGAGCCAGTGATCTTACATCTGTTAGAATATGTTCTTACTGAAGATACATTTTTGAGAGATTAGGAGGCTTTAGCGCCCCGTGCAATCTAGTTACGTTATTTATATTATTATTATTATTATTATTATTATTATTATTATTATTATTATAACAAATATAAATAAACAAACGAAGAAACGATACAAAAACTCAAGAAATCCGGTAAAAATGCTCCAATGATAAGAGAATTAAAAACCTCAAAAGTATTCAGTTCATTCGATTTCGAAGTTTTGGAATCGATTCCACCAGTAAATGGAAGCAAAGGAGTTGAATACCCATTACGTATGAACTGAAAGAAAAGAATCAATTCCTGAACGGCAAAGGAACGGAACAGAGAGTCCGAACATAGCCGCTCGCAAAGGGTGCCAGTCTGCCAAGTGCAGTGAGAGTGAAGGGCACAAGTGAATGGTGATGCATATAATGTAAAAGTATGTAATGTTGTGTTGAAAAAAAAAATAAAATTTTATTTCAATATTTTAAAATGTGGACAAAGAGTCTACGAAACTTTGTACTTTTAGATTTAAGTTAGAACTTAGCAGATTTTACAGCGTAGTACCAAGCCGCCAGATACCAGAGTCGCGTGGTACCATGAAACCAAGTACTAAAGCTCCAAGGTAGTTAGTGAATGCCTTATTTTAGGTGGCGAGACTCGTGTCATCAGGCCCGCTTTTCGTCTGACCAGGCAAATTTCTGTACGCTCCTTTCGATATCTGGCGGAGAAAGAAGATATCTCGGGCGACGAAACGGGCGATATGAATTCAGCTCAGAGGCTTCTTTTAGGCTTGAGGATCTTTTACATTCAATAAATCTACTATATTAGACAGCTGGTTTTACTTCCCATCCGAAGGAAGGCGCATAAAGGATTATTTTCGCCCTTAAAAATCCACGTCTTCGGTCGGGTTTGAACCCACAAAGGTAGTACACAAGGAAGAACAAGTACAAAATGTAATTGTACGCATAAACGTGCGCCTCCACAGAGCTACTGTGAAGGAGAAAATGCCAAAAGGAGGCCAGCCTGTCAGGCTGCCTGGCGTCGCATCGCATCGCGTCATGCTTGGCGCCACGCTCCAGCCGAGGCGTCTTGCGCGTCCACCGGTTCCTGCCCCACACCCACGCGCGTTGCGGCGGCGCACGCCGCCCCTCCCCCACCCGCCCTGCCCCGCCCCGCCCCTCCCTCCGGCTCCTCACGGTCCGCGTCTCGCCTCTTCTCGCCCCGCCCTGCCACGCCGCGCCGCCGCTGTCGCCGCCCCCACTCGGCGCCCGGCCGCCCGCACGTGGCCGCCGCTTTTTGAACGGAGCCCGCCAAGCGGAAGCTGCGCCACGCCCCCCTGAAGAGCGGCCCTACGACCTCTCGGCGATCGTACAGACCAGCGTCGATTGCCCATTGTGAACACTGTTTGATAGACACGCCATGCGTGCTGTCCACAAGACGGTGCTATAGCGGGGGAAAACTCTGATCAGCCTCCACGGAAATAGATCGGGAGAGTTGGCGCAGGACATCAACTGATGGCACTGCAGTGCCTTTGAGCGGGAGCTTCTAAGTTCGAGACTCGACGGTGGCAGGATTATCGACTCTGGCTAGATCGCTAGTTTTCCTGCTGCTTTGATAGCTAGTTTTCCGTGGTTTCTCCGATCAGTACCAGGCGAATGTCAGGGCAGTACCCTAACAAACGGACCACGGACCGTGCGCGATCTTTCTTTCCCCTCCTTATTCTATCCTCGCTCTTTACTACACACACTTGCACGCACGACACTATGACACATGCTGGGAGACGTACGATCGGGAGCGTACAGCTTGTTCCGGCTGGGGCGGTGCCCCGCTGGTGGGAGGCTTATTAAGTATTGTCTTATTTGTGATGCTTTGTGCCCGCAATTATTTATAATGGATTCATGAATGTGTAGTTATTGTGAAATACTGGCTCCAGTGGCCTTCTGTCGAGAACTCAACGCATACTCATGCACGGAATAAGCCGACTTTTTGTCCTTGCGCTGGCAGATTTTATAAGTACAGACCTAGCAGCAATGCCACACTAGCTTGGGGTAACTGGTGGTTTCGCGCGTTCCATTTTGCTTTTGTTCTGATTCTATTATGTAACAACGTTCCAAGCCTTATTTTTGATATTAATCGCGAGGAGTAATTCTCCTTGAACATAAGTCAAGTCATATGTCAAGTCAAGTCGTTAGTAACCCTTTCATCCCTATCGGCTAAGGGCTAAGCACCGCTGGTATCTAAGGTTCCCAGATGGTCATTCATCCAGTACCGGCAATATCTTCTTAACGTTTGTGACTCTACCGGAGCTTGGTTAAAAAGTTTGGCTACCGGCGCATGCTCCTACTTCTGGTCAACCACGATCGTGCCTGACCGCGACCCTGAGGGAAAGACTGTCACGCAGTCCGCCGGCCTCTGATTCTTGGAGGATACGTGATCGTAGTTGCTAGTATCCTGGGACCCGGATTCGAATATAATCGTCTATAGGGTAAGTCCTTTCCGACATCTTCGCCTTGCATCCTTGCCTGACATATTTCACCTCGTCCCCGACGAGCTGGGAACTCGGGCAGCGGTACATCCCTCAGGGAAAAACTGGGACGCTACTACTCCGAACCTATTATGGACGAATACTGACAATAAATTGATCCAGTGCAAGGAAAAGATAAGTCGGAAACACTGTGAAAAAGTAGTCAACCCTTGGAATAATTTTAGGGTTTTTGAATTAGCAATAATTTTGTCTTAATGAAAAATTAAGATTGAAGTATTAATAAGATTATCGGGATTTCTTTACCGCTTGGTACAAACTGAATGATCTGTAATTGCTTGATTCGCTGGATTCGTGTATAAAAATAAAAATATTGCGGTTTATGTACTGCGATGAATAGTAAATTAATATGCTGTAAATGGAAAATATTACTTCACAAATTGTGGTCTAGTGACGATATGACAGATGTATAATGTTCTTAGACTTCGACTGCGGGAGTAACTACGAAAATATGATTTCTCGAATCTTAAGTTATTTTCAGCATTTGTAGATTCAAATGTGCCTACCCTTCATAAATTTCAGTAGACCTCTTTGGAAAATCAAAGTCTTAAGTATATTTTAATTGAACAAACATTTTCTAAAGTTATTCGAATTGAGAACATATTCAAGATACAGCTGAAACGTTCAAATATGATTGCTAAAATCTATTATTAAAATTTTATATTGAAGTTTATTCCTGTTTGCCTCTCCATTTATTCGTGTTTTCCGTTAAGCCCAAATTGAGAACAAGCAGTTCCCAATTAGGATAGAGTTAAAACCTTCCAAAAAACTCGATGAAATGTGATGTGATTAGCAACCGTTTAATTAAAAAATACCCTTTTGTGAAAAACATAAACATGTTAAATTATTTAGTGCTTAGCTCGCAGTATTTGTCCGCGCATTTTATTGCACATTAAAGTTTTGCATCGAAAAATTTGCTCAATAAAGAGAAGATAGCTGACGCGTTTTGGAAATAAAACACAATCTAATGAATAAAATATTCCTGTGTATCTCAGACTAATATATTTAAAAACATATATGTTTGGTTTCCATTGGACATTTCCGAGAGCACATTTTATAGTACTCCTGTTTCCTTTATACATCATTTCTATAGAATCTACCACGTTCGTTTCTTCATAAAATATCTTAAAAATGAAAATATTCTATGATAAAAAATACCTTTTTGGACAGTGTTTCCTTAATTGTTTTTGTGGGAATTCTGATGTGGTGTTGTTGACGTTCTTATGAGAAGAAATAAAAGAGGTCATCTTCGTCAACATATTATTTTTATTAAGATAGCCGGCTTTCGACGGCTTTTCCGTCATCGTCAGTCTCGCTGCTTTCGGCAAAAGTTGGTATGTCTTGGTCGGTACGTTGTGGTTACAGTCTACCGATTTTTGCCGAAAGCAGCGAGACTGACGACGACGGCAAAGCCGTCGAAAGCCGGCTATCTTAATAAAAATAATATGTTGACGAAGATGACCTCTTTTATTTCTTCTCTTAATTGTTTTTGCTTTATACTCCTTATTTTACAAATTTATAAAATGTAGATAAACTGTCTTTGTTAACCTTTCAGAATTTCTTACTAATACTTAATAATTCACAAAAATATTGAATTTTCGAACCTTTCATTTCCGAATGGGAATTATTTACAAATTCCACAGAAAAGCGGTTAAACTTATTGAAGAAAGATTTAAGACGACTTGTAAGAATACTTATATGTGCATCACCGCCGCATAAAACATCCACTTTTATGGGTTTTAAAACTACAGGCACCGTATGCTAGTAATTTATGAAATTCTGGACACACTAGTTGAAATATTCGGGTTATAGTAAATTAAAAGTTATGGAACTGTAATGCAGTCCAATTCTATTTTAGTTTGACGTAACTCACAAACTATTCATAATTTGTCATGTATCACCTGTAGTTGTTAAAACATATACTACATTAACCGTTCACACGACAATGTCAATGATTTCTTACGAATACATTATATACACAGTTATAGTCGCAATTCAGACACTAAAAGCACGTGGTTTATTAACAAATGTCTATACGCGCGCCTATCGAAGTTCATATTTTCACCAGTGTACGCTACCCATGCTGGGAATGGTTCGCCTGAGCCTTTCAACTGACTATAATTGACACCTTTACGTACAGTACCAAAATTGGTGATATATTGAGATGTCTCCCGTATTTCATTGTAAAATGTAAAAAAAATCAAACGGCATGTATCAAACATTCCTCATACGTTCATCAAAATATGTATGATATCAATGCAACTAAATGTGATTCATCTTAATCGAGAACAGAACTCTGGATGTATTCTACAACTAGATGGAGAAACTGTAGGAAATATAAACAATTCTTTCTGTGCACTGAATGCTTACCTCGGTATACAGAACTCTTTCGTCCATTTCATTATTATTTGAAACCAAGCTTTCATATTAAGTATTACTACAGTTATATTAAGTTCTTTTAACTTCGAATTTAGCAGTAAATGGTATTACACAACCGAGAAATTTTATGACACCGTCTTTTCATTTAAGATATTTCTGAACTTGTAACTAAAATATAATTCGAATAGTATTAAAGAAAATTTTATGAAGAAGAAAGTTACATGGATAAATCGAATTATCGCGATTCTCTTACCAAACCATTTTGCTAGCTTCAAAATACGCAAGTAAAGTATTAAAGGGGGAAAGGAACACAATTTTAGAATTTTAATATTTTATACATAAAATAACGCTATTTTCAAAACTGTTGATAACAGAATGTGAGAGTTGTTACTATTGCTATCGTCATTGCTATTAACATCTCCAAGAAATCTCTAAATGATCATATTACATTTATTGTGCCATAAAATTCGTGTTTTATTGTACTTTTTCTGTTAATAGTATAGTACATACGTTTTTCATATTTTTTAAAACAATTTTTAATCGTTTATAATTCGTTTTTTCGTCGTTTATAATGGTGCTATCAAGTGGAATGACCATGGTAATAATGACAACATAATTGACAATATTTATGAAGAAAGAAACGAACGGTTTAGAAGGAGTTTACCAGGATTGTCACGTTCCATTTGCTAAAGAACAGTGGTGTGGCATTTAAATTTCAGCAACCTTTCTAAATAATTTCTGAATGTTTTCAATTAAATTACATTCCTCAGTCTGCATTTTACAAGCTAATTATTTTGATTCTGAATAAATGTTGTGAGTATATTCTTTGCTGGTTTTTTTTTCGTACATATTTTCTCGAAAGCTCGCTTTGATTTGAGAATAAAATTCATTACAATGCACTCTGTGTACATGGAAGATATCGATTTTTATATATGTTTAAACATGATTTCGTTTATTACTTTCTGATTGTTAAAATAATTATGCTTTACAATTTTTATTAATTGGTGTATTTGGTGTATTTGGTAATTTACCTCAAAATTAATATTTTATTATAAAACGATAAACTAGATTTTTCAGACAGTTACTACGTTCCACATTACGGTAATGATGTAAATAAAATATTTCAGAGTCAATTTTCGAGACCTAAGAATTTTTTTTCACTTAAAATCATTTCTTATTCACTGAGCTATTACTTTAATTACATTATTACTTTTTCGCTACGGAGTAGAGAGAAAGTTATAAAATGCGGCGCGAAAAAACGGCAAATTTTCATCAGAAAAACTCTTATTACAGGGTCCTGATGACGAGAAAGTGGATAAATCTATTTTCCAAATTTAGAAAAACAATTCTGTAACACGTGGTTTAGCCAGAATCCGTTTTGTGGGTTCTTGATGTTGAAAAACCGAAAGACGGCAAAACGTCTGCCTGTCCGTGTGTCTCTGTATGTTTGTCTGACCGTTTGTGAACAATGCTAGCGGCTAAACCGTTCAGCCGATTTTCTCCAAAATTAAACAACTCCAATTGAACTGATTGACGTCGTAACCTCTTGAATTTGAAACCCATATTTTAATTTTGCGGGGTACTTTAAGTGAATCCTCCGGGACATTCTCAAAACTTAAAAAAAATGGTTCCGTTGTTTTTGATTAAATTTTGTTGTTGGATTGTGTGAAGGACGTTTGAAAGAATGGTATAGGTTTCATGTTCGTTCAAAACCCTGATTTTTTGAAAATTTCAAAAGTTTTTCGAAAATTGTAATTTTTTTCGGAGTCTTCCTGCAACTAGAATATTAAAGATAGAGATTTTTCCCTTAATAAAATCTGTTTCTCAAAAATAGATTTTAAAGGAAGGTCATGTACAATTTATAGAAAATGTGGGTACTTTTCGCGTAATTCTGTTTTGAAAAAAGGGCGAGAAAGTACGTGTTGTTTTAGTACCACTAGTTTTGTGTAATGAAGTACTCAATATGCTTAGTGTTACATGTCAAAGTAGTTTTCTCAGAAAATCCATCCTTATGGGGTATTATCCAACAATCTTCGTCCTTCCGTCTGTCCGTCACTCACGGTTCGATCCAATCCGATTCATCACCCCAGACAATTTAAGAGTACCTGGATGCGTCTCGGTCTCCTGGTGGAGGACATCATTTCTCCGTGGTTCCATCCACAGGATTTTAAGATTTTTTCTAAAAATATTGTTTTTTGTTATTTTTTAAGCAACTAAAATCGTGGTTTGGGAGAGTTACGGCACCTACAGAAGTTCATTTGATTCCTCCCGACATGACAAATCGACTGGCACATGTTTTATCTCGTTTCCTGGGGTTCCAAGTGTATTCTGAAAGAATTCTAGAAAAATTGTTGTTCTATGGTGTCAATGAATCTACGACTACATCGGAGAAACGCTGTGAATTAATATACTCTCTTTCAGGCATTTACATGAATTTTTACGGCTTGATTCATCAGATTAACGATAAATAAACCTAATTTTCTCTTGAAAAAATTTCCAACAAATATTTTAATCGGTATATTTTCTTGTGCCTTTCTATACCCCAAAAATGAGTTGAAAATCTGTAATATTGCTTTTTTTGTGATCTCACAAAGTGCAAATAACTTTTTAACTTGAAAATACCCTCCGGAGGCCCCTCGCCCAACTAGTATATTAATATTTTGCAATTGGAGAATACAAGACATAAATAGATTTAATTAAATATGTAACTGAGTACAGTTTATCTTTTAATATTTTATTATCATATAAATGAAAAGTGTATATAAACGAAACCTGTATTAAGAGATTGCATTAGATATTTGATTAAAAATAATTAGATTTCTCCTGATGTAGTAATTTAGATGAACTTTTTAAACCAACTAATATAATGTAATCTAAAATGTCGAAATTTATTTTACATTATAAGATATCACAATAATGAGCTTAATCTTTCAAATAGAACACACATTTCTTGAGTTAACTTAATGTGTATCTACAAATCAGTAGTCATCAAATCCATTGGCATAAAATGATCTTTTGTACCCCTGTACCAGAGATAAGAATTACGAGTAATCAATTCGGACGCTTCAAAAATAAACCACACAAGAAACTTGTTTGCAAGTTATCGTTCATTAATATTTGATTAAGAATTAAAAGATAGCATCAAAATATGAACAGTCAGGAACGCCAAATAATATTGTAGAGGAACTTTACACGCAAATCTTTGTATCTTAATTATTTTTAAAGTTGGTGAAAATACGTTTGGTAATTCTAAAGCAGTCCCTGAAATATATAATTATTTCATACATTTTTTTGATAATGTGGAAATATGTACTGGTATAATTGGGGAAAAGGGATACTGAACGAGGTACAGAGGTGTTGGAGTGCACGCAAAAACCCCGCGTTCCATTGACTGGAATGGGAGATCCCAAACGGTGGGAATAAAGTCAGCTGTTCTTACAAACATCAAAAGATTTATTGAAATTGCTGTTACATGCACACAGGTATCAACCCTGCCTGTTCTCGTTGATTTGCGCTTTAGCAGAAGAGCTACGGAAAAAAGGCAACTGAATCGCTATTGAACCTTCTGGAAGATTCGTTTGCTGCCGTTACGCATAGTTCTGTGGACTGCAAACACTGCGATTGTAAGAACATTTTACGGAAGTACTGGAAGTTACTGATTAGATTTAAAAGAGAACGGTTTTGATGATCCACGAAGATTTTATGGTTGGTTTACTGGGCAAAGTTTTGTATTGACATTTTAGAAAAAGTAAATGTAATGACTAGTCTAGTAAATAATATGGTTTTAGTTACATTTCCAAATATTAGGGATGTACAACAAAGAAGAAGATGGAGTTATGCAAAATCGATTAAGGATTCTATTACTCTTTAGATTGCGATTAGAACGTACTATTTTCAGTAAAACAACTTCTTATCGTTTACGTCAATTTTAGTACAGTTTTCGTCGAATACCTAAGATAGCTATCCAATTTTCATTTGTTAAACAACAAAGTGCAAAATGTCACGTGTAACTCAAAGAATATCATGAAAAATGTATGCGTCAATTACATCTATTACATTTGAAACACTTATATTTACAAAAAAATATTAATAAAAATAATGCAATGTAAATATTAATGACACACAGAAATATTTAAAAAATACTTTTGTGCACTTTTTGAAAATGAAAAGAATCCATCAAGATGACGTTTATGTCATGTAATTCTCTGCATGTAGCACTCTCCGTTCATAAAATTTAAAGAA
Source organism: Teleogryllus occipitalis (assembly GCA_011170035.1). Lineage (NCBI taxonomy): Eukaryota > Metazoa > Arthropoda > Insecta > Orthoptera > Gryllidae > Teleogryllus > Teleogryllus occipitalis. The sequence goes on along the minus strand of BLKR01000431.1, from coordinate 412,637 downwards.
ATAAAATGCAGCGGGTTTTGAGAAAATCTTGTTTCTGATACAGTCGATATTCACGAAAAATAATGCGAAAACAAATTAGCATTTTCAGAACAGAACGGAAGTGGCACTCGATGTTATTTAAAGATACTACTTTAAATACAAGATATTTTTAAGAAAGAAAAAGAGATTTTTTAAATATTTTATTCGTAGGAAGACGTTGAAAATATTTTGAACTTGTGCAACGTTTAAAAATTCATCCTAAAGAATTCAACGAAAATGAGACATGCTTCCTTTTTTATAAGTGTTTGTTGCATCCGAAAAAAACCCCACCAAAATTAGGGCTATTTTTGAGAAAAAATTGCAAAATATTGCTGAGTTTTCATGTACGATACCCCTAAAAATCCAAATATCTGTTTCGTATTTAAGAGATCGTGACATCAGTCCGATCGATCAGGGAATATCAGATTTGATGAAAATTTGCCTATGATTTAGCTGGTATTTGTTTAGAGATGGACGGACAGACGTTTTGCCGTAAACAAATTTTCCGTATCAAGGACTCACAAAACGTTGTTTCTGACTACAGAAGTTTTAGTAGAAGTTATTTACTCATAGTATCAGTAACCCACAAAACGAGCTTTTTTATTGAGAAATGTTCTTGCTCCGAGATTCCATAATATTTTCTCTATAGTACGTTAGTAGTATGCGATTAAGTAGAAATCGCCCTGCAATAAAATACCAATAGGGCGTATCTCTTAATGCGAAGAGCATCTGTGCATCCGCAAAGGCGATGAAAAGTACGTTGCAATTATAGTTCAGCCCTCTTCCGGTTGGCTTCCGACACTTACCACAGAGACCTATCATGAACTCCATTTGTGCAACAGAGCAGCTTTGTTTGCAGAGCGAGCGGAAACTTGAGACCACTTCTGATCCTCCTTCCTTCTAATTATTATATTTCGAGAAGGTTGCGATATTTGTTTCCTTACGAGATTATAATAAAGGGTTTTATTGTCCATGTTATGCTCCGGTTGTGTTATTATAGCCAGCTGTCTTTGTTTATTAATGAAAGTCCAGTTAATAACTGCAACCTTTCTTAAAATAGCATGTGGCGTTGCACAGACCACGAGCCATAAGAATGCGGACACGGATACGGAATGGCCATCTAGTGCTCACTGCCTATGAATGTTTCTTTCAACGACACATGAGGTTTTGAGAGAAAATGGACATTTGGGATAGAAATTATATTTTTTATTATTACTACTACATTTTTTAACGATTGTTGTGAACTATAATTCCGTAGATTTTAGTTTGAAATTTTTACGGAAATCTGACCGGCGAAGTCAAGTACCGTAAGACATTTGCCGATACTTATTTTCGTTCTGAACTTGATAACCAATTACGATGCCCTTAAACCAAATGATTGGTAATTTTATAAAACGTGTCTTTATAATGAGTGGAAAAGCGGTGAAAATTACCTGTAAATACATGTGCACTTGTGCCTTGAAATATAATTTTTGAGTCGAACAGCAGCTGCGGTCGATTGAACCAAGTTCCCTTACTGTTCTATTTTCTCGTGAGTTGTTGCAAGAACCATTGGATATTTCACAAGGAATAATGTAGAATGTTTTAGTGAAATGCAAATGTGATTTCAGAGCAGGGAACGGATTCTCTGGAAGTTAGTTGCAACTACTCTTCAAACTGGGCCCCATTTCTTCCTGATGACCGATCTTTTGAAACATCGTATTTACGGCTCATCTTTGGCACTTTAAATATACGTTTGTCATTAATAAATAGAAAGATATTTTTTTAAACTTTTACAACGTGTCCTGAATAGATTGCATTTTAAATATATATGAAAAAGTTTCCTTGTTTAATTGAAATTATACATTCTCAATTAACTGCATCAAATGAACTTATACTTGAGTTTTCGTAACGTGGCCGATCACAGATCATTTTTACATTTCCCGCCTTATAAAATGAATCTTTTCAATTAATTTGCAAACGTCCTTCTCAACGGGGCTCATGGCCTCAAACATGTGCTTATTACTGTTATAAAGATTCATTTTATAAGGCAGGAGGTGTAAAAATGACCTAATGTCATCGGCCACGTTATAAAAACCGAAGTATAATCAATTTTGTTCCCTACTGTACCATTTTTAAAAAAATTAGTACAAATAAATATAGTTCGTTGGTGATGAAAGAAAAATTAGGTGAGAAAGGAATCTGTAGATGTCTTTCCCTTTCTAGAGGCCTTTCACGAATAGGGACGTACTTGTAATATACTAGACAGAACCGACGGTTCGGAGCGGTTTCCTAATGCGTATGTATTTATGAAATGTATTAAAATTTTAAATTACAGAACGTAATAAATTTGTAATAAAAATTATGGTTACAATTGAAATATAGTCCAACAAATTTTGATATTTTAGAAAGTGCCAATAAATGTTTAGATTAATGAAAGATAAAATTCGACGAATGAATGGTGCAATTTTTAAAACGAAATCTACCCCCTCGTCGGTAAGATTCGTTCTTATTTTGAACTTACTTCACTTCCCTGTTCAGGAAAGGTCATGAGACATGTGACGTACGACCGCGTTGCAGAATAGCGACAAAATGTCTGACTGTGGTCAACGCTGGCAACTAAACCGGTCTGCCAATTTTTTCCAAAATTGACATTCCTCGATCAATTTAAGGAATGGCATCCGACTTTTAAGGCTCTGTGTGTTTGAAATAGATTCTTTAATTTTTTTAGAGGGGGAGTATTTTACATATAGCCTCAATTACATTTTTAAATGATTTTTTGAAAATATCAAAAGTTCAAAATGTTTTCTGCGTCTTCCTAAAAGAACAATTTTGAAGATAGGTGTTTTTTTTTGCATAGCAAAGACAGATCATGAAATAACGTCATGTACAATTTTTTTGAAAACATGAGTAGTTTTTGTGTAATTTTGTGAGAAATTTAGGCAATTTTTACACAGTTATTTTCTCAAAACGGTTTCAAATTTTTCTTTATATTTTCTCCTTATAGAACATATTGATTTTTTGTGTATATAATAATTTAATTGACGTAGATACGATGTACCGATGGAAATGCTATAGATTTATGGTTTATTATTTAGATTTGTGATAGTTGTAATTGACACATAATAAAGTTTTTATAAAGTGATATTTTATCTACTTAATGTACAATTTTCTACGTAATATGCCTGAAGATGGAGTCAAGGAATTCTCCAAAATGTTGCCAAAATTTGATGCTGCTGTATGTATTGACTAAAGATGTATACATATGTATAAAGATGCATGAATAAATTCAGTTGTCTGAAACTGTTGAAACTTTATTTGGAACACATTTTCTCCTCCTATGTATCAAAGGACGATAAAAACAATTGATGTTGGCCCCTTTTCCGGCGAACTCTGTAACTTCGACAATTGCAACAAGGTAAGATTAGAAAAATATAAATTTGAAGATAGAGTTCTTTTTGTCTTAAACAAAAACTGTTTTAAAAAATCAGATCGTCAAAACATGCAATGTACATTTTTTTGAAAAACGAGTGTTTTCATATAATTTCTTCTTGAAGTTAATGCAAATTGTAGAAAGGAGCTTTTTTTCTCCCAAACCGCTCCAATTTGTTTTTCAATTTTCTTTCAACGGATAGAACAAGGAACGCTTAATGCAATGACGAATGATGCAAGTCTAATTTTCGTTTAACTCTCTAAACTTCGAAAATCCCGAATCTTAGAAATAATATGAGAAAGTATGTACTGTTGTTGCACCACTAGTTTGCTCGTGAAGCCATGGGGAGCGAAAATCCACAAACTTCTTTGCTGTCTAACGGATTTTGCGTTAAGTGCCGTTCCCTCGAACGGTATCATCTCATACGTGACTAATGCAGACAATTTATTTACGCGCCTGGATAGTTTCCCTTTCTTCAGATTGTGCTTCGTTGTCACGATCACGTGTTTCTCTTCGTGTGACAGACGCCTGAATTGGCAGGAAGTTGCTGAAACGTGGCTGAGGATAGAAGATGTGAGAAAGAGAAACAAGTGTTCGAACATTACCTTGAACGGCCTAAATTTATTATGCGTTGGGTGTGGGTGATATGAATAAAAATGAGCTATTACTTCTTTCTCGAGTTCTCAAGGCAATTGATTCAAACAGTATGAATAACGGCCGTGAGTAATTGCTCTTATCTTGAGCAATTTCTCCATTGGAGAATAACTGGTCGGCTGAGAAGCAATTTGCTTATTTTTCATATGAAAAAAATCGAGAATTTGTTCGCATTGCATTGCATTAATTCGAATTTTCGAAACAACGTCTGTAGGTGACTGAAATCGTATTGAATGGATAGAAAAGAGTTTATAGATAACTGTTGTGAGCTGGATGTGAGTTTCTAGGTAGTGAGTGAATGAATGATTGGAAAACTTCCTACGATTTCGCCAACAATGCATGTCAACTGTCAACGTAGACAAACAAAACAGTCGAAAATCAACCAATCGCAATAGATCTGTTAGTGAGCAATTACGCAGAGAGAAGTAAATGCTCAAAGTTTCACGAAACTTATTCATATGAAAAGAAGCAATTGCTTATGAGAAGTAGTAGTTCCTACTTGTACTCGTGAGCAATTGCTCTGGGGTACTTACTCATTTTTATTCATATCACTCAGTGTCTCAGAAGACCCGGTCTGCCCTCCCGGCACGCCACTGGCCGTCCTGCCGCGTGCCCCACGGGCAGCGGGCGGAAGGCCAGGGCGAGGGTGAAGGCGGAAGGCACCTTCAGATAGGCGGGCCCTGTCGAGGGAGGGCACCCGGTGCGGTGACGCCGCGGGATGGAAAACACTGATGACCCTATGACCCTCCTACGCGGTCTCAAGGTCAAACGGGCTCGCTTTATTCCACTTAGTGCGCTTTAATCGAATTCTCTTCCGCGGCGCGGCGCGAGTCGCACCGCAGCAGGAAGCATTTGTCTTGGCGCGTCGGCCAATGGGAGCCACAGACGGAGCACGCTTGTCACTTGTGGGCGGATGATTCCATTCCCGGGTCATCGTCTGTGGAACGTCTCCATTCCGTGACAAGTGTTTGATATGTAATGTCGATGGCCAGGATTCCTCGTTTCGAGAAAACCCAGCTTCTAAGTTTGTAAAGGTACGGTTTCTGATGAAGCGACAATGTTTGTTTTCTGGGAAAAAAGCAAGATCATCTTAAAGGACGTAAATCTTGGTACACAAGGTAGATTGAGAAAGAGAGGTTTCCAAAAATGATATTACCTTAACAACCACCATGAGTGAGATATTCACTGCCTGCTCACTAAGCCATTGAAATGTTAATTGCAAAATGTATGCGTGCAAGTAGGGAGCAGACCTTTCCTCAGAAATCATTAACATACCAATGTCATTCCGGTACCAGAAGAACGCCAACGGAGCAGGGGGAGGGGGTCAATAGCGGACCCCGAAATAAATTGCAATATAATTCTAAAAAACATTTTCTATATTTATGAAGTAATGAAACGATTTCGTATTTAGCAATATATTACAATTACTTTAGCAAAGATTTTAATTATTTATCAATACTTACAATTTTTTAACGACACTTTCAATTATTGCTACCTAGCATCTATTACAATAACTTTCTGCGGGTAGTGTTAAAATATTTTCAGTTACAGAGGTATGTCTAAAGCATCATATTTTCAACATTTTCTGTGCTACCAGTTGTGCATTGAGGCAGATGGCCACGTCCTATTTTTGAAAAACTAGATCAACATTCACTGTTTTTTCTTGGGTACACAACTGTTCTTCACATCGACAGATCCTAAAATAAGATTTGAACGTGATTTTAGTCAGAACTGGTTGTAAGAGAAAGCTAGATTTGCTATGAAGCGATTACGCATGATGATTTCGAAGTTTTTGTGAACATTCGATAAACGCTGAAATACGGAATTATCTTTAAGAGTTTAGAAAGTCTCTAACATTGAAGTCGTAATTGGTGAAACAGTAAACCTTTGCTTAAATAACGATAGAGGGTAAAAACGACGTTGGGGTCCATGGTTTAATCCCACCCCCACACCCATCCCTGTGGGATGCGACTGTTCTAGTCTTGCATGATTGATTTCGAAACAAGTGTGACTTGCCTAGAAAGAAGCTTAAAAATACCTGACAACTTGGAGATTGTTATGAATATGTTAGAATGGCCTCACCTTTAGGTTTTCTAGTTCTAGAAATGAAGGGCAAAGATAGATTGTAGAATGTCAGAAATAAACATGTTTAATTTGAGCTGTAATATTGTTCTACATACTAGCTCACTTTATTTACGTGATCAAATTTTACTTCATTCCCTTACATTTTTGTAAGTCCTATAGTCTTGTGTCTGTTCCTATACTTTTCGGTGTTTGTCTTCAAACTGCGTGATAATAATTTTATTTATTCGAAATTCAAGTACCACTGTCAAATCCCAAATGCCTGAGTCAAAACAATCACGATTGCTCATCATGCCTTCACAAAAATGAAAGTACGCTCAGTAAACATTTAAGAAAAGATTTGTTACTACAAAATTATGCATGGTAATTTCCCGTGATTTACTTCATTCCAATTCACAATAAATTTTACTTTTCTCTACATCATATATGTATAAGTTTTGATCATATACGCTGATAATCAAGATTTGATATTCATCTTTCACTTGTGTCCGTGAGAACTTATTTCAAAAAATGCGTTCAAATGCAGTGAAAAGAAATGTTTAGTTAAATAATCTCTTATTGATCACATAGATTTAGAAACTTTTACGCGTAGATTGTACCAACGGTAATTTACATTTATAGGCAATTTATGAAATATTTTGTTCTTGTGTATCAAGTGAGACAAAAGTGATTGAGAAAGAATACAATAAAAATCGAATTATTTCATCCGTTTAAGTTATTTTCAGTTTAAAATATCACGGTCACTCGTTTCCTAAATCACTTGAATTGTGTTTTATATCAGTAACAGTCGGTGCACAAGAAAAGTGCTATGACTGAAAAGGATCTCAAAAATGGCATGTCACTTTTCTTGGGTACCCACAAAATATCGAAGAAATGAGAATTGAGGCAGGTGTTTATTTCTGTGGCACCCGGCTATATCTTGTACTTTTTTAAATTTATTTTCGATCGATGTGTGCATGGTCTTGTACTTCTATCGCTGCCTTCTGAGATGATGACTCACCCATCGTCACAATAATGAAGCCTCATGCCTCATTCAAGGAATGGATGCTCGCGCATGACGACTGCGATGTCTGCATGAAAGCCAACCACAGGCTTCGAATGCAATAGAATGAATACGGGAGGCCATCCCGAGTGCAGTGCCATGAAGTTGTTGAATATCCAGCAGGCAAATCAAAGAACACGTGGCAAATAAAGGGTGACTAGACCGACATTCACCGGCAAGCGGCTAGCGCCTGGAAATTCCAGTCCAGGTTCGCTTCCTTTTTCCTTTCCCCTCTTTTCTCTCTTCCCTTTCGCCATTTCCTTTTTCCGGGTGCGCGACGCGCTCGCTTCGTCGCCTCCTTTGGCGCGAGGTGCCGGCCGAGGAACCTGCCTCGAGGGGCGGGAGTCGAACCTCGACCGCCCTGTAGTCGCTCACTCCCCGAGCCGAGAGCGCCCGCTCGAACCGGTTTGCGCCTCGCAGCCGCTCCTCCACGCGCCCTGCTCCCTGAAGCGGCGAATCCTGACGACGCGTCGCTGCCCCGGATACTTATTTCGAATATCTCTATTGGCAATAATTATTGAAACTTATTGGGTGAAATACATTTTGAGTTCTTTTAAAAGCTATAATTTTCTATGCCTACAATCAGTTCCAAGGTTTACTTTCTCGCTACCGCTTTCGCAGTATCGAGAAAGTTATGTAATGTAACTCAGCGAATCTTCGGGAAAAGAACTATTATTACAGGAACCTGGCAACGAAAAAGTGGATAAATCCAGTCGGTAAATTTAGAAACAAAATCCTCTAAAACGTTTATGTATCCAGAATCCATGTAATGTGAGTGCTTCGTACCGAAAAATAGAATGTATGTACGTCCGTCCATCCGTCCGTCTGTGAACAACGCTAGCAGCTAAAATTTTCAGCCGATTTCTCCAAAATTCGTATTTCCCAATCAATCTGGCTGATGTCGTGACCCCTTCAATTTGAAACCGTAAGTTTAATTTTGAGGGAGTACTTTACGTGAATACTCTGGGACATTTTCAAAACAATAAATCCATAATTTTCGATTTAATTGTGTTGCTGGATACTGTGAAGTACGTTTAAGAAAATGGAGCAGGTCTCATTTAGGTTGAAAACTATTATTTTTCGAAAATTTTAAAAATTCAAAATTTTTTTGGCGTCTTCCTACGATTACAATTATAATAATAGAGATTTTTGCAACGAAGAAGAGGAGGTTGGCGTTAAAATAAGCCCTAGATTCTCAAGTTTGAACCCATTATGATTTGATGCTTACACTCGGACAATTTCATTGTTGGCTTGTCCAATTTATGAACCACCTTAACATAGGAGTTTATACGTTCGTACGTAGATTATGTAGGCCCTAAAAGATCTAATTTGTAATATAACTGGAATGAAACGTGAAGACAATGAAACACTCTTTGTTGATTAACAATTTAATCAGACAAGGTTAACAGTTTAATCAGAAGGGGTTTCTCAGACATAGATCTCATCTCTTAATCGAATGACAAGGAGAAGACTTTTTTCACTTTTAAGCAGGTTTTAACAAAATAAATAAAAAGGGGTTAATAATAATTCTGTTCTACAGCTCCACAACCGCGCCTTAGCCGTCCGGCAGTGACCCAGCTTCTCGGTCATGCGGTATGGGGTTTGTGTGGTTAGCACGAAGACATACCTTCACCGTTTATACTGGTCTTCATAACCTTAGAGTGGACTATCTCTTCATCACACAGCAATAGATACTGGGACATGTGTAAGGAAAGCGCACGTGTATTATTTGCCTCGGCCGCGTTTCGAACCCGGGTTTGCGCCGTGGAAAGTGAGCACGCTAAACAACGAGCTACCGAGGGAGGCATTTTGTTGTTCACTCATAATAGTTAAGACAAAAACATCAATAAATAGTTTACGACCCTTCAATGAAGGCATGCATGTATGTACTATCCTATCCTAGATATTTTAACTTCTTGCACGGATATCCATAATTTCCTCATTGAAAATCTTTCAAACTTGTAAAAAATTAATCTATGAACCGTGGAAACAATTTTAAATATTTAAAAACAAAAATTCAGAACTTAGCTATTTCATACAAAAACGAAAGTATGAACAACGGAAATTTACGACAATAATCTGTGGAATAATCTAATATAATGTTAGTTTTTAAAGAGTATCTGGAGACGATGGATGCATCATTATTTTTATTGTAGCGTGTTTAAATGTCGGTGTCAAATGTGCTTTTTTTTTGGAAATATTTTTTAGAGACGTTTGAAATGTTTCATTTGAAAGAAATTGAGAAAGCATGATCACTGATTACCAATGTAGATATTTCGCAAAATAGTTTTCAAGATAGCCCCGCAATAAAATATTGAAAGTTTTTATATCACTTCACAGTAAACAAATTCCCTTGGTATGAAAATTATACTGAATAATTACATCCAAACTTCTTTAAAATATTATGCACCAATCGCGGTTCCTCACACTTGAAAAGTACTCATCTCAATGTCTTGAACCAACCAAGAATATGGAAATCCACATGAAGAAATATCCTGTAGAGTAATGGTAAATTACTTTGCTTTCATGTGCCATTTTCGTGCTATAAGGAGTTAGAGAGTAGACAAAACATTTTTAATCGAAGCATTTGATACAAGTACGAGAAATAATATTACAAGTCGATGTGTTTCAGATTCAAACTGCAATTCTACGTTCTGTAGGAGAAAATGAACTAATTTTATTGTTAATCTTCAGATGATTTAATTGACGTGTATACTACTCTTTACAAAAGTTCACCTACGTACCCATAACACAAATGACATGACTCTTTTCGAAGCGCACTCTGAATAAGAAACAAAATTCGTCACGAAGGCAATAATGGAAGGATGTAATGGAGAAACTTGAAACAATATCTTCGTCAAAACGCAGTTTTGGCATATAATGAAGAAACTTAAAATAATAACGTAGATTACCTCTCAGTGTATGTTAAATTGATCAATTCGCTGCATTCTCTGTGGGTAAAAAATTGAGAAGAAATGCACTTTACTCACTACTTTGGTGCGATATTTATTTCGATTATCTCAATTGTTAACCATTATTGAAAATTATAGGGTGAAATACGTTTTTAAGTTATTTTAAAGATTTCAATGTTCTATCTGTACAATAAGTTCAATGTTTTTATTTTCTCGCTACCGCTTACGCAGTAGAGAGACAGTTATGTAATGCTACCTGGCGAATTTTCGGGAAAAAACCTTATTACAGGGTCCTGCTACCAAAAAAGTGGATAAATCCAGTCGGTAAATTTAGAAACAAATCCTCTAACACGTGGTGTAGCCAGAATCCATGGTTTGTTGGTACTTGATACCGAAAAATCGAATGAATGCAAAACGTCCGTCAGTCCGTCTGTAAACAACGCTTGTAGCTAAACCCTTGGGCCGATTTCCTCCTAAACATATTCCTCAATCAGTCTGATGGCGTGGCCCGTCGAATTTGAAACCGATAGTTTAATTTTGGAGGTCCTTTGCGTGAATCTTCTGGGACATTTTCAATTTTTTCAAAAATATAGCTCCATCGTTTTTGATTAAATTTTGTTGTTGGAATGTGTGAACGGCGTTTGAGAGAATGGTGCAGGTCTCATGTTCGTTGAAAATCCTGATTTTTCGAAAATTGCAAAAATTCAAAACTTTTTCGGCGTCTTCCTACAACAACAATTATGAAAATGTAGATTTTCCCTTAATGAAATCTGTTTCTTAATGATAGATTTTGAAACAAGGTGCAATTTTTCCAAAATTTGAGTACATTTCGCGAAATCTTGCTTTAAAATACTGGTGAGAAAGTTTTAGCACCACTGTTGATTATTTAAACAAAAATTACCACTGAAATTTTTATACAAATAAAATGTGCGTAGAAAAAAGGAAAATGTGATCGGCATATAGAAAAAATATGGAATACCATACTTAAATATAATTCTTCTGTATTCTTCAATATGTCTCATCTGACGTAGAAACGAAAGTCTTTACGCGGAATCACTTCTCAAAATAAATTTTCAATGCGTAAATATTTTTGACTCCCTATAATTTGTTTGATTATTTCAAGAAAGCTGTCCTGTGTATTGTCTAAATGTTTTCAGTAAAGTGTTGCAGTTTTGTGTGTGTGTGTGTGTGTGTGTGTGTGTGTGTGTGTGTGTGTGTGTGTATACCAAAAAACGGCGTTGTGGGATTAGCGAAAATATGTTACATTTTACATTTGATATTTATTTTTGCTAAAATAATGTATACATGTGATTATTAGTCTCAAATATATTTTTTTTACTTTGTCTTCAAAGTTATACAATAGTTTTGTCTTCCAAAAATTCTTTGCAGACAAATATTTGCAAATCCAAAATTTCTTCCTGTTAGTTGCCTTTGAAATCTTAACCCTACAAAGGGTTAAGTTAAGAAAGGGTTAAGAAAGAAACAATGTTCATGCTTCAACATCCCACCTTTTTATTTTTCCCACCACTATCTTACATTCCTTTTTTCAAAATATTTTTATTTAATTATTGAATATTCAGGTTTTATGTAGTTATGGTCTTTCAGTTAACATATAATAAGTCATTCAGATTTAGATTGAATTTGCTTTAAATTCATACTACCTTCTTGAATGAAAACTAATAGCAAGTCAAAATGCAAGCCAAATTCATACAAATGTCGAACATTTTTGTACTATGATATCAAGAACAATTTATAATAATTAATTATTATTTAATTTACGTTAAAAAATCACTATGAATCACTTAACACATTATGATGGCAGTTCTTATGATATTGGTTAAATTATTTGATTTAAATCGACGATAAACGTCACAGGTTTGAATCAATTAAAAGCAAAATTGTATAGAAATGAGCATTTATGGTAAAACTGGAATTGCGGTAAATAAATTAAAATTAATATATTGAATTAAATACATTAAAATATAATGTTTACAACTTATTCAAATCTTTTTTACTTATCATCGATGAGTCTATGGAACCACTTCGTAATACTCTTTCAAAGTTTTGAGTTTTACCCCGCCATAACCGTGGATGCTTTCTTTTGTGTTGGTGGACTTGTGTTGAGGCTTTTGTCATGGTGACGTTATGGATTTCTCCTACTCACCCTCCATCACTTTTGAATCTTCCTTCCATTTCTGGCCAGGTGGGGTGGGTCATCAACTAAGAGCATGTGCGCCCACATACGTTAAATCCGGGCTGTGGTTTCGAATCCCACGTAAGTCACGGATGTTGTTCGTTGTGAATTGACGGGAGACAACCTAACCGTACCAGACATAGATATTCTCCACCAGAGTGATTCTTTCGTCGAGAAGGGATTACCGGGTGCCTCAGCAGCTGCCTACTGGAAACTATTTTGGTTTTCAGGCTTTCGTAATTCCTTCCATCTTGTTCAGTTCAGATACCTCTAAGCATGAAATTTTCTCCATTGTTTTATCGGATGTCTCAGTAAGGAAAGGAATTTATTTTTAACTCTTCAAACCCATGTGTAAGCTACTGAACAAATGCTGGTCTCTCACTTTGTTAATATTTAAATCAAATAAAGTAATAAATAATAAAACATAATACGTTTTAATAAAATAGTGAAAAACTGTTTTGAAACAGTTTTAAAACCAATTAGGTATCTTTGTTTTGATGAATTTTTAATGTAAAATCACATTTAAATAGATGGAATAAATGGTACATTGAGGTTATTCTAATAATATTTGGTTCATTTAAATTATCTCCATCTATTACAGAAAAATGCTATCCTAGGCCTACATACGTGCAGTTAATGCAACTTTTCATAAATAAAAACAACTTATGAAAGACCGAATACCTTTGTAAAATATATTATTGATCTAAAAATTAGATCCTCCTCCTCTTAGTAATACATTAACCCCGAAGTTTAAGTTCGTCACATTTGAAACTTGCCTGATTATTTGCACCATTTGAAATATGTAAAAACCGGGAATGAGGGATGTCAAAAGGACCCTCACAACTTAAATCCGTTTGAGAAAACCTGGAGAAGATAGTAATAATAATAATAATAATAATAATAATAATATTTATTATTATTATTATTATTATTATTATTATTATTATTATTATTATTATTATTATTATTATTATGCACAGATGAGAGCTCAGTTTCAGTAATTTTTTTAAATACTTCAAAATTTATTAAAGAAAAAATTAGAAAAATGAATGGTCGAACTTGATTATTGTAGAAAAGATATAAATATAGGAGTTATTAACAACAATAATGACTGCGTCGTTTTTGTGACTTCCAGACAGCAGAAAACTGATGATGATGGCTAAGCCAACGAAAAGACAATGTCAACGCCTTCAATCATTTCAATTATTTCAATCATTCAATCATTTCAATTTCATTTCATTTTCATTTCGCCTTCAATCATTTCGTGCAATGCTCTGACGTCATGTTCGGTAAAAGTTCCAAATTGTGCAATTGACCAGTACTTTCACAATGCTATTAAGAATTATTAATGTTATGTAGCACAAATGTACACACACATTAGCATATATATATATATATATATATATATATATATATATATATATATATATATATTTCCAAATTTTATTTCCGAAGAAAAGTTTATTGTTCGGTTTCAAAGGAGATGTAAATATTTATATTATTTTTAATTTAATATAATGTTATGTCGTAAGCAAGTCCGAGTGTTATTTTCGAGAGAGAAATGAACAAGGAAACTGTCTACGTGTTATCACGAAGGATGATATAAAGTACAAAAAGAAGAGTAGCATTTTTTAAGAAAAATTGTTTGGAAAAAACAGTATGTCCCAGAAAAAGAAACCCTTATCAAACGAATCATTACTAGGAGAGTTTCCATCAAGTTAAATGCGAGACGAGCGCAACTAGTAGTAGTATTCCACAACGAATTAACAGCTAGGTGTTAGCAAACGACGGAACATACGAGAACTGCGTTAGCAAAGCGACAAAGGTCTGTAATACTTTCCATTGCGTTGTGATGGATTTATGATTAGCGCGCGTTTCGTTTGATGTGCTGGAATCATGCTAATGGGAACTATTAAATGATGAATATTGCATAACGGCGGCGCGGCGCGGCGCCCTGCCCTGCCCTGCCCCCGCGCACGCGCCGCGTCCGATGCGCTGCCAATGCGGCGGAACCGCGGGCGCGGACGCCCGCGCCGCCGCCCGCACTCGCCCGCTCACCATCCGCTCACCGCCCGCTCACCGCCTGCGCTCGCCCGCACTCGCCCGCACTCGCCCGCACTCGCCCGCACTCGCCCGCACTCGCCCGCACTCGCCCGCTCACCGGCCCCTCTCGGCCGCACTCGCCCGCTCACCGCACGTGTCGCCGCCCGCACACCGCTCGCCGCCCGCTCGCTGCTCACCGCCCGCTCACCGCCCGCTCGCTGCCCGCGCCCGCACGCCGCCAGGGGCGGATCTAGTCAATCATTTTGGAAGAGGCCATCATAGATTTTTGTTAAATAATAAGCATTTGTTCTTCTTCTTCACTGCAAGGATTAGGTTCTAATGAACCTTTTCCGGTGCCCATTTTGCTCTTCGTCTTCCAACATTTCTTCTTCTTCTCTTCTTCTTCAATTTCTCTTCTTCAATTGTTCTTTTTCACTGCAAGGATTAGGTTCAAATGAAACTTGTCCGGTGCCCATTTTGTTCTTCGTCTTCCAATATTTCTTCTTCCCACTGATATATAATCCACTGCGATTGCCGGTAGTCTCGTGTTCGGTATTCGCTCCAAATGTTTGCCCCATCTTCGTCTGTTTCTTCTCACAGTATCCACCAATGATTCAACCTTCAATTCCTGTCTTATATCCGTGTTTCTTTTTTTAATGTAAAATTTTATAACCTCATGAACTTCATTTCTGCTACCTGGATTCTGGATTTGTCCTTCTCTGACACTACACTTGTTTCATTCATGCACTTGCTATTATATTGTGAATTATTTTTGAAGTGAATTTATTATTCTATACAGTAATATTTTTTTAATAATTACATAATTCTAACAAAGAAATATTTCAATCAGTTTTGCCCAAAAAAAGAAAGTATGGCCCCCCCTGGGATCCGCCACTGACCGGCGCCAGCGCCCGCCTGCGTCCACGACCCCGCGCGCGGCGCCTTTTCCTCATATGGATTCGGCGAAATTTCGTATTAGTTGAGGAGCAACAAAATTCCTGTTTTGAAAACTATTGAGCACCAAAAAAATCGACAAATTCAAGTGTAATTATTATTTTTTATTAATTTCTGGAAATTCTTGGTTTTATTTTGATTGTGGTGCTAACTTGAAGTCAAGTTAGCCAAATCTATATAGCGGGATCAAATGAATAACGACAATTTTTTTTGCGTAAACAATTAGCAAGAAAAAAGTGACAAAGTTTGAGTTCAATTCCAATTTTTCTTTTTTTGAAAACTTTGCTATGCCAGCTTTACGGACCTCGCGCCTTCGCGCGGAGCCGGCCACTCGCCCGCCGCACCCACGAGCCACCAAGGCCCGCCCTTGAGTAGTAGTCGCGTGGGCAGTATGAGCTTCAAGTTAAATCTCCTGGACTGTCCATTTTGTTTTAAGGGGAGCCAGAATGGGCAAATGATGCAAATGTCATTTTTTACTTTCTTGAATAATTAATTAATTTGCAGTTTTCTGTGTTAAATACGCCAAGTTTCAACTTAATATGTCATCTCTAAGTTTGTTTGTTTTTAATTTTGAAGGTTATTTGGCATGGAAGTGGGCGTGGCCATTTTGACATATCGTGGATGCTGCTTGAACGTTTCTTTGTGCTTTCGTTGCGAATAATGGTTAATAGTTTGCTTTCTAGTTAGTCACGCTGTTTGTGGTAACAAATGAGAATTGTATAGCATCAAAATATCGCCGGGTTTGTGATTATACTTCCTCAGCATATGCACCAGGAATGCACTGAAAGTTTAGGAGTTGTTTCCCGAAAGTTTAAAATTTTTATCTTTAGGGAGCGTTTTCTCAAAAACTATTAATAGAAGGATGCTCAAATTTTAACAGAGAATGTATCACACCAGTTTATATAATTTAATGGGGCGGATTTATAAAAGGTTAACTACTTAGTCAATACTCTTATAAATGTTAATATTTTTAACAAAAAATCTGGTTCATTACTAACAAATTTACATTAAAAAAACTACTAATATTTTTTCTAAAACGGCTTCATTAAAATACATAAAAATAATGAATCTACGCTCACATATAATTTCAAGTCTGTAAATTAAAATGTTTCTGAGAAAATGTTTCTTACATTAATATTGGCGAGATATGCCATTCCAGTTACCCTGAACGTGAGAAGAATGGTCCAGGAGTTACTACTGGCAGACGATTTGTTTTTTAATACTTTTTGATATGAATAAGCAATTGTTAAAATTACTTCTTAGAGCCAACGTTTTGAGACTATGTTTTGTCTCATTTTCAAGGCTATAAGAAAAGAATAAATGCAAATATATCGAGTTAAATGAAACCGGGATAAAATGTCTTCAGTAAATATACAAAATGTCTACAGTACATATTCAGAAGAAGTGTATAACTGTTATAAATATTGTTATAAAAGTCAAGGACTAGAAACAATGTGCACGTTGAATTGTACCAAGATTATGCAAACACTTACCTAATAACCGTTGGAAAAATATTAACCAATTAATAAAAACTGATTTTGATAGATTCCCCCAGACTGTAAGGTTTCCATAACCATTTGTGATAATTGCCAAACAAATTGTAGTATCCTATTCTTCTGGATGTTACAGTACAGAATTTATAGAAAAACAAATCTGTTGTAGGTGGTATTGTGCTTAATATAGAAAGCCTTCTTTCAGACGGGGAACTCCTGCAATGCTCATACTTGTCCAGATTCGTCCGTGATATTTTATAAAATTGAATGATTTGTGACGTTTGTGAACAAGAGCTTAGTGACAACTACACTTAATAAAATAATTGTTTGTTTTTCATACATAAATAAAAAACTTATATTGTAATTATTACAGTTAGCATGCTAATACCGCAAACCCTCATTAACACGAATTCCAAGGGACCGAAATAATCGGAATTCATGTTAAAAAAATTCGTGTTATCTGAGTATTGTAAACGTTCGTATTACCGTAATATTTTACGGTAATCCCGACGTCTCGGTACGTTACGGTAATAACGACGGTCTACCGAAGTTTTGTTGGTGTTACGATGAAATTCGTGTTGAGCGAGTTCGTGATAATGAGGGTTTACTGCATATGATCGTCACGTAGATTGTATTGCATTTGAAACAATTAAAATTCTAGATATTTACAAATAATAATTTTAATTTGACATTACAAATTAACAACTTTTATGGAAGGAAATTTAATCTCACGAAGAATAAATTGGGAAATGACAATAATTGATATAAGGAAGAAAAGACTATGGATCTCAGGTAACTGCGACTGCTAATGACATGTAACGGCTCGTGACTTAAGAAGGGTCAAGCGGTTCCACACATTCCGTATTTGGCTAGTAGCGAGTGCCCGCGCGCCGAAACCCGAGTAGTGTGGACGGGTTGCTTGCTATTTCCTCAAGTGACCAACATGCAGTGCTCTCTCTACCCACCACGAGTCGGTCTCATCACAGGACGTAAACATTCGCCGAGCACATCAGCTGCTCGGGATTGGAGGAGCAGTTGCTTGCTATTTGGCGAATGCGGAATGTGTGGACCCGCCTTTAGACACTTAGGAAGAAATCCTCAAAATTACCAAAAAGTGCTAATGATAACAAACTAACTTTTTGTGCTAACATAAATGAAAATTAACAAGTTGCTGATAGAATTGAACATACGAAATTACATACTGTTCAAATGACTTTTAAAGGAGATGCAATTGAAAGTTCAAATAATTCTTTAAATCAGGATCAACATAAGGAAGCATAATTATCTTCAAAACACACTGCATTATTTCTCTCTCCATTACACTTCTTCTCGAATGGTTTGCCAACCTCTGGCAGAAACTAAAAAGGTCATGTACTTCAATATTGCTTGATAAATGGTTCACCATTTTCTAATCCCAGGCACCTAATTTATAAACTGTAGACGTTCATCTAGCTTTGAACATTCCGCACTTTTTTAATAATTGCGTTTGTAAACAAGTGGAAATGTATTATACTGGAACCAAACTTGAGAATGTTTCTGAAAACTCCTGCTATGAAAAACCTCTGATGATGTAATAGAAAGGTGTTCAAGATCTTATTTTGTAAGGTTCATTACTGATGGTCCTTCACGGGTTCTAGGAGCCTAGAAGGCAACGTCTCGAAGGAGAAGTGGTAAAATGTGTTGCGAATTGCATGTGCGCCTACTGTTTTTGAGAGCAGCATAATCAAGAAAACTCTATTTTTTTTCGCAGCAATGCGTTTGATTTTCTTCTAAAGACAATTCCCTCTCTAGCAGTCGCATGTTTAGGGTATTTTTTGTCTACAGTGTTTTATAAATCGAACAAAACTGCCATATTTCCTTAGCGTCCTGTAAGTAGAGGGCAAAGCAAGTCTTCAAACCAAAATCTAAGCCGTACATGAATCTTTTGAACGCCGTTTGAATACTGAGAGCCAAAACGAAACCGAAACGTTTTCTTATAAAAACAACAAAATCTCTTATCAAAAACACTTTATTAACCGAAATCTTATTTGTAGAGGTATGATGGCTGGCTTCAAAGTATTATATTATTTGTCAAATTAGTTTAATGTTATTAAAAACTATTTTTAACATATACTAGTATTTGAATCCAAGTTTTCTCAAACTGTGGTACATGTGGCCCGTAGATTAGGCTTGTAGGGATTTCGTGGACGACTTCGATGCGAAAATCTGAAGGGAAATTAACCGTGACTGGAAAAAGAACGGGAATAATGTGGATTTTCGAGTCATGTTATAATTGTAGAAACACACTTTCTGTTTACTTTTCTCAGATAAATTATGAGGACTCTCTTCCTCGATAATTAAAATGTTTTCAATAAATTATTTTAACTTTGTAATTGATATTTGTATCTAAAATTTATTTTTTAAATAATGACTTCAATATATGAAAAGTGCTTTAATAATTAAGCTACCAAATACTTAATTTTGTATTTAATAACATTTTTTCACTTAGAGACACTCCATCGCGTGCGGTTTATAAAAGTTTCAGAAATATGTGACACCTGAAGTTATTGAAAAATTTAGCAACCTATGTTTTAAAAGTTGCCACCGAACTTGCATTCAAAATATTTCTAGCAGAAACATTAGTACCACTAGAAAGATTAATATAAATATAGTCTTTTATGTGCTTTATTTTCTCACCGTTTATATATTAAAATTACTTACAAAGATAATACCTATTTAGTTTATGAAGTAATTAATTTAAAAAATGTTTTTCCTCTAATTTTCCAAAATATTTCCGCCTCCGCTTAAATACTTCTTGGAGGCACCTTGCTGGAAGTCTACGAGATGCAGGCGACTCAGGTCAAATGTAAATTTTGTTGGTACACTCGCAACATTTCCTTCCCATCTTTGTTATTTTAGGATTAATCGTTATTTATAAAAGTGGGCAGTAGAGACTAGACATAACATTTTAAAGAAAAAAACTCCGGTATCAGAATCTATGATGCAAATTATTGGAAGGCTGATTTCGGTATGTGCCGTATACATGGAAGAAAACAACAGATTTTGAATATGCCCAATTTTTTAAAATATATGCTACAAGTCAACATGCAATTTTCAGATTTCAATCTATAATAGTCACATAGAGGTCATGTTGATCCTATCATTCTTCATTGAGAATGATTTGAAAGAAATCATTAATTGAACTATATTTTACTATTGTCCGATTCTGATGATCATTTCGCATAAAAACAAAATTAATACAATGAAAATAAACAACTACAAAATTTACAGGTTTAATATATTTGCTGAAGGAGAGGAAACTTTTACGGAAAGTAGAAATATCACTTCCTTGACACTATTTGGCGCTTCAGTGCCTCGGTTTTGTATGCATGTTTTCCTCTTGCGTCCATAGCTGCGCTAACAGCCACAAAAAGCCGAGTTAGCACTTCTCGAGGGTACTGCTTTACAACCAATGAAACGAACATTACAAATAAAAATTTTCAACCGCCTACCTGAGATTCGAATCAGTCTCCTTACCATATGAGCGATCTGAACAACTCGGCATACTGGGCTCTTAGTGAACACGTTATATGAATGTTTATTGAATGACCAAATCTTATGCACAAACGGTCCTTATTTACAAAGCAACAAGCCAATGAGTGACCACTTCACTCATTCCTATAAGGGAGATTGCACGCGTCCATAAATTTTCATTCGGAGACTTAATAATTTTTGTTGCTTTTAGACGGTGCTCTCTTCTGCTCTGGAAACGTTGACAATGATTTCACGAAATATTTTGAGTTCCATGTGCAACAAATCATTCGTACTGTGAAAAGGTACATCAGATACATGGATAATACATTGGAAGTGTACAATAACGAACAATTTCGAAAGCGCACACGTCGAATTGAACGGTATTTGGACGAAAAATATTGGGTGTGTACTCTCTGTGGGCAGAACGACAAAACGTGAGCTCGCGACGTATGTGCATTTTTTTAAGTTTGTATTATTTTTGCATGTATTGTGTATTGCCATACAGGAATTGGATAGTGTAATAAAGTTATTGTCGTTGAATTGTGTAATGAGTTTCAATGGAACTTCAGGTTCAATAGTATCCTCGCTGGCATATTGTGAAGTTGATATTTAACTTACACTCCCCGTGAAATTACAGTAGCTCGTGTCCATTGATAGTTTTTGATTGCGTTAGCATGATTAAGTTGTCATATTTTTTAAATAATTTCCTTCAAGTTAAGGCACCAGACTTCTGTTTTTTTTCTTTGGTAATAATTTTTCTCTTTTTTGTCTGGCAATCTCTGTCTCTTTTTTCTCTGGCAATAATTTTTGCTTAATACTTTAATAAAATATCAATAAGAATAGTCAAAAATAAGAAGAAAATACAGCTCAAGGCAATAATTTCTTTGATATTTTAATCTAAAAAATATTGATATTTCCATTTTGCTGAATGAGTCGTACTATGCTACTTCAGAACACTGTAAGTCAATAAAATAGTGAGTCAAATTGTGGTTAACCAGTAACACACGGCTCTGGATAAAGTGAACTAGTATATATACTAGTTCATATAATGACCATTCGGTTATAGTGAACTGTAGTTACTGGTCGCGAACCACTTTCATAACAAATAAGCTCTAGTAGATAGATTATAGTGAACTCTAAACATCGTTTATACTGGACATGGTAAATACAACTTCCAGGGAAACGTTTTATTGCCTCAGGACCACGAATAACACTACGAATTTGCCTTTAGAGACGAACGCGAGCCACACATCTAGTCTAAAGTCAAAACAATGTAGTAAAGACATTGTGAATCCGATGAAAGGATCTTCCAGAGCAAACGAAAACGAATACTCCAACAGTGCAAGACGCGTTGAAGAGGGTTAAAGTTGGTTCTAAGCATCTAGAGTGGTCAATGCAATATGGAGATCAAAACTCGAAGATAAGAAAACTCTAAATTCGAGTCCATTGGACCTCTATACCTCTGAAATAATAAAACCAATCATATTTTAAAGCCAATTATAATTTGGAAGTATTTAATGTAGTAAATCTCTGCTACCGTAAACAAAAATGTCATTCCCTAGACCCTAGAGGGTTCATTACAATCTGAGCCAACTTCATACGTAAGATTATAATCATTTGACTGTGAAACTGTGAATTACTTATTTGAATTTCAGACAGTTGAAAATGGACCATTTAAAACACATGTGACTGTGTCAGTACAAGGGATTTATGTCATATTAATAAGGGAATGTCATATTCTTAGCATTATGTCAATATCGTAGCCACAGATGGACTGTCAACACACTTGTGAGTGCAGGTCGGTTTCTGGGTATTCAACAAAAAATGAACTCGTGCCTACGATGAGCTCTAAAACTAGCTCATGAGTTCTGTGCTAGTTATAAACAAATACTCTTAAATTATTTCATGACTATTTCAATGCGATGATTACAGACCTGAAATCACTTCATAAACTTAATTATTAATAAATTAATTCTTAATCAACTTGATCTGTTAGTAATATCATTCTTAATTGGACATACCACATAAAGCAAATTTCCGGGGTTACCAACTTACGATCATGTTTTTTGTCTGTACCTATGTAATTGCTGCTTAGAAAGCTCATTATCGTATTGAATATCAGATTTTTTTGCAAATTGCTAGAAGTTTGGAGTGTGTGAATGATAAGTAGGATTTAGATTAAATAAAACACGGCTATAATGACACAAGCTGCCAGTCTGGATAATCGAGGTCGCTCAGGTTGAAGAGCCGTCGCTAAGTTCCAATTAATAATTTGACCTAAAATTTCATAAACTATTTTCCTCTCTACCGTTTTTAAACATTGAAATTATTTAAAACTGTGTGCACTTTAGATAACAAAAGTGTTGTTTTATGATACATAAACATTGAGAATTTCATATTTTATTTTTAACTAATTTGTGTTGATGAAATATGAAAAAGAGCTATATATTTATTTGCAAAATATTTTCTTTTAAACTTTTCATTACATTTAGATTAGATTTTATTATTAATTCTGCAATTAAGTGTAGTGACTTGGTGGCAGAATATGTTGTTTAATGTTATATATTTTATATTACACATTTGTATGACAATATGCCATGCTTATATTTATCCGAATAATCATATTTGAATTTTTCTTAGTTAATGGATAAATAAACATACGCAATACTGATATATGAATATTTGAAGATTAAAATGTTCTTTTATTGTCAGATCATATGTAACAAATAGAAATACAAATGAAATTGTTAAAGACAGAAAAGATTGGTGATGAAAAATTGAAACTAACGAACAATTTGACGTGTATTTAATGAAGAAAAGCTAATAAATGAATATTTCTGTAAGAGTAATGCATCATTATTTAGAAAATTATTTCAGTTCCATTCATGAATCATTGTAGAAACAAGTTTAATATCCTTTCAGGATATAATATTACATGTTATAACTACATTGCAATGTAAATGAATTCCTTTTTATTAGATAACATAGAACCCAAATTCTGCAAAGAAAATTACACAGCAAAATTTAACAATTTTTTGGGAGTATTATTGTCGCAATGATTTTTAATCACAACATTCAGTAGTTAACATCTTCTGAAATATTTCACCTGGAAAACGTTTTTTTTTAAATACTGAGTATTTTATGACAATTTCTGAAGCACACACATTTCAATCCTAAAATCAGTCCTTTCTAGGAGAAACATTATATATATATATATATATATATATATATATATATATATATATATATATATATATATACAGCGCATTTTGTCCCGCAAAATGTTTGCAACACACAAAAAATATCCGTTTGCATTTCGAGGGGTCGCAACATCGATCAGATCGATATCCTTTTTATTAAAAATCCTATTTGCTGTTTAGGCTCTTGTTATTCGCCGACGGACAACCAGACAGACACACAGAGGGACGGACAGGCAAGCCGACAGATAGACTGAGTTTAAAAAAAAACGTTTTCGATATCTAGGGTCTCCAAAATGTCTTTTGAGGTTGTGCATTGATAATTTTACGAGAAAGTGAAGTAAAGTACTCGTATATTTCTATGTAAGAAAAATAAAAGGAAGAAAAATACTTCCATAGTATCAGGGACCCACAATATGGGTTTTCGATCAAAAAAATCGTCACTCTTTCTTGCAGTATTAGTAAACGAGTAAAATGACACTACTTGAGATGTGTCACTTGTGGTGCACTGTTGATGTGAAGAATTGAAGAGCTTGTTTCCAAACTGACGTATCTCTATTTACGATTGTTTCGCACTTTTACTTATCATTAAGACGCGTCTCCATCATGCTGCCAAATACTTTGTTCAAAAATGCCGTTTCTCCTATGTCAAACGGTATCCGATAACCGTTGTATCATATCTTGAACTATGAAGCTGAAAATGAATACTTTCCTTTCCTGCAAAATTGAGTTTTGATTGAAGATACGTCACTTTGGATCTAAGCTCTTCGATTCCGCTTGGAGCGAAGCTGAGTTCGTCAGTCGCTCAGGGCACATTCACTCTTTCTTGCAGTATTATAATACGAGTAAAACGGCACATCTTGAGATGTGTCACTTGTGGTGCACTGACAATACGAAGAACTGAAGAGCTTATTTCCAAACTGACGTATCTCCACTTAGGATTGTTTCGTACTTTTACCTATCATTATGACGCGTCTCCATCGGCGGCCGTCCCGCGTCGCCCTGGCCCTGGCCCTCGTCCACGCCCACGCCTACGCCTCTTCCTCCTCCGCCGGCCCGGCTGCGCCCGGCTCCGCCCGGCCCCCGGCCCGGCGCGGGCGGCAAGGCGTCCTTTGGCGCCGGTTCCCAACTGTCTGCGCTCAAGGGCAGGTCAGGGAGGCCGCCGACGCCGCCACGCCGTCAGGAGGAGGGCTTTTCTGTCCGTCTCTCTCTCTCTCCCTCCCGCCGCCCCGCCCCCTCGCCTTTCCTTTTTTTCTCTCTTTTTTTATACCCGGTGCGCCCCTTTCGTCGTGGCGCGGGGGCGCGGGCGAGACGAGACGAGACGAGGGAAGGCTTTCCCTCCGAGACCGGCGCAGCTGCTCGCTCCAACCGCCGAAAGTTGGCCCCCGGGCGGGCGGTTGGGCTTTCGGGTGGCGGGTTGGGCGCGCGCCCCCCTGGCTCCCGAGGACGGGTTCGCCGCCCCCCTCGCCCCCTCACCTTCATCCGCACCCTGTTGCCCTGTTGCCACATGCCAGGGGGCGGCCTTTCTCACGTACTAAACACTGGGAAAACTATTCATCTCTCTGTTAACACTTCTTGATTTTCGGTTTTGAGACGTAGTACTTAAGGGGATGTCGGCGTCGTCGCGGTAAAATGTACGCCGAACTATTGAAGATGATGCTCATAGGACGTGTGCACTATATGTTCGAATTAGTGTAAACGTCTATGCGTGCGTGTGTGGATGTTAGATGTTCATAGTGTTTCAGTGTTTGTACATTCTTGGAATTTTTGCTGGATTGTATAAAAAAGACCAGAAGAAAATTGTCCTATCACCCAAACAATCCTAAGACATGATATTAGGTTGCCGATCAGCGTTCTGCGCCTGTTATACTATAGATAAAGTTACGTTTCAGTTAGAAGGAACTGTGCGTTTTAAGTGACGGGCCCTTTAGTGGGAGGCAGATTTTATCTTTTTAGATAAAATCTAAAAAGTTTCTTGTTCTTATTATTTCCGGTCCTTCTCATCATTTCTGCGCGATGGGGCGTCACAGAAATCAGCTTGATATGCGCACCTGCGTAGACTGCTCATCTGTGTCATTTCGTAATTACTCCTCCTCTTTGGTGTGTTAGAATGGTCATTTGCCGAGCATTATATTTTCGAAAATAAATTTCCAAATTTTTACATTCGATAACTTTATTTTCTTGAAACTAATTTGAAAATGTCCCAAAACGACTTAATAAAAATAAGCAGTATTACATAAAATTTGGGTATCCTGAATAATTTCTCTGAGTCCATTTCGTGAAATGCAAAGAAATATCTTGCGCTCGGGCAACCAAATCCCTGTCCTAGTTTTGTGAACACGGGAGCGAACCGGTATCGCACTGGAGGAGGGGCAAGAAAGAGCTAAGTGTGTCTGTGCGTGCGCTCGGCGGCGAGCCCTTGGCCTGTGCTGGCAACGCTCCCCCTCGCGGGCGCCCTTTTCGACCCTTGTGTCTCCCACGGAGGCTTTGTTCGAGAGGCATCGGCGAAGGGCATCTCTCTCGACCCCCAGGAAATTCGGGCAGAGCAGAGCAGGGCAGGGGAGCCCAGCGCTGCGGGGCCCAAACGAAACGAAATGAACCGACCTGAGACGCATCGCGTCGCGTCTTTCGGTTTCAGCCCCGCTGGGCCGCGCCGCCGAGACGCAGAGGATATTTCCTGGCCGACGGAAACCCGAGGCTGGCGTCGCCACCGCCACAACACTCCGTTTAGCATTGTAGAATTCACGACCGTTAATAAATTGTGGGATATGGATCACAGGATTGGTCAATTAATAAAACACATTAGTTTGGCAACGTTTCGGAATATATAATTCCTTCCTCAGGACTTACTAATATATTTTTATGAGTATATTTTAGTTATATATATTATTATAAGTATATTAGTATTATATTAGTAAGCCCTGAGGAAGGAATTACATATTCCGAAACGTTGGCAAACTAATGTGTTTTATTAATTGACCAATCCCGTGATCCATATCCCACTCCGTTTATCAGCACCATGTCTCTTCAGGGGCACGTTTCGGTCAAGGAATCTTATTCCATCGTGTTTGAAAACCAGAAAAAACGGACGTCTCTTGGCGAACAAACCTTTCCCTATTTTCAAGTATTACCCGCGCTCGTTTTCTTGAGCCCTTGCTTCGCTAGTTGCAAAAGGAGTGGGAGGTTTGGTTATTTTGACAAAGGGAATTTTATATCCAATTTGTAGTTTGTTTTTCTATGCAAAATAGTTTTCTTACACGGGAGCGAACATATCTGGTTATCAGATTTTGTCTACAACGCTCGCTGCTATCATATATTCTTAATTCAAATAAAGTTGGCAAAGGAGTGGGGGGATAGGTATTCCGGAGCTCAAGAAAACGTGCTCGTATAATAATTTTATTCCAATTTTGTTTACTTTCTTCGTATACTACTTACGTAGTATAGAGAAAGTACTGTAATACCGCGGAAAACGCCACCATTACTTTATAAACATATCTTGTCTTCTGGGTTCCCGATGTCGAAAAATAGGTGTTTTGTCTGTCCGCCTGCCATCAACACAAAGTGTCTAAATCGTTCAGACGATTTTCAGTAACATTGACATTCCCTACTCGATCTCGCCGAACTTCAGGGCTGTGAATTTGAAATGAATATTTTTATTTTGAGGGATTCTTTACATGCAGCCTCAGCGTTTTAAAAAATTCTCAACAATGACTCCAAATATAAGGATGAAAGTGTTTTTTTCTTTCGCTAGAACAAAAGTTACTTATAAAAATGGAGCAGGACCCATTTCGTTGATCTCACCTAGATTTCAAAAGTTAATTTGTTGCAACTATAGTGTTGAGGACAGAGATTTATTCCTTAAAGAAATCTGTTCTTTAAAGTTAGATCATTAAGTAAGGTGATGTAAAATTTTTCGGAAGCGTATATAGTCTTCGCCTAATTTTTATATTCACAGTTTTTGCGTTTGACGTTCAAAGTTTGATTTTTTTCGAATCTCTACTACATCATCAGTATTCAAGGCAGAGATTTCTTTCCAAACATTATGTACTTGAAAATACTGAGTATTTAAATAATTTTATATCCGTTTCTTTAAATACGCTTTTGTTATCGCGATTTTTGAGAGAAATTTCGTAAATATGAAAACCAATACAGCTTTTAGCATTGCATACTAAGACAAGGTAATGTGTATCTGTGTTAAAATGAGCAGTTTGGAAGGAATATTCTAGTTTTACATTTATTATTATTATTATTATTATTATTATTATTATTATTATTATTATTATTATTATTATATTTTTTGATCAATTTGCCGTTGTTTGATAGCGCTATCAGATTTGTTGTGTTGCAAAATGAATCGTTACTTTGGCTGCGCCGAGCTGGCAACAATAGGCAGTAGCGACCGCCGTCACCGCCGGTTCGTATTATGATAAAATACTAATTTTATTTACGGCTGAAATAAGCAGCGGACATCGTTGATGCGTTTATGTTCATGAAAAAACAGTCATAAAACACTGGATTCAATGGCAGAAAGCTATTTTAATTTAAACTTTTGAATGAAAAACATATGTAGGTATAAATTTTTCGTGTTTCGTGTATTTACAATTTTTCAAGTGATACCTGAAGTATAAGTACGACAGAAATTGCTATATTAAAATATTACAAAACCGTTTTCAATATTACGAGAAAGAATCTGCAGATGTAGTACCACTAGATACTTAGTACCGATTACGTACTTACAAAGTAAAGAAAAAGTATCGCAATGTTATAGTGAAAAGTAGTGATTATTCAACAGAAAAAGTCGTATTGTAGGTACCTAATACCAAAAAATTCTTGCTTCCAAATATAGTGAATTCCACTCTCAAATATGTTACGTATCCATGTTTTGTGAAGTAGTTGATTCCGAAAAATTGGTTTACGGCAAAACAGCATTAGTTTATTGGCATTATCTTATTACCATTATTAACAACATCAGTTTATTAGCAATATTTACTTTTTGTTTGCGTGTGTGTCCGTCATTGGACAACACTAGCGCCTAGTATATTGTTCAGACGATTTTCTCCATAATAAACAAAACTGGTCGGGTCTGGCCGAACTGGAGGTCCTAGGAATTTGAAACATACTTGAAGTTTGGTGGTACATTACAAAATACCTCAACATTTTCAATTTTTTCTCAATACTACCACCATTCTTTTTTTTTCGAATAGAGAACAGTACCTACGCTTATAAATGGGCTCAGGTCCAGGATTTTCAAAAAGTACAACTTGTTTTGCGTCTTTGTAGAACTGCAACATTAAAAATAGATGTTTTTCTTAAATGAAATCTTTTCAAAAAAGTGCGATTTTCTTCATAGGCTCAGGAACAATTTTTCGAAAATATGTGCATTTCTCATGTAATTTTAGGTGAAATATAGGCAATTTCAAAACCAACATTTTCTTAAAATATCCTTTTTTAAGGCTCCAATTTCTTTTTTTAAGTTTGACGGTCTCACTTTTGTGAAATCTCTGTTTTTTAAAAATTGCACAAGTTTTGATGTTCCTTTAATCCATGTTCATCCTTCACTCGGTGCACTTAGAGATAGTCCATACTAAGCGCCACACGACATCAGGACCTCCCACCATCGAGCGAAAGAACGCTGGAGTGTGAACATCGATTTTCATACGTGCAAGTGGAATAATTTATGTGTTTCAGTTCCTGCGCCCTGTTTCATAGTTCACGAGCGAGTTGTTAGTTAGCTAATATGTCTACATTATGCGTGACACGGAGTTTGACGTTCAAACTCGAGCCAGCACATCCAGAGTGCCGACTATATCGGGTGTGAACCTCCAGTGAATATACGCTGATGCTATTGCACGCCACCAAACGTGTGTTGTTTTCTCTGTGCAAGCATATCTGCACTTCATTGAACTCGTCGGAACTTTTATTCCCGTAAAATACAATAAAATTTTTAGTTATCTTCTAGTGATAGTTTCTTTTGCTGCTTAGATTTACCACAGTATCAGAGACTTACATTACATCGCATTAGCATAAAACGATAAAATTAATTTTCAATTTTATCATCACGTGACGCTCCACCACGTTGTTTGTTGCACTTTGAAGATGAATTTCATGCTTTACTGATCATTATAAAAACGGGCATCTAAGTTGGATTCTAGATGTAAATTAATGTCACGGACAAATTAATTTTTTCATTAATTAATTAAGAAGTTTTAACTGTTTTTTGACGTAAAATAAATTTTAAAAAATAAATTTATGACATTGCTTGTTGTAGAAAATTAATTCGAGTGGAAAGAAATGCACTCGCGATAGTACATGTTGCTGATGTTATAGACTTATTATTTTCAGTAAGACGAGAAAATTAATTTTGTTACATATTCTTAATATGGTTTGCTTGAGGTCCGAATCAAATTGAACTTCACCTTACAAATACTAATAATACTCGTATATCGCACCTAATTTGATCTGAAACTTCTTAAAATTTACACGTAAATCTAAAATAAAAGTAACTAACGTAACCGTGTGAGAATCTTCACCTGTAGAACCTCTACTCACCCTCTCTTTATTTGTTTATTGTCTGAAATCAGTAGAAATAGTAAGTATGGTGAGAAGTATAATCTGCGAACGTTTTCTTGGGCTTCAGTATCTTTAACCGACCTTCTCACTATTATATATTGTTGCCTGACGAATAAAGGTACCAAACTTACGTGGTCAGAAACATTTAAAAACTAGAAATGTTCGCTCCCGAATTGGAGAAACTTTGTTTGCGTTAGCAATTAATTGTATATATGATATTTTAGTATTGTTGACAAAATTACAATGCATACTCCCGGCCCTATTTCTTCCAAAACTAGGAAAAGGAGAGTGAGCACCACAAAACCGTGCGCATAGTAAAGCTACTTGCAGTCATTTTCCGAAGGGACGGGTAGCTCGTGATGCTTCTGCCCCGTACCCAAAGTTAATGATATGTATTAAAGCTGCAGCTCTTACTAATATTCTTTATGAAAAGAAGTCATTCAATGTATCAATTGTTTACGTTATGAATATTAATTATAAATTTAAAAAATAAAAATACATTTTGTATTCAGAATAATATTCTTTTTAAGAAAACATGAAGCCACCTGAACTCTACATATATCTGTATCCCCATTCCTTGAGAAAAATTCTGGGAGTCGGTACGAATGGGGCTAGCATATCAGAAAAGTGAATTATTGCGTTTTTCTGATTTTTCTTAGTGCTTTACGAAAACTTAAGTAATGTTAAACATTGTCTTTGGCATAACAATGCAGAAGTACGAAAGTATTTGTTTTAATGCCTTAGTGTTATAAGTTTATGTTTAATTTCTTTTGGAATTTTTAAACAAAAGCAAGTTAATGTTTTGAACTATTCTGTGCTGACGTCAAACGGGGCAAAGAGGATCGTTGTTATTCTACTTTGCCCCGATAGTTTTGACTGATTTTCATTAGTTCATTTGTAAGGGCATCCACAACACAGAATGCATTCTCTGGATTTAGAAACACAGGGATATACCCTCAAATATTTTCTGATGATGCTTTCGCACCATCAGAAGCAACAAATTGTGACCTGTCACCAGAACCTTTAAAAGCTACGTTATAAGCCACACCCACTACGTCATTGGTGAAGGCAGAATTCCAGACCCTGATAGTGTCTCCTGAATAAATTCTTTCGATGCCAAAATCAGGATCAAATTTGAATCCCGCCCGCAGGCCAGGGCAGCCGGGCGTCCGCCCGCAGAACTGGAAAACTGCCATTATAATATCACCTTATTTGAGAGATTATAAAGGTTCTGCCAAGAGACCCTTTTCACGAAAATATAAAACAATGAAAAAGCTATATACGTAGATATAAAATAAATATTTCTTACATAAGTATATGATTTTTTTAAATTATCATTTACGTTATTTGCCAATATTTGTTTACGCTGTACACAGTGGGGCCGTTGTGTACGCTGTGGGGCAGAGCGGAAAAAACGCAGACTCCCAAAAAATGAAAAATGCGCAGTTTTACTGAAAGCAGCATAGACTTCCTAACGTTACAGAAGAAGATATTTAATGATTTTTTAAGTACATATCAATATTTGTTTAGGCAAAATGTACCCTATAATGTTGCTACACGCTTAACGGTTCCACTTACCTCAAGTTCCCCTACTTTACCATACATCCGCATGAAAGGAAAACATGAGAGCGAAAGAATATAATAGAAGGTCCAAAAATATCTGATATTGTAGATTACGGATCGGCGTGAGGAACATAATTCGAGGCCTCATAAACCTGTTTTATGCTCCCGAACTTCAACTTACGCACGATCGATATCTAGAAACAGATCGTTAAAGAAGTGTCGTGAATTGAATTGAATGATGTCTTATTTTATGTGGTGAGACTCAGGGCATGAGGCCTGCTCTTCCGTCTGACCACGCAAATTTCGCTACGCTCCTTTCACCACCTACGGGAGAAATAAGGTATTACTTGGGCGATGTAACAGGCAATTTGAATTTAGCTCAGAGGCATCAGTTAGGCTTGTCGTACGCAGTTGCATTTGTGTCCGCCTTGTCTAGACACTCATTTCACTTTCTCGCTACCGCTTACGCAGTAGAGAGAAAGTTATGTAATGCTGCGTGAATTTTTGACAAAAAATCTCTTATTACAGGGCCCTTGTAACGAAAAAGGGGATAAATCCATATGCTAAATTTAATTGTGGCTGACGTCGCGGCTCCTTAAATTTGAAACATATATTTTGATTTTGGGCGGTACTTTGCAAGAATCATTCAATAAGGAAAGTAAAATAATGTACAACCTCTGTGATATAAAGTTTACTACGCAGTTGTTGAAAAGTGGGTTATATTATATAGCTATTTTTACTTTTGTAACTATGATGTACAAAGTGCGAAATGCACGAATATCTGTCATTAGTTCTGTACATATAACGTTCCGTAGAAGAGTTAGGTTTCTAGCTAGGAACGGTCTGAATCAAGAAGAGAGACACATCACGAGACAGAGGTTGTTTTCATTGTAATATTCTTTCATAAAATAATTAATAACTTTGTTTATAAATTATGTACATTAGGATTTCAAATTATGATAGGTTTTGTATTTTCTGTTCCAGGTATTTGTTTATCACTCCTTGGAAATCGTTACGCAGCTTCCAGATTTTGGAAGGTATCGTGATAGTAACAAAAAGCTATTGCCAGCGTTATTAGGTAAGTTTCTCTACCACTGAAATGAAGAGCATGGCAGAGAATCACTCATTGAAGTTGTAAATGTCACAAATTAAACTTCTTAAGCAGTTTTTAATAATAATATAGTAGTAAACGTGTATTAATATATCTGAAACATTCAGTAAATTGCACATTTCAGGTGTAATTATTGCTACTTAATTTTTGATTGAATGAAATCTAAAAAACTGCCGAAAATGATTTGATGCTAGTAATATCTGAAGTAATATTTAAGGTATTTTTTTGTATTGGAGGTAGAAAGCTACGGTTTTATTAAAGAAGATTTGCATAATCCAAATGAAAATAACAATTCTGAGAAAAGAAAATAGCAAATAACTCAATTTTTAATGATTTCTCGAATAATCTACTATTGCTCAATCTACTATTGCTTCAATATTCTTAGCATAATAATTCTAAATGCGAGACTAGTTGCGAAATTAGTCTCGGTTTCGTAAAGTTTGGCTAGAGATAACTCAAGTTAAAAAAACATATTATGGAAAGGATTGTTCAGACATTAGATATAATTATATATTTATAAGTATTTAATTTTGCTATTTTTATTGACTTTCTCCGATCTAATAAAAAAGATCGAACTTCATATTATTTTCCTACTTGTAAAGAGTGTTGTTTTTCTTTAAGACTTTCACCTGCACCTGCCGTAAATTCGTTTATTTTTATTATCTGTGGAAATACCGTCCTCTATTCGTCTTTTAAGAACTTCCTTTTATACTTTCTCGTACTTCGTAAGAAGATAAAGTTTTCCAAGCGTTCGTCGGCGAATTTTCGGTAGAAAAACTTTTTGTCGGGCCCTGGCAACGAAAAAGTGGATAAATCGTGTTGCTATAGTAAATTACTTCCTCTAAAACGTGGTGTAGTCCGAATAAATGTTTTGTGGATCCTTGATACCGAAAAATCGATTGGCGGCAAAATCTTTGTCTTTCCGCTCATCCGTCCGTTCGTCTACCTGCCTGTCTGTGATCAACGCCAACGCCTAAACCATTCAGACAATTTTCTCCAAAATTGATATTCCCCCATCGATCCGAATGAAATCAAGATTTTGGGAGTATCAAACGTATATTTTTATTGATGAGGCTACTTTACTACTTTACATGAAACCGCAAAAACATTCAAAATTTTCTGAAAAATGGCTCAAACATTTTTGATTAAAATTTGTTCTCGGATAGCGTAAAAGACGCTTACGAGAATGATGCCGGACTAATGTTCGTGCAATTTTTTGGGCGACATCCTACAACTATAATATTGAAGATAGAGCTTTTTCTTAATGAAATCTGTTTCTTAAAGACAGGTCTTCAAATAGACTCCTATTCATTTTTTCGAAAATATGAGTAGTTTTCGCGTAATTGTTTTGGAAATATAGGCAATTTTATTTTTTATCAAATATTTCTTCAAATTATTTCACTGGATAGAAGAACGGACGCATAAAACAGTGACGTGGGTCCCATTTTCGTTGAACTCTCTGCATTTTTGAAACTTGCAATTAGAATTAATGTAAACCAGTACGTGTTGTTGTAGCACCACTAGTTTGGCAATGTATCACGTATGCTTTTCTTTTTCGTCCTAATTCTTCTCGAGTTTTACACTCCTAATGATTGTAATTCATTCGTATTCTATATACCACTGAAAACAATGTTTTCCTTCATTATAAAATTGTATGTTGTAAACTTAATTCCTTTCCACATTTACAGCCCAAATATTGATGCCACGCTTAGATGTAGTGTTTTTCTGCGTTGAGATAATAATCGCGGTTGATATTTTACGTAAAAAATAAAATTCACACAATTTCCGACGTTCCGTGTCTTAATATTCAATTAGTATACGGATAAAGAAAGAATTCATGGTGACGATTTTTGACCACTTTGCTGCAAATATGAGTTTCATCTTTAATTGTTCATGTAAGTGAAAATATTAACGATATTGAGTTAAGACTTCCTTGTGTGTATTCAGAACACTTGTGTCTATTGACATGCTCCTGGAATTTTTAATGCCATGAAAATGTTGAAAACATAACCGTTTTCCAAGGAGAGTTAAATTTTTGCGAACACGCCCGCAAATGTATACGTTAAAATAAAACGAACAAGTGGTCAGATCAACCAAACTCTTTCAGTGTCAAACTTATTTCAGGAGTCATTTACACTATTACTAACAAGTTCGTATGGGAGGCGGTTATGAAAATAACATTACTTAACCGTGATATGCACTTAGCCCCGATGTCCACAATTTTTTCTGCAAATGACTCTGAAGAAAATGACAATTTTCTTACCTTTGTATTAATCTGGTGACCCGCCTTGAACACATACTCATTTTGTGACAACCCCCCTGATAATATTGAGATGGAATAGTCACCATCTCTCATGAATTATACTACCATTCAGGAAGAGTACGTGGGGTTGTCGACATTCAAATATTCTAATCGAAAGGTGGTGTACCTGCTGTTCAAATAAGAAGGACGCATGTCGTTTCTCTACAAAGCAGAGAAATAGACAGATGGGAAAGCAATGAAAGAAGCGACTCTGACTGAAGCAGGCAGCCCCCATTGGCAGATGGTTTAGCACAGAAGAAGATCAAGCAGAGAAGCGAAATGCGATGGAAGTCGAGGAAAACACTTAGAGGCACCCACCCACTAGATGACCGCCGTCCTAATCTTAATCCTAAAGGAAGCGAGCGGTGACTTGGACGGCGGGGTCACGCAGGTGGCTTGTCATGGCAGGGAAGAGCGAGACGAGACGAGGCAAGGTAGGGCGACGCGAGGCGGAGGCAGGCGTTGCATGTCGGGTAAAGACCTTACGTGGTGATGAGTGTCGGGAAGGGACGTGGTTTAGCAGGTAGTGCAAGCGGCGTAGAACGGAGTGGGAGGGAAGACATGGGACGGGCAGAGAGTGGCGTCGCGGGGATGGGCGGGGTAGAGAATGTCGCTTCATAGCGGAGAGAGTAAATCGGGTCGGGGCAGAGAGTGGCTTCAGCCTGGTCCCTCGAAATGTGCGATAGTGTCGTGCATGTAAGCGTAAGTGTGTGTGTAAATGACGAGAAAGAGGAAGGCAAGGTTGAGGAAGGAAAGATCGTGCGTGGTCCGTTTGTTAATGCATTGCCCCAGCATTCGCCTGGTAATTCACCTGATCATAGAAATTTTGGAAACTTGCATACCAAAGCATCTGGCCACTAGATGTCTACTCCGGGCAGCTCAGCGGCTGGTTTCGATCTATGTAACTAGTATTGAAAATCCGCCATCATTGGGACTCGAACTCTAGGACCTCCCGTGGCGGAGTGGAGCGAAGCGGAGCGTGTTGTCGGCAGATCGCTGCCCGGCCACACAACCCTCCGGCGCGGCGGGGCAGGGTCAGGGCTGGGACCGACGGGCGCCAAATCGGGCCGGGCGGCGCCGGGCGTCGCAGCGTAGGCCCAATGCGCAACATTTCGAACGCGGTTTCTCTTCTTCCTCGCCATACTAAAAAGGAAGTAAAGATAAAGTATTGTAATTGTGCGGTAAAAATGGGTAACGATCCAACAGAAAAAACTTTTATTTTGGGTCATGGCAACGAAAAAGTTGATAAATCTTGTTGCTATATGTAGTAAATTACTTCCTGTAGCACGATGTGTAGTAGGAATCCAGGGTTTGTAGGTCCTTGATACCGAACCGCTTGTGGTCAAAGCTAACTCCTAAAACGTTCAGACGATTTTCTCCGTGACTCCGTTACCGGTATGAAAGAACTGAAGGTTTTGCGAGTTTGAAAGTTTGAACCGGATTGTTTGTTATTTGGGAATATTGTACATGAAGCCTCAACATTTTCAAACTTTTTCTCAACAATGGCTCCCAATTGTTTTATTAGGCGTTTTACTCGGATTAGGTAAGAATGCGAAAAGATTTCTCTGATTGCGAAAAAAACTATAGCAAATCTCATTTTCGATACAATCTCTTTATATTCGAAAATTGCAGAAGGTTATATTTTTTTCGATGCTTTCCTACTAGTACAATATTGAAGTAAGAAACATATCCTTAATGAACTAAGTTTTTCAAAGAGAGACCTTCAAATCAGGTGAAGTAGAAGTTTTCGAAAATATG
Source organism: Teleogryllus occipitalis (assembly GCA_011170035.1). NCBI lineage: Eukaryota > Metazoa > Arthropoda > Insecta > Orthoptera > Gryllidae > Teleogryllus > Teleogryllus occipitalis. The sequence continues at coordinate 375,819 of BLKR01000431.1, read as the reverse complement.
AGTAGTTTTCCGTTAATTTTGTGTTAAATGTAGGAAATTTTAAAAAAAAATTGTGTTATCAAAAATTGCTCAAAAATTTTTCTAATTTTTTTCCTCGTATGCATGAAAGAATAGTAAAAAATTGGTGCTGGTCTCATTTTCGTCAAGCTCTCTGCAATCTTGAAAATTGCAAAAAATTAACATTAAAAATACAATACTTATGAACGATTTTTTTCGTCTAATCTGTTCTAAAATATACGAACGTATACGAGAATGTAAAAAGTGATGTTCAAATGTACAATTTTCATGTACAATAAAAATAAAATAGTTTAAGTGTATTTTCTGCTTGGAGTTAATGCAATTTTTAAAAAAGGTTTCATCAAGAACGGCTCTAATTTTTTAAATTTTTTCTTCCAGTTAGGACAAAGGACGCGTAAAAAAGCGCAGGTCACATTTTCGTCGAACTTCCTGAATTTTCGATTGATTGATTAATTGGTGTTCCCAGGGCGTCAACTGTTAAGATAATTTGTTCCGTAAGTGGAGTGCATATTTTATCGTGGGAGGTGACAGTGTGATCTTCCTCGGCTGGATGGCAAGATCAAGCGCCGATGTACACGTGGACTTGCAAGAGATTCTCGACCGTGGTATCTCCCACCGGCGGAGCACCGCCCGGCCCAGAAGTTTCGAAAATTGCAAAAGTTAGAAAGAATGCGAGAAGGTATGTGCTGTTGTAGCACCAGTAGTATGATTCTTAATATTGTCACTGCATATATTATGTGAAAACCAGTGGCGTCTGATCCTGAAAATCAGTACTAAAATTACAAAAAGGTTTGTTTGAATGATTATTCCTTGTTTAAAATACATCCAGATGGAACAAATAATAATTACACCTATATTTTAGTTATAAAAGTAATTTATATATTATGTGGTAAATAAGATTTTTATTGGTATTTCGGTCTTAATTTATTTTGTTCTGCAGGTTATATGGTTAATATTATGAGACACTCGTATAGATGGTTACTTTATTTTGTCAATAGGAAAAATACAAATTTTAAAATTCTTTTACATGTTCGCATTCTATTTTAGCATAGATTTTTTTGTGAGAATCGGCGCTGTCTATTGACGACCAAATGTTTTCTAGTGAGAAACTGGCCGATAGATGGTAGATTAGGGAGACACTACCAATTCTGGTGCAGTGAAACTCAGCTGCCTTCAAGAGCTTAATTGGCCAGCATTTTATCACATGCTCACAACACGAATTCTCATTCTCTGCGTGACGACATCAAGCATTCTTCTTGTAAACAGCACATGACAAATTCCGGGTCGTTCCAGAAGTGTACGTCAAGACGTGCGTGTTAAGAAAAATCAAAGCCGGGCTCCGCAATTCTTATGTACTTCACCGAACGTTCGTGTCGGTAAAAAAAGTCGTATTGAAACTCTGTGTTTTATTTATTATGGCTAAGAGTACTGCAACACCACAGCACTTACATACCAGCCGCCTGGTAAGATCGTAGGTTGCCAGTAAACGCTGTGGTTGGGTAAATTTTAACCGCCATTAAAGAAGGCGGTTAATCCATATAATTTGTTAGCAGTATCTCCATAATCCTTGGTTTCGTATTTTACGTTTTAATGAAAGACAATAAAATATTATTCAAGAAGTCTCTGACATTCGTTTCATACCTCCGTTTTGTGGGAAAGATTCACATTAAAAAATCAAGTATTGAAGGCCATCTTCTGTTGGAGGCCATGCTAGGAAAATCGGGCCAGAACATTTGATGGCGACATGTGTTTTTAATAGCCTTAAGGTGCCAAAGTTACGAATAAAACCAATGGTGTTTCAACACCATTATATTTCATTATTTCATTTTTGAAACTTTAAAAAATTCACACAGTTCAATGAAAATGAGACCTGTGATATTTTTAAGCATCTTTGCCTCTATCCGTAGAAAAAAGGGAAGAACAAATTTGGAGTTCTAATTGAGATCTTTTTATGAATTGTATCACCTACAGTAACAATTACCCCAAAACTACTCTTGTTTTTCCCAAAAATATTGTACATGGCCATATTTGAAGATCTATTTTTTAGATAAGATTTACCGAAAAAAATCTCCATCATCATTCATTCTCTTGAAATTTCAATTTTTTCAGTTTTCAAAAATACAAGGAGTTTTCCAAAAATTGCAATAAGAGAAATAATGCCGCATAAGTGATGCAATAATGCCACATAATAGAAAAAACTTAAGCATCTATTACGCTACGTTTAAGGATCTATCCCAGGAGAGAGTTTAATCGAAAAATGAAGAGCTATTTTTGAGACAATTTTGAAAAATGTTGAGATTTCATGTAAAGTAAACTTTGGAGTTTCAATCTCACAGGGTCCCGAGTTCGACCAGCTGGATCAAGGAATATCAAAAAAGTTTGTTATCTGAAGTTATCTGAACGGGTTAAGTTTTAGCATTGACCACTGACAGACGGACGGACAGAGACAGACAGACGTTTTGCTATCAATCGATTTTTCTCTATCAAAGACCCACAAAAAATGAATTCTGACTACACTATGTGTTAGAGAAAGAAATTTATCACAAATAAGAACATGATTTATCTACTCTTTCTTTACCAGAGCCTGACACTACAAGTTTTCCGGCGGATCGTCGCCGACTTCCGTCATTCGTTTTCAATACTTTCCCTTCACTACTTACTTGGTAAGGCGAGAAAATAATGATAAACTGCGTCTAAAAAGTTTTGTGCACTCTTGCACCACTAAGGCGTAGTCCGTAGTCTAATCGTCATCATCAGCGCTAGTCACACTATTAAAGGACCTTATTCACGGTCAAATTAGGTTGGAGAAGCTTGCATAGCGCTCTTTGTGAAACTGCTGCTACCTACCTTCATTGTTCCTACAGTGGATTGCGGAAGTTCAAGGTCCCATACACGTACACGCGGGGATTGCACAGTTGGCTCCCTTCGGTTGTAAATGTCGCCGTCGCATTGTTAAAAAAGTGGAAGAACCTGTCTGGGTTCCTCTTCAAACAATCTATCCGTACAAAGTTCTTATGCTTTACATGTTAAAATTTTTTCACGGTTATTACGATGCGTGAAATTATATTTTTCTGATATTATCCACGGGAATTGTGTTTCAACTTGTGTGTGGCTGATCTGGGAGTACGAACCAGATACTAATTTCAAGAAATTCAAAGGTTTCGTGTAGTTCTAAAAAGTTATGGAAAAACGGACTTTTCTTTATTATATACTAAGTCCTTAGGTTTTTCATCCATATCTCTGATAAATGGTTTAATGGATTATAGTACTGTAAAGATGGCGAATAAGTAGTGGAATTAGAGAGCACTTCTAGAAAACTTGCCGCAACTTGCTGTGTTTACTATAATTCCTCACGGTTTGATCGGGGTTTAAACCCCGCTTTCAAGAGGAAGAACGTGAGCGTTGAAGTTTAAACACGACGCGCAAGCCCGTTTGAGTAAAACCAGCTCTTATTCCAAACGCGTACAGGTCCATTGCCGGGTTGCAGTCCGGGCGCTTCGGTCACTTCGAGGGCTTCCTCGGAACGTTAGCAGAAAAGAGCAATAATTGGGAAACGAATATTGCAGGAATTTATGAGACTCGATTCTACATTCTTACGTGAAGTTCACAGGTGAAAGGGTTCTAATTTGAAGTTGCAACTGTGTAGGGAGGAAACTTCGTGCCTTTGCAAGTAAATCAGATAATACTACTATAATGTATTTGAGAGAGCGTATTCTCAGTTGAATCTTTGAACCGTCGCACTCAGATAAACCTATTTTGTGTTCAAAAACAAAGAACAGCCTAAACCATCAACAGAATTACAAATAATCAAAACACGAGCAATTGGCATTCATATACAACTACATCATTATCATCTTAAATATCAAGGAATTAAGGATATAACATTTGTTACTTACATTTTCGGTCAAGTAATAGAAATGCCGAATATTATGAAAGTTTGGTGTGGATCAGAGAAAATAAGATCTTTTGGAAGTATATAATTCGAATGGAGGAGAAACGGGAAGATTGCAGTTTTCCAGTCTGGATTCTTTTTCTGGTTTTGGGAAACATCCTTCAGGAGGGGAGGGGGGAATATTATCTACATTGTCGCCCGGTGTGTCGTTGATAGGACCTCTGTAACTGCATTAGTGACCATGGCCATAGGGGGTAGACGAGGCGGGGGAAATGGGTAAGGGCGAGTGCAAGGGCGACAACGACGGCGAGGGCGCCGAGGTGGGTGCGCGCGTGGGCGAAGGCGAGAGCGAGGGCTAGGGCATGGGCGAGGGCAAAGCCGAGAGAAAGCGGGGGCGTGGGCGCGTGCGTGGATGAAGGCAAGGGCTTGGTGGGCCTGGGCGGGTGCACGGGCGAGTGCGTGGGTGAGAGCGAGGGCGAGGGCGTGGGTGTGGGTGTGGGCGAGGGCCTGGACGAGGGCGAGGCCGAAGATGAGGGCGATCGCATGGGCAGGCCGCGGGCGTGGGCGGGGCGCAGCCGTCCGCTTCTGGCCGAGAAGTGCCACTCGTCGGCCGTCGAAGGTCCTCCACGAGTATTAATATCACTCGGCCCCGCGCAGAGGCTACCGAGCCCGGTGGTCGGTGGCGGCGCGGTTAGCATGTTTTGCGGGGGAAATCGGGCCGATTTTGGGTGACGACTGCGGTGGGGGCGGCTGTTTCGAGCACCGGCTGGGTCGCTGGCGCGCTCGCGCTTCGGGCCCCCTTCGCTCGAAAGCCGCGAGCGGAAAACGAATCTAGGATTTTTATATACGCGGGTATTTTAACTACAACAAAGAAAATGATAAAAAGTTTGAAAAACCAAATACGGGAGGAAAGAGGGCAGCATTCGCGCAGACTCCAAATATATTGAAGCGGCATCGAAAGAGGATAAATATACTCTGATATGCAGTAATTGAACGCAGAAAATAATTAATGAGACTCCTTTATCGAAGCAAAGCAAAGACTCGCAAAATGATAATCTAGTTTATTTGAACGAAAATACGGTAATTTAAAGGTCAAAAATGTAGTAAAGTGATTGACATGCAAATATATAATATATTAAAAATGAAGAGGGTACACAAGATGGCAGCATTGGAGATAATTGATATTGATAAATCAGCGTGAATATATAAGTAGACTAAATATATGTGAAAAAATATATTTTAAATCATTCATTCACTTTTTAACATTCTTTTTGTGTCCTCCTCTAGAATTCTATGATTCTAAACTGTTTTCCATCTCGGGCATTTTTATTCTTACAAATTTAGTAATTATGGTTTTAAGTTAACTGTTGAAGAATATAAATTTTGGAAAACATTTGGATTCTTTTTGGAAGAAGTTTTGAATGCTGGTATAGGACTTTTTTTTACATGAATTCATTTCTGAAGGTTAGATTTGTGATTTAGTTTTCAGTATGACCCGATTTTCACGCTTCGTTTCTTTGACGAAGTTTCATTGTAACTTCTGAATCGTTCGTCAAAAGCTTGCGTGTGTATATACAGGGGAAGAAACTTCAAAACATACTATGGAAACCCTCACATATATAGTACGTATTGCGGTGCCGTTTAACAATTGTGCAGATAGATAACGTGACCTAGTTTGCATAGCATTCATGCGTGAAAAGAGCAATTCTTCACGGAAAGGATGCGAGGAAATGTCGCACTGAGCTAGGGATAATTTTAGGAAATGATGCTGAGCCAAACAACTGCTGCGAGGTGGACAGCTGCATTCGGATGTGAATGAGAAACAACTGCTGACGGGCAACATTCAGGATGACTAGTAGTGTGCACGGTCATTTACGTGCCCTTATCGCTTTCATTGTGGTATTGCAAAAACTTCTTTACGTCGACGCTACTTCACGTGCGGTGGTAACTACAAGAACTCTATCATTCACCTCATCCGCTAATCATACAAAATTCTCTTTATCAAGAGATTTCGACTTCTCTCCAAAATTGAAGGGGTTATTGCATGGGATACGCTTTCGAGAAGACATTCCTGTTGCAATAAACATTTAGGCATTTTCACTTTATAATAATAATAATAATAATAATAATAATAATAATAATAATAATAATAATAATAAGTGTATCGGCCTTTTATGACCACGCTACTCGCTATCCTCCGAAGTTCAGTCATATTTATCCTAGAGAGATTGATGTGTGTCATAATGAGGATCAACTTTTCGGCTGGCCCCTCCCTCCGTGAGAGGTTGTTAAACCTGGAATTATGAATTATGAGGTGATGGGATAATGATGAGCAGAGAAGGGCAATTACAAATACGACCATGCTTACTCAAGATTCGAACCTGCGTACTGCAACGGCCTGCGCCTCAGGTTGTTGTTGTTGTTGTTGTTGTTATTATTATTATTATTATTATTATTATTATTATTATTATCATCACTATGGTCATTGTAAAAGAATCAACGCAAATAATGCCGCGATTTTTCCGCGAACTACAGATGTTTTCTAGCGGATCACAAGTTGTGCGGAGACTTCCTGTTGGCGACCGCGGTTTTAATAGTCATCGCGCTCTCTTCTCGCCCATGCTGTACTTCAGTATCTTCGCTTAAACATTCGGCCACGCATCTGAACACCTCTTCTTTCGTCACCCCTCCCCCTCCCACGCCTACTTCCTCCTCAGCGGGCCGCCTTTGCCTAGAACACGGAGAATCCTCTCCCGCTCCGCTCCCCCCCCCCCACCTGGCGGTAGGCCCGGCCATAAATCTTCCCAGTCTGTACATAATAAACCCATTGGAGATGATATCTGTCACCGGGAGGCTTCCGGCCGGCTTTCTTCCCCTCGACGCTGCATGCCTTCCCCAGGCATTCCTCGGGCGCGATGTCCGAGCGATGTGGGTTTTTCACGTCATTCCTTTTCTTGTGAACGGTTTCGCTTAAACCTCCCACGTCCTGCTTTGGAGTTGACGAAAGACGTTTGGTTGGACTGAGGGTGGGCGCAAGGCGAGGCTGCCGAAAGCCTTTCAGAGCGAGCCCCCCCCCCCCGCGTGAGCACCGCACGGGAAGAAGCGCGGACAGAAGGGGAATTTTTTTTTCGTGAGGGCTTTTTCTTTTCAAAAGAGCCGCCGTCGCCCACGCCCGCGTCGGCGCCGCGCGCGACCACAGGGGCGTCCGCGGCGGTGGCGACGCGCTGCGGGGAAGACCCGAGACACTGACCAGCGGCGGCGGTCACGTGGGTGGCGGCGGGGCCGCGCCGCGCCGAGTCGAGACGAGTCGAGACGGACCGACGGCGGGCGAGCCGGCGCCCCGCCCCCGTCGCCGCCGCGCCGCGCCGCCATCGCGGTCGCCGGCCTGCCCCCGCCCCCCCCCACCCGCCATGTCGGACTTTTTACGCGCAGCGGCCTGCCTTAACCCCCGCGCGGTTACGCACGCGCAGCTTCTCGTACGCGCGAGTACGCGGCCACAGCTGCTACGCGACCGCCCGCGCCTCGCCGCACGCCCGCACGGCGGCGCCGCGCTCCGCTGAGGAAGGAAGGTGGTGCGCTCGGAACGGACAGTCACCAAGACAGCTTGCTATTGGCACGACCGACACTGGGATAACTAAATTTACTCTCACTTCATAATTAAGACATTTTTCTTGAAAAAACATACAACTAAGTGTTTCATAGAACCTGTAATACTAAGGATGTATTACATCCTCCATCATACGTTGAAAAGCATATCAATCCAATTTTAAAGAAAATATTCAATCTGAAATATGCAATTATAAATTTTTAAAAAGTAATTTTCTGTATTAAGGAACATAGATGTCCTCAAAGGGATTAACATAATTTATTTGCGTATATAAATAGTTTAATTAAGAATGTGTATTATCCATAAGTAAAATAATTGTATAAAAAAATTCATATACGTACGCAAGAATGAAATATTTCAATGTCGAACAAGGATTAATATTGTTGTAATGGAAGAAAGGCGTGACCCTCCAGTGCGGCACCCGGGATATAGTAGAAACCTAAGGCTCTTAGAAATAAAATGTGGCCTGTTGGGCAATTCAAAAAAAATAAATAAATAAATAAACACGAATAAAATAGCCCTTTTCCGTGCCTCCGTTGGCATTACAGCCCTTGGCCTCACTAAAGATTATTGCAATAATACCGGAGTCTCATTCACAGGGATTAAGTCAAATAGGAACAGGAGTGCCACGTAATACTAGTCCGTAAGGATGGGAGAGGGAACAGTTTGAAGAAGTAAGAATCACACACAGTCCATGTCTCGTTGTTTAAGCGGCTGTTCTGGTATCTGGAATTAACCGGAGCAAACCACTGAAACGATCGATCTCAGCACTTATCTCTAAAATTTTCAACCAGACAACGGCATGCCTATGAAGTTCAGTTGCGAACTAACAACATAATGCTTTTTCACCCGATAATAAAAATTTGAAAAGTGTCGAATTTTTTATTTTCCCCCAGATTTCTGGTGTTAATGAATAGAATGAGACTTTTCGCAGCCTTGAAGGTGCTAAGGCTCTACAAATTTAACCCATTACTGAAACTATATATGTACAGTATGTATTTAAGACTGAGAGTGCGCATTAATCTAAGACAGTGGTCTTACACCTTCCTCAATTAGTCATTCAATGAATGAATGAATGAATGAATAAATGAATTTATACAGAAAACACCCAGGCCACAAAAATTAACTTGGTTGAAAAATAGCTCGGAAAATTGGGATATCTTAAAATTTGGAGCAGCAAGGACGCAAGCTTTAAATTCGATATGTATGGGGATATAGGAAAGTTAGAAAAGTTCTATACAGTATAATCTATTCATGTAAGATAGAAAACCCTCCAAAACATTGTTTTAGTGTTAAGTCTCTAAGACAAATGAAATGAGAGAGATTTACACATTATGGAATAATACAATCCCTAAACACTGTGTTCCCAGAGTTCAAAATGTAATGAAAATATTGTATATTTACCAACATTATACGTATATCATGTAGATAAATACGGCAATGAAATTTTACTGCCACCTAACCATAAAAACGTAATGCACCACAAAATAATAACTTCTGAATCTTTTTGTGAAAGAACTCATGTGTGAGACAATTGCTAGACATTGCGTATACATACCCTCACATTCTTTGGATTTAAAAGCTGTCTTCGAATTTGAGAAAACTCGTTATATTAGCTTCTCAACAACAACCTTACACTCAAATGTTTTCTCGAAGAGGAAATATCGAATGCTTTCAATATATCGATTAAAAAATCACACTATTATATAATAAACAAAAGACGGCAGATAAATGTCCATCCTGTTAATATTATATTATTAAAATATAGCGTTTGGTATAAAACTTGTTAATAATAAAGCAATAAAGTAAGCAATAAAACATCTGTAAATCACTACCTTTCATTTGAAGCCAAAATCACGAAATTTAATTGAGTGGAAAGCTCCGTTTAGAGAAGAGTCTTTCTAAACGGAAACCCTTGGAGTTTTAAATTTATTTTTTTACAATTTTCTAAATGTCGGAGGTTTTAATGAAAATTTTTCTAATAATACTCTTTCTTCTTTACGAGCATAAATAATCAACAAAAAATTTCGGCCATTTTCCATATAATGTTTAAAAAGTGAGAGGGGCTTCATGCCACCAAAATTAAAATCTCCTAACGACTCCGAACGGCACAACTGGATCTTACTTCTGACGTATTTACCTAATTTCAGCTCAAAAGTTTATAATTTAACAGTTATGCGTGACAAATCTATCCATCTACTTACACGAATGGATTTTTGGATACGAATTGCTTGTATCTCCTCTCCATCGGCAACAATCTAAACTATGTTTGGAAGAGTGCTCGGTAGAAGTTAATTCAGATGTGTGCGACGTTTTCAATTGTGAAGAATCTTAAAGACGGATTTTACGACAGATTATCAAGATCATATTGTTGGGGTGATTTGAAGAAAAATAAATTTAATATGAGCGACGTTCTCCTGTGGAAGACGAGTTTGTTTGCATTTCTTCCCCGAATTGAACTTTAATACAAAAGTAAACAAGCCCACATTTCCTATTAAATTACAAAATGGGTATAATATTTGACACAACATATTCAATGGGTCACCTTGTAATTCAGATGCGTGTTTTTAGAGGATCAATTTTTAACGTGATCATTTTTTCCTTATTCAGTTATTTTCGAGGCATACTTGTGCCGCGGAGCATGTATTAAGAAACAAGTCATCTGAAGGATACAATAGAGTCGCGGTGAAAGCAGACTAGCGAAAATATTTGCTATATAGTTTTAGTATTTCATTGCTCATCTATCATTATGAGAAAGAAATTACTCTCTTTTTATTTTATGTCGCTTTTTAACTGCACTGCTCATCAGCGACATCATTATAGATTTATATTTACATTACTGGCTTACATTACTTATATAAACTTATACTTTAGTTTACATTAGAGAAATATTGTATGTGTCATTTATATATATTCAATTAGTCATCAGTCATTAATGCATTTAAATTTTGCATTACAAATTTACATTACACATAAGGTTATATTTTAAATTACATGAGGGAAATATTGTCTGTATGTGTCATGAATACATTCAATAAGTTATCAGTCATTAATAACATTTACATTATTTATATTAGATGTTTACATCTCACACATTATTTATATTTAATTTACAAAGAAATATATTGTTAGTATATGTCATTAATGCATTCAATTAATCATCAAACAGTCATTAATACATTTATATTTTACATTACATGTATAAACGTGTATTTTGATTTCTATTAGGAAGTATTATCTATAAGTATCAGTCATACTTTTCGTTAGCAGTCAAAATTTCTCATTTTTACATTAAACATATTTACATTTCCTACATTTTGTATTTACGTTATATTACCTTTTACACCTTATATGGAATTGTAGTTATTTATTAACTTCAGGAAAGCTATTGCCTGTCTACATCCAGCTTTGGTAATTAAAAGATTACTCTTCGTTACCTGGTGTTATGTTTACTTTGTTCCCAGAGAAGAAAAGTATTTCTACTTGCCGCCGTTTCTCACCAAATGCGCTGAGGCATACCTGTGCTGCAGCGCATGTGGTGAGAAATAAGTTATCTGAGGGTGAAACAAGTTATCTATAAAAAATAAATAACTCTTGGTTAGGTAGTCATATATTTACTTTATTCCAAGACAAAACGTATTTCTACCTCTCTTATTTTCTTGAGTCTTAAAAAATGTTTTGGCTAAAACAGCAAAAGCTTTTTCATTAGCAATATTTTAATACTAAAAACCGTCAAAAAATACAATTATCTGGTACGTACGTACCTATATTAGGTTTATTTATGAAATACAGAAACATCACTTCATTTACAATTTCAGAACAAAATATATTTATTATTTTTTTATTAGTCTGTTGAAAGCCATAACAAACATCGCTAATTTCTAATGTATTATTTTCTAAAAATCGACTTTAGAGTTTATTTGAGTACCATAGAATACTTTTGCTACCAGTCTTTAAAGATACTTTCCTTATGCTCAACTTTTTACCATAGTAAAGAAAATCGAAAGCACGTATAAAATAAATGCTTACATAAAAATTATGAGAGGGTAAAAATGACCCAGAACTATATTTGAATATGTTAATGTTCTCGAATTTCACGGTTAATCTCTCTTTTTATTTCTCAAGTTTGTTTCTAATTATTTCCACAAGTTTGTTTCTGATGACACAAAACACTAAATTTGTTTCTAATTATTCTACAAGATTGTTTCTAATGACTTTCAATAGAATAAGTGCATTAACTAATGTGCCATGAATATTGGTTTAATATCTGGTGTGAGAAACATTCTGAATTAGTGGCTTGCAGCAGCAAAAATGCTGCTGAGCAAAACCACAAAAAATGATTTTCCAAAAAGTAGCGCGTACAAGAACAACAAATAAATAATCTCGTTTAACAAAGCAATAAATTGACTATTTTAACCAAAATATTCTCCACCGATACTGCAATAACAGTAAAACAGTTCTTTGCATATCAAGAATGCTAAAACATTGTTGTTCCTTCACATGCTAGCAAATATTTATTTGGAACGGTCTCTTCCGAAAAACCTTGCTGTCGCATGACGTCAGCTGTGACACACTGAGAAATCAGTTGGTTCGCGCAGTATGGGAATAGCCATACAGCATTATAACAATATAATATTTGCATTTTTCAGTCAAATTCCAAACTGTTAAATTGTTTTCGTATTATACTAATTTCATGGTTATCTAACAAAAAAATGGACACTTGTAAAAATACGTGAGGCCGTGTATGTTTTTAAACTTCGCGCGCATGCTTTCGGATGTTTTCGAAGTACTTGGGTATCTAACGATATCACAGACAACTCTAACATGGCCGGAAACAACGTTATTTTCTTTCAATTTCTGCGTGCATTGGAAATTAGTAATATTTTCGAATTCCTGTGTATCTAAGGAAACCATAGACACCTTTTTAAAAGGCCGGAGGCACTACAGTTTCCTTCAATTTCTGCCCGCATTGGAAATTAGTAATATTGATAGACGTTTGGTATTATTTCCGATTTTCTGGATATATAAAAAAAAATTGACGGAGAGTTTCCCAAGAACGAAGGCTGCATAGTTTTCTTTCAATTTATGGGCAATGGAAAATAGTAATACATATCAATTTAAGGAAAAAGTTATAGTTAATCAGTATTTTTACCTGATTAATGATTTAAGGCGAGGAAGAAATTCAGAAAAATGTATATAGTTTCTTTATTTCATGAAAACGAACGTAGTGTCAAGGCAAGGTGTTCTAATGATACGAAAAAAATCTATGCGTATTGAATCGCAATCTTGTGTTCCGAAGAATGTTATGCGTCCTTGCGGAAATTTCTCAATAGGAAGTTACGCGTCTTTAGTTGTCGCAGTACAGTAAGTGTCGACTAATGTCACCGACATAATGCATTCCCCAGTTACAAGAATGTCGTATTCTTGTAATTGAGGAATGCATTCTGTCGGTGACATTAGTCGAGTACAGATGTTAGACCAGTACAGATGGTAGGATATAAAATTAAACTTTAAGGTTAGGATATAAAATTCTTAAGAACAAACCGTGTGTAACACGGTTTGTTCTTAAGAATTTTTTTCAGTGTGGGTTACCGAAAATAACAAATGTACACTGACATTTAGCATTGCGTTTGGTGGATTGCATCAAGTTTGCATGCAACTTTGATGGAATGGAGAAAATTGATATACTTCTTTCATACATCTTTGTTGATTACTGTCCAACTATGTCTATTGTACATCTCATAATATTTAGTTTTCTCTTTTCGTGTAAACCCCATTCCAAAAGAAATATGGTGGTGGTTTTTGCATCTTCAAAGGCCATTTTTTAATGCCCTCACAAAATGAGAAAGTGATTTACAAGTAATATTACTAGACCTTGAGTATGAAAAAGTAGCTGTTTGGATGATGTCTTATTAACGTATATTTTACTACATGATGATATTGCTTTAAAAATGCATTTCTCGGAAATTAGAGTGCCCAAGAAACTGTAACAGTAAAATATTCTGTTACCTATTCTCAACACGTTTCAGGCACATATTTCTTTCCGCACTTTCTGTTTCGGGTCATTCTGAAAGGGAGAATCTCAAGATAACGTTGGCAACGGAAGGTATACTTTTTCATTATAAACAGGGTTGGTTAAATTTTAGCAAAAAATAAATAAATAAATAAATAAATAAATAAATAACACTTTGGAGTCAGTACGTAGCATAAAACAGTATATTTTTTGGAATGTATTTATTTAAAGACTTCAAACTATGTTCTCATTGATGTCCCCATTACAATTTTACATTAAGTTTAGTTATAATATACACATTTCAATATTAAATCTTATCATGAAGATTCCATTACTTTAATAATAATATAATACGTTTAAGAAAATTGCGTGAGTTAATTGTTTCAATTCTTCAGTTATTTTTAATTATTTTCTTATGTTTTGGGTGTATTTACAGTCTTTCCAAATAAGTTTTATAGTTTTCTTCCAGAAATAGTTTTTTTATTAATAAGTACGGTTGTACTTCATTGTTTCGTAAACGTGACATATTTTTGCTGAAATTCTGGTCCACCATGTGTGCAGTGCACGTTCTTTCCATTCAGTATGTGCCTGAATTAGCTGTGTTTTACATTCAGAATGTGTTCCGTAGGAGAATGAGGGGAATGCAGGGAATTGTCTCTTTTTCGGTCTCCAGCGGCAGACGTGAAATTGGAATTATGAAAACATTTTTCATGAGACATTTATAACACTGCGTTCTAAAGTGAGAATCTCAGAATACTGTATTCAGTGCAAGCGAGTAAAAATGAATTGCCCATAAAAGTAATAAAATTGCACTTCTCTGTGAGTGAAAGCTTTGAAAAAGTTGAAATTAAGAAAGTGCAACATTAGCACGTTCTGTCCAATCAGAAACACACCAAGCTTTTTATTATGAAGAGATATTCTGCGCGCGAAGTAAAGAGACCCGAAAATGTGGGAAGGGCCGCGGAAATGCGCAAACTGCTTTGCTCGCCGCCAGCGGGAATAATTCGCGCTTCCATTTGCCTGGACAAGACTGGGAGAGTCTCTCCGCGGACGCGTCTGTTATGAAGTACAGCGTGTAAACAAAAAGCTTCAAACCCGAAATTTGGGAGAGAAGTCCGCGTAGTAATTTCATTTAGGAGCGACGAAGTGAGTGTGCACGCAGTGCAAACGGTGCATTTACCCTCCGTATTTGCATTAACGCTCTTAAAGCACTAAAACGTGCTACTTCAGAGATACGAAAATTTGCTCTCTTGTAATAAAATAGTTTTGAAAAAGTGACCACCCGACTTTAATGGCCCGAGGGGAGGAGAGGGCTAGGGAGGGGGCCCTTGCACCCCCACCCACCCGAAAGGGAAGCGGGGGGGTGAGGTCAGAGACGCGCGCGGGTTTCGGCGCTGCCGGGCCAGAGGGCGAGGATAATCTTGCGGGCAGCCACCAAATATTTGGAGGTCCGTTTTTTCCTCTTTGTTTCGCACAGCAGATAGCGTCGCGAGCGGAACATAACGACGCAAGATTTCGGCGCCCCCGTTCTGGGACGAGAGTTTTATTGGCTGCGGAGAGGGGAGTGGCGCGGAGCGGCGTGGCGCGGGACGAAGAAGAGGAAGCCGTGGCGGGGAGCGGGGGACAGGAACCCCGCCGGACAGGTAGCTGTTGCTGCTGCTACTGCCACCGCCACCGCCGCCGCTCCGGCGCAGCTACCGCTGCTGCTACGCGAAGAGCAGGACCTTCAGATAAAGCCTTTGTTTTTAATTAGCGGCTCGAAGCTGTTGCCTCTACAGCCGCCCTGCGCTTATCACCGTGGCGGCGGAGCGGTCGCCTGGGCGAAAGGGTTAAACGGTAACCGCCTAACGTAATTAGTTATCGCGGCGCGGCGCGAGCCTTTCCGCCGTGCATTCCTGCGCCCGTGCCGCCGCCGCGCCGCCGCTGTCGCCACGTGCTTATCTGGCAGCGGGGGCGGCGCGGGCGAGGCCCCATTGACGCCGCCGGTGGAACGAGATGGCGCCCGCGCTCAGGTGGTTGCAAAGGGCACCGCAAGGTGGAGCGGGGCCGCACGCGATTACATGCCAGCGAGCGCCGGATCTTCCGAGGCAGACAGAAGCGCGGCGGAGGTTGTGGAAGACCGCCATGCGGCGAAAGCGGTGGACGAAGCTATGGAGAGCAGTGGCGAATCCTGAACATTGTACTGCGGTTTTCATAGACTTGGACCTGACGTTTCGTCAGCTGTTCGGCCAGCTCTGACAGTTCTCCAATCGAGAGCTTACACGTCACGACATATAGTCACGTCACTGCATATAGTCACGTCACTACGTATAGTGTGACGTGTAAGCTCCCGATTGGAGAACTGTCACAGCTTGCGGAACAGCTGACGAAACATCAGGTCCAAGTCTGTGAAAATCATACTATATCGTATATTTCAAGTACACCGCACTTTATGGAAGCTACCTCTACCGTTTTTTTTTTTTTTTTTTTTTAATCTGACCTTTTCGGAAATCGCAATACTATGAACTTCGGTCCTTAATAATTGTTCTATAAGACAATTACACAAACCGTTAACTTCTGGATCATTAACACACTCCAAATTCACAAAAAGTTGAGAGAAGCGTAACTTCCAAACGACCAGACAAGGACTGTTGACCGCAATATTTTGCGGTGCCTACCGACTGTCCCCACGTGCATCCTTCCCTCTCCCCAACCTTGAAACATGAGGAGCCCCAGGTTATCGCGGCTAGCATGCGGTGACTTCGCCTGCTCCGAGCGAATTCTCTGGGTAGCATTTAGAACTGCTTGAAACTTCTCTCTCTTAACGCACTTCATAGCGCATACGGATGCGGAAGACTGACTGGCTCTCGGAAGCAAAACCATTATTTTTTCACATCCGTTTTAAATCTTTCAACATCTCAATAACTTTTTAGAGCGTTATCAAACTTATTAAATATTTCTTATACACTTCGCATTACTAAGTATACCGGCGGTATACGTGGTGTATCGTAGAATTCACCACAGGTTGAGAGTGGACATTAAAATTATGTACTGTTACGAACGGAATGTTGGTGTCTGTTACATCGTTTTAGTGCCTAAATTGAACCTGCAACGCTTTCTGCCAATTGGCATACACGAAGGGTAGGTGGCGTATCGCCGAAATGCAAGGAAAGTGGCAATCCATGAAATTCATAGTGGTGCATCTGGTACATAACAAATGCAGTCAAATTCAGTTCCAGTTAGATGAATTCATACGATCAAATTTTCTTTTAAAAGCTTAGAACACACTATTATCGCCATTTTCATTATTTTTCGTCAAAATTTAATTTTAAAAATGTTAATTACAAATAATTATGAGTAACAGAAACGTTTTTCTTAAAAGTACGAGTTGGCAAATTTGCGACTTCTGGTGCTCCATAAAGAACTTAAAGAAATGAATGAACAATTCACAGAGAAAAAGGAAATTTGAGGTTCAGTGCTCTGTTATGTTAGAAATATATTGAAATTCTTGTGAATTATTCTCACAAGAACTTCCAGTGTTTAGACAAGAATGTAAGGTCATTCAAATTGTCAGTTGCTCGGTCTAAATAAACCAAAATGTATACCAATATTCAGAAAAGTGTATCAAATTACATTATACCTTTTAGAACTCACAGTTACTTGCCGTATATTAATTTAGGAAAAAAACTTTTCATTTAAGAAATTCAATAAGTAAAGTATGGCTTGGTATATCTAGAAAAGGAATGAATATTCACATTTTGTATTTTTTTATTCAGGTCTATTTTCTAGCGAATTTTTAAATAAAGAAATATTCATATGATTAGTGCATATATATTTTAACTAGTTAGTTTTTTTGATTGTTCAGAAGATATCTGAGTATGTAAAACAAAGCGATTCTTTCAAAAGAAACCTGTTCTCCTGCAAAATGACAATTTTTTACATATATGTCACTTGGCTTTTGCATCGACATCATAGAGCGCCATATTTAAAAAAAGTTACTGTAGTACTAGTAACTTTTTGATGACATAACAATATGTTCTGAAACAGAAATAGATATACATTTTTAATGTTGTGTATCTATCGTATGTATAGTCATGTTGACATACTATTTGATAAGTATATCTTAACTTTCGGGCAGATCGTATTGAAATATTTTTAACGATTCAGAAATGGATGACTTTACTAAGTGAATGTGATTCATGCTGAATGTTGTTTGCAATTCCTTTTTATACGTACGTACTTTAGGAAATACTGCGAATGGGAGCTTTAATTCCAGAACGTTTCATTGATAGTGTCACTAGGCAAATTGTTTTCTGTGATATCGACTCATCGTGAAGACGTTTGTGAGCTCCTCCCTCGCTCTTGAAAATAGGAAGGGCTGACAATTCACTCAAATATTCAAGCAAATCTAGAGATAGTCTAATATTGCATGTATCTACAATAAAACTTCAGGTTCATCAACAACACATACGACGTTCTGGTATTGTTTGAAGGTTTTGCAATTGTGAATTAAAAGAGTTTTTAAAAAAATCAGATGTGCGCCTCTGTTAAGAACGTAATTTTCATTCTCCGAGAAAAAAATAAATTGAAGTAATTTTTAAAAAAATCTTGTTTTTAAAATTTCCTTTATTTCTCGCAAAAATTACTAACTTTTTCCAAAAAAATGTATTTGACCTTATTTAAAGATCAAATTTTGAAGAGAAGATTTTATTTTAAAAAATCTGTCTTCAATATTGTAGTTGTAGGAAATGATCGAAAAATATATTTAAACATTTAAAACTTTTCAAAATTTAGATAATTCACTGAAATCTGCATTATTTTTATAACAATAATTTGCTAAACTTAAAGAAAAATATAATAACACTTTTTGATTAGATTTTGAAAATATTGATGCTTCATGAAATGTACATCCATAATAAAAATATCCGTTTAAATTCAGGAGGCTGCTTCCTGAGCTACATATCGGACTATATCCATTTTCGTGAAAATTCTACTTAATAAATTTCATTGCATTTTCAAAAGTTTCTTAAAAATGGCTCCAAATTTCTCTTTATTGTTTTCCTCAGTTAGAGCAAAGTGTGCTTATGAAAATGGCGAACATGCCACTTGTTTAAATTCTCTGAGTTTTTGAATATTGCAAAGGTTTACATTTTTTCGATGTCTTTCGCTACGGTTTGGCCAATAGCGTCATTTATAATTGCCAAACGTTTTGTGTAAATCAATTTTTTTGGTGTCAAGGGCCCACAATTCTGTCTTCACGAAATGATATTGGAAGTTATTTACTTCATTTGGGAACAAGAATTATTTACATTTTCCATATCAGAAACTTACAAAGAGCTTTTTACTGGTGAAAAATTTTGCGTTGCTGTTTTGATTTGCTGCATTACACCACTTTCTATTTACCAGGTAAATAGAATGCGAGAAAGTATTAAATGAAATAACGTATTACGCTGCATATCTTCCAGTTGTAATGCAAATGCAGTTAACTCATTTCTACACACCATATGTTATATCATAAACAACCTACTTCTAATTATTTTAATAGAATAATTACGTTTTTGGTGAGATAGAGAATGTAGAGAAAGCTGTATGATTAGCCATTTTCTTAGCATCAGATTGACTGTATGGTAGCAAGAATTCAGCTATGACTCCTTTTGTGGTCAAATTGTGGCGCACATCATTTTTAATGATTAAGGCTTTGTCATCGAATGGCACTCATCATTCTGATAAAAATAAATGACAGGGGCGTACATAATGGTAACTGAAATTTCTTGTTTCGCAAAGTGAAACCGCGTTTTACACGTAACGAGTGGTACCAGCTGAGTGATAACGTACGAGAGAATTATCACTACTCATTGCACTTTCCGAAATCACTTGGTTTAGAGAGAGAATTTCGCCATCATCGTATCACCAATAACCTCGATTTCGCACAAATGTCAGATATCATTATTTACATATGAACGCCTCAAATATGAAGTAAAGAAAATGTCACGTTGAATTAGTTTCAACGCCACCAAGACATCTCCAGCAATTCAAATTTGTTTTACATACCATTGCATCTTGCATTCGGCCGACCTCTGTTCGGCATCTTTCCAAGAGATTGTTCTCCTATCATCACGTAGCCATTGTTGGCCAATGATATAATCTGCAAACGAAATATAAACGTAAGAAACAAGTTCAGCAAATGGTAAGTTCGATTTACACTTAACATTGTGACTTAGAAATACAGTAACATCATGCTACTTCTTTCAACTCTGAAAAGAAAATAGCAGAAAATAAAAGCATTCAAGATTAGTACGTCAAAAAATATAGTATGGTGTAGTGTTTGATTCGACAGGAATTTTATCGAGTATAAACCGACTTTTACCATGAATACTCATTACAGCCCTGTAAAATAATGAGCCCGATAAATTACTCCTTGGATTTGAAATAGAATGATACGCCCATGCTTCGCTTATTGACCTCACATGAAAATGAGTGATTATTATCTCGCTGTAATTAACATCTGAATCCGACTTGAAAGGTTTTACGTGGGGCAACCATTGATAATTGGAATAACCGCTGACAATTACTGCCGGGGTGTGCGCGGCGGGCGATGGCGCTCGCTGTGGAAAGAGGGACCGCGCTCTCGACGCATCGCATTCGTCAGTACATGTTTGCAAAAATGAATGTGGTTTTGGAGGTATTCCTGGCGAGTAACAATTTCCCGTGCAGTCCAATATTATTCTTAGTTCGGATATTACTATCGTGTATTTGATTAAAATTTAATTTGATTCTTGTAAGGGTTTTTTACACAATTTTTGAAGCGAAACCATATTAAAGAAATGTAATTAAGAGCAATTAAAAGTTGTATTTAGTACTAAAATTATGGGGAAAATGTTGATATATAACAATGGAATAAACACTCAACTTTTAAAATTGAACAAACCTTTCCTTTCTATTTTACATAATCGATTTTACATAAACATGTTCACATGTGCAGACATCCTTCGCCCCTAATACCTTTATACTATCTTCTTTGTGGAAAAAAGAAAGTTATTTGTTGTTGTCCGGATATCATTCGTTAAATTTGACGATTATCACTTATTTTGAAGTTTTTCGCCTAATACGTACTGTAGTAAACAAGGATTGAAATGCTACAGCAAACAAATTGCGATATTTTTTACAGAGAAAACAAGTACAGAAGGTCCCTGATACCGAAAAACTAAATAGGGCTCTATATGTAGTAAAATAATTTGCTCTAATTCGCTATTAAGTTCGAAACTGTGTTTGGGGTCCTTACCACAGAAAAGTAGGTGTAGGCCTACAGCAAAACATGTCTGTCTACCCGTCTGTTGGCAACAATAGTGTCCAAACCATTTATAGGATTATCTCCAAAAGGGACAGTCTCCGATCGACATGGCGTATCTCAGGGTCCTGCGAATAAGCAAACGGAGATTTTTAATGTATCCTCAACAATATTTTCAAAATTTTCTCCAAAATTGTTCCGCATTTTTATTTTTTTCTGGGATAGAGCAAATGAAAATGGCCAAGTTTAAAAAATGTTTGGCGTTTTTCTTCTACTACTACAATATTGAAGAGAGACATTATTTTATTAATTAAATGTGTTCTTCAAAAATGGATCTGTAATTAATGCCTTGTAGAACTTTTTAAAAATATGAGTAGTTTTCGGATAATTTTGGTT
This sequence comes from Teleogryllus occipitalis, assembly GCA_011170035.1. Taxonomy (NCBI): domain Eukaryota; kingdom Metazoa; phylum Arthropoda; class Insecta; order Orthoptera; family Gryllidae; genus Teleogryllus; species Teleogryllus occipitalis. The sequence goes on along the minus strand of BLKR01000431.1, from coordinate 354,626 downwards.
GGCCATTAAAAATAACGCGAGAAAGTATGTGCTGTTGTAGAATCACTAGTTTAAATAGAATATTGTGTTCAATACTAGTATAAAACTGACAAAATTTATATACGTAGTGTGTTTTTTATGAATTTCAATGGAATTAGTGAGTTTCATACAGTTGTTAGAGTGTAAGATTTGAAGTATGATAGGATAAAAAGATTTCTACTCGTAGCGTGACATGGTGATAATTGTTTTCGTACGTGATGCAGACGCGAAGAATGAGTATTGATAATAGTCAGATACTAAACATTTCATCAGAAGAAAATCGAGCAATCTTGATGAAGTTGATTTTTGATGAGTATGTTAGGAATCGGTCATTACGTGCTGTATTTACGTGCTGTATTTCAAGTCGTTTGAAGAAGAGAATTTTCAAAGACTTAGTTGAAATATTAGTTGTTCACGGATTCATCGTAATTATTACAATTTTACTTAACCGTTACAGATATCAAGGGTGATGAGTATTCTACGGCCCCACATATAAGGGAAAGCTATGTTATGCACCACTGCAATTTGCCTTGCTCGTATAAAAATAGCTGATTAAGTAAACCGCATTTTCTTTTGTTTCAGAATTCACTGACTTACATAAGAGATTATTGACCGTAGTGAGAAAGACGGATGTGCACATTTTTCAAGTGGCGCGGACGGCCATCTGCCGGGTGTGGGCTTTCATTGTGAAGGCCGCGCAGCAGTTGTGAATCGACTTTACTCACGCGCGCCACGCGCTCTCGTACGTCGCGTCTGCGCGCGGGGCTGAGGAGCGGCCCTCGCCCTCCCACGCAAATGACGCTGCCCGCCTCGCCTCGCCTCGCCTCGCCTCGCCTCGTCCGCGTCTCTGCGCTCTAATAACCGAATTCCCTTTCCACTTCTGCCCTCCTCTCTCTCTCTCTTTCTCTCGCTTCTCCCGCCGAGAGCCAACGTCCAGGGAATTGCCCGTAGGTCATGCGCACCTTCCTCGAACGGTATTTAAAGTGTCTTAATTACACTTCCGCCGCCGGCTCGGCGCTTGGGCAGCTCTCCCACTCGGTGGCCGTGGAGGCGGGGGCGGGGGCGGGGCGGGGGTGGGGCGGGGGCGGAAGCGGGGGCTGGCGGAACAAGAAGAGGGGACGGAGGGAGGTGAGGGCGGGACTAGACGGGGAGTCTCAGGTGAGGGGCGCCCCGCGGGGAATCGAAGCGCTGACTCACGGCCCTGGGGAACGCCTGCTCCGCCCGCTTCCGCCGCCGCCATCCGCTCCTCCCTTCGCACTCGCCCTCTTCCTAGTCCTCACTAATGTCCTCGACGTCGCCCTCGCCACTGCGCCCTCGCCACCGCCCTCGCCACCGCCCTCGCCACCGCCCTCGCCACCGCCCTCGCCACCGCCCTCGCCACCGCCCTCGCCACCGCCCTCGCCACCGCCCTCGCCACCGCCCTCGCCACCGCCCTCGCCAACCGCCCTCGCCACCGCCCTCACCATTGCCCTCGCTCTAACCACCTTCCTCACCACCACCCTCGCCACCCTTTTGCCACCGCCCTCGCCACCGCCGTCGCCATCGCCCTCGCCACTGCCCTTACCACTGTCCTCGCTTCCGTCCTCGCCACCACCCTCGCCTCCACTCTCCTGCCTGCCGATGCGCTCTAAATTCGACTCTGGAACGCGGCCGCGGTGCGGCGTCTTCATTTGGGCAATTTCCTCTCCCTTCCGCCCGGCGGCGGGGGCGGGGCGCCGTAACTGAATTTCAGGGCGATGGCTCCTGAAGAACAATGTTGTTTATTGCGTTAATGACTGTTTGGACACCTTACGCGCGTTTAATCAGCTTCCCCCTTGTGCATTACGCGTTGGCTGAGGCGCTCACGAGTGAACGAACATCCGCCACCTGAAGTGGGGTGGCTAATTTGCGCCGATGGGGGTGTCGGAGCTAGACAATTTGGGACCTCGCGTCAAACTGAAATACAGAGCCGCTCCCCTTCATACCCAATAGGCTTTTATTAAGGAATTATTTGTTGAAGATATCATTATGTAAATTATTATAAAGTAATGACAAGCGAGTTTGTTATACGAGGTCTCAAATTATTTGTAAAATTTATCCAATAACGCACGATTCTGTCGTGACTTATAAAATTTTCATAACAGTTTTTTAGAGTTCTATTATTTCTTTTTAATTTTTTTTTATTTCCCATACATCCCACATTTGGGCCCTCCGAATTCCAGGGATCTGAGCAATCGCTCGGTCTGCCCAAGCTGACAGTTGAGTTGACACTGGATGCTAGTCGCGCAGTCAGAATAGTATAACGAGGCGTTGAAGTAACGCGCGTCGTAGATTAACACCGTATCTTATGCGGAACGACTAAAGTGCTCTTGTGCCGTTTCACGTAAGATAGTCTTATTCTACGACGCGCGTTACGTTATTCTACGCGGCAAGGTGGTGGTCGTATGCAAGGCCCCTAAGCTGTTGAGTAGCGAGCAACGCGCGTGAGGTGTGAGTGGTGAAGACGAAACTTGAAGTGGAAGTTTCACCGCCTGTTTCTATCCTGCGAAGACCAGAGAAATTAGGAATCGAATGGAAGAATTCAGGCAGAAGTGCGTGAGTGGATGCAAAAATAAGGAAAGGTTATCTCTTACTTCACACAGCAATACATGTTTTTTAGGGGTTGTGATTTGTTTAGATAGAATCTGGCAAGGAAATTTAACGCGTCATGATATCCTCTCGCGAATATTTTATTAACGCGCAATTAGATATTGTTTCTACCCAAATCGATGTTTTGGAACAGGTATTTCCCACAGAAGAATACTATGTCTTAAAAAACAATTTTGGCGCCAAAATATAGCTTCTCTTGGCATATATTTTTGTAATATAACCCGATGCAAGCAAATACATTCATTTTAGTTTAATTAACAGTGGCCTTTTATAGAAATGGAGCGCTTTTCAGGACCTTTCTATCCGCGAATAGTATGCGCGAAAGGAACAAATAGAACATTATTAGTCGACATACTCGCAGTACTGGGTAATTGAGGCCCTGTCAGTATGAGTTGTGATGGGCGTGAATAAGAATCATGAAGAGAATCTCTGATGCGCCAGAGCTCCCTTCGTATGCCCTGCGACGGCTTCCAAGGCGACCCCTTGATCTTCAGTGCACAGGCGGATCGAGGATCACCTCAATTTACCCTCCACTTTACTGTTACTTATCCGGTAGCAGGCCATCAAAGCCCCACGAGGTACGACGCAATCAAATGAATGATGATGTCTACTTGTTTCTCGTGCTGCCCGTGAGCCCCCTGTAATTTTACTTGAAAGACTCGCTGCCACTGTGCGATCGACTGAATCCCAGACGAGCCACTTGAGGGATTTCAAGTCTTGTATAGAGCCGAAGTATGGTAGCTTCAGGCAAAATATGTAAGTGTGCGGATCATGAGAGAGTAATTCAGTAGCCAAGGATGTTCAATCTGTGGTAAGAACATCACCCTTCAATCAGTGAAGTGCTAAAATAGCTCTGAAAGTTTATTACAAGCTTACCCTGATGTTTAGAAAGTGATTTATTTAATGTCAGAATGCGGTGTGGGTAATTTTGTAAAATATTACTTGTAGTACACCTAATAATATATAACTATACCATATGTTTGATACATATATTGCCGTAAAAAATGAACAAGAAGGTATATTGGAAAATTATTTCAATGGCAGGTTCCATGAACCTGAAAATTGTAGTTTCATTAGTAATTGCATATTTTTATTTCAGAAGTATCCATATTATGTGTTCATCTTACAGTAAATACGAGGAGAAAGTAGACATAATTATTTATAAAAAATAATATTAGAATGGTTTATTACATTTGATTTTACAGTAACGTTTTAATATCGTTTACTGGTGAATCGGATTTCTTCACGATATGCCGTAATTGGAATCAACACGTATGTTTTATGTGTCAGCGAGATCAGGAAACAAGGATTATTCTTTTTTTTCATTTTTTAAGATATTATCAAGAAATTAAATTCTGAATTTGTAATTTTTAAATTGAAAAAACTAACATATCTTTTAAATTTTTTTATAATGATCCTTGTATTCAAATAGCTGTGTTCTCTTTACGAGCAATACAAGTAAATTGAAGTATATGCAGCTATACCAGAAAGATTTAACGATGTACAAGGTCATACTTCTGACGATGTACAAGGTTTCGTTAGAAAGCATTGAGAACTGAATCTCTGAAAGTCTCTTGTCTTAAACATGGCAACCTTATAAGCACTTATAACGGACAGAAAAGATAATTAAGGTGCAAGAGACAACACTCGGAACTGGAAGTGACGAGCGAAAAAAACAATGTTGATTAGTCATTGCGACATTGGTGAAGTGCGTCTACCGCCTGAGAGGTAGCAGTGGTGATGACAGCAACGAAGGCACGACTAGCACGTCTGGCTGACTGCAAAAGTGTCGCCAGACGGAACAGCAGCGGCTGCAGGGGAGGCGACGGCGACGGACGCCGGCGGGCAGACACGGGGGAAGGGGGAGGGCGATGACGAGACAGGTTGTTGGCGGCACTTCCGGCTGCTCCGCCGATGATGAATAGTAATGAAGGCGCCGGCGGGGCGTCCCGTGCGCGAGGCACGAAGCAAGGACGCCGCGCGCCAAGTTGCCCGCAGCTGGCGCGACGAGCTTGGGAGGGGAGCGGTGCAGGGCGGGAGGGTTGGCGGCGGCATAATGAGCAGGGAAGTGAGCATTCATCCGCAGCTCCAAGTCTTTCGCAGCAACCGGTTTCTGGGCGGAACCGCGCTGGACCCGCGCCCTGCCGCTCTGTGCTCGGGCTGTACCGGCCGACTCCGGTCGCACGCCGCGCCGGCCGTCGCCCTGCGTTTGGGAACCATCTGTCCCCCGCCGTTAGTCCCCCTACCTCCAGCGTGTGTTGCGAGATGCCTGTCGCACGACGCCAATTGCACGTTGCTAGTCGCACGTTGATAGCAGCACGTTGTTAGTCACACGATGGTAGTTGCTCATTGCTACACACACTTTGCTACTCGCACGACGCCGATCACACGTCACCAGTATCAGGTTTCCTGTTGCACATCCCTAGAGGCGCGTCGCTAGTTGTAGGTCGTCAGTAATAAATACACTAATAGGTCGGCAGTTCGCGTTATCAGCTCCATTTCATGAGCCGCACGTCACCAGTCTTACGTTGCCCGTAGTCGCACATCGTCAGTTACACTTTGTCGTCCGTTGTACATCGTTACTCGCACGTCATCAGTTGTACGTCATCACTCGCACGTCGTCAGTTGCTCGTCGTTAGTTGCACGTCGTTGGTCACGTCTCCACTTTGTCAGTCGTCAGTAGCAGGTCGCCAATTACCAGCAACCATATTCCAGTCGACACTTGCCAATAGCCAGTCGCCAGTTGCAAGCCGTTTTGTGTACATCGTTACTCGCACGTCATCAGTTGTACGTCATCACTCGCACGTCGTCAGTTGCTCGTCGTTAGTTGCACGTCGTTGGTCACGTCTCCACTTTGTCAGTCGTCAGTAGCTTACGCAACCACACAATTAAAATCAACAGTGGACTCGATCAAAGAGGACGCAATAAAAACTGCGAGTCGGCTGTCGTCGGAACGAGCAAGGCCCGTGAGGAAGAGTCGTCAGACCCCCCACGAGCCGGAGTTTTTCACAGAAGACGGGTTCAGGCGGATCTGCCAGGAGAAGTCGGCCCCGGAATGCATCACAATCGCGCGCAGAACCAATTACCCCAAACGATGGCAGTAGGATAAGTTCTCCAGGAGGCAAGGTCGGAAATGTTCAAACGAAATCAGCTGTTAGGGTGGTCTCTCTTTTCCTATGACCGGCCGCAAGGACTGAAAGGAAAGATCTTTACATTTGCGGTATTAATAACTGGATGATCCCCAGGTTCGGCTCCTGGCGATAGCTGAGTTTCGACAGTAGGTACACAGCTGGCTCGAATTCAGCTATTGCCTGGAGGAGAATTCTAGCGGCCAGCTGTTCTGATTGAGAGCTTTCTGTACTTTACCCCATCAATACCAGGCATTGCCGGAACAGTGCTCATTTCATGATCATTGTGTCCTCATTGTTGTCCCTTCGTTTTTCCTTACATACACTTATATACACTAAACATATCACTTTCACACATTTCAGACATATATCATACATATCACACTATCACACATTTTGGGAAATCAGTTCGAAGCTGAGATTCTCCAGGCTGATATCTGGCTGGGAGATACCTAGAAAGGAAATCTCGCAAGACAGAGTTTACATTGTCGCCAGATCTCACCCAGGATATAGCATGCTGTACACTTACGAGAATAATTACTTTGGTAGTTGATGTATCCGCAGTCTATATTCACTCAGTCATTCGTTCCCTGTGCGTTTCAGGGCACGCGAGAGGTGAAAGTAGCTAAGAAATGCTTTGATACAATAGAGATGTGATGATAAAGTTTCCTATTGGTGAGTGAAGCGCTCCTTGCACCACCATGTGAGCTATGGGCTTATCAGCGCAACTAGTCTCGTGAAACGATCGGTAGTCTGCGCTCTCATTTTATATTCTGGTCTTAATAAGTACATACTAAACAGAACGTATTGTAATGCTGAAAAAAGCGTATTATAATGCTGTAAAAAATAGGGATTTCCTTGACAGAAAATCTTGTGTTGTAGCACGTTGTGTAGTCATAATTCACGTTTGGTTGATCCTTGATACCGAAAAATTGATTGTTTGGCAAAAACGCCGACCCGTTCGTCTGTCTGTCGGTCCGTCTGTCGGTCCGTTTGTCCGTCCACCTGCCCGTCCGTTTGCCCGTCCGTCTATCCGCTCGTCTGTCCATCCTTCCGTATGTCCATCCGTCCGTGTCCGTCTCTGTGTCTACTTGCATCTCCGTCCGTCCGTAGTAAACGCTAACGCTTAACCCGCTGACATGCATAACTTTAATTTTCGACAAATTCTGTATTTTCAAAGATTAAAAAACAAAATGCTATGCAGGTGTACAGTATTGATGAGACTTAAAAAAACTTGTTTCTTGAAGTGAAGGCAATTTGTATTAAAAATGTCAATTTTTGTCTGTAATTTTTTTCCCCGGAAGAAGCAAATGGCGCTTAAAAATGTCTTCGTTTTCGGCAAACTCTCTAATTTTCGAAAATTGCAAACAAAATATTGAAATTGCAAAAATATAGTTTTGATGATAGAGACTTTTTCCTTACTGGAATCTGTTTTTTGAAACTAGATCTTGAAATGATGTAAATGAAAATCCCTGAATTTTTGAAAATTGTAAACCGAAATGTGCAACCGAAATGCTCTTTCTAGAAGGTTAAGTTTATCTGTGCGGCTGACGATGTAGGGATAAGTTACTGGCGTGTTAACTCTAAGGGCGTAAATTCACGGTGCAGATAATTTTTTTCTGGTTTAAAACACTTTTTTGGGGTTCATGTAATATAATAATAATAATAATAATAATAATAATAATAATAATAATAATAATAATAATGCGTAGATGCTAGAAAAATGTGAGAAAGAATGTGATGTTGAGCACAACTAGTTTCCTAAAGCGATATCGATGTCGAAACCTGCAGCAACTTATTCGTCAAAGGATACTACTTTTTTTTTTGGATTCTGCGAAATGAAAAACGGTACAGGAAATAAAAATAAAATCAATAAGCATAATTAGTAAGAATAATTAATGATCATATCGGCAACAAATTCAAAATAATTAATTGCAATAACAATATTAATATATGATTTCTCTTATCCCCGCCATATCGTTTCAAGCTCTTGAGCCATTCTCAGTACTGCTCTCTTGTGGCAAGTTGGTCAACTGCGTGGAGAGGAAAGATACATCGTGCCACCGAGTCTCCCCGAAAGCCTCATCTCATGTCAATAGCGACGTAGTAAACGTATTGTTTTGTCTGACATTGTATTGAGACTAACATCATATTCTGTCATAAATGAATTTTCGTTTAACGAGTATTAATGCTTTAGTAAATCAGTTTCGGTTATGTGATCGATAATTACTCTCATACCTCAGTAATGCTGATTTCGAATGCAGCACACAACATTTGAAACAGCCGCTCTATCTCAATGTAGTATTTGATGATCAATTTGTTGTATTTTAACATGTTTTTAAAGTGTTGAGGTATTTTTGACTTTCATTTTCCACCTTTGTTAAAATATCAGAATCTTGGGTGATCTTTCTATTCCAATTCGTTTAATCATTCTGTGATGTTGATAAAGTAACATCTTACGTAATGCAAATCAACTTGCACCTTTGTCCCTTAATGTCATTTTTGCATTTAAGATATATACAGAATCATATTCAAATTATTTATGAAAATATTGCCATATTGAATGGCGAAAACATTGAAAATTATGAATTTTTTTTCAGGATTAAGAAATGAATTGGGCACTATTACTCAAAGTAGACATTTTAAGACGCCATAAGCATGATTTTCAGAGCACCCTATTGCATTCAAAATGTAAATATTTCCTAACATTAACTCCGGAACACAATAGACATAAAATATAAAATTAGATCTCTGTTAATAATATAGTATAGTGGTATTGATTTAAATTGTACGTTTTCTCTTAAATCTGAAGATTTGGTTCCGAGTCCTTGGGTGCTCCCCACTCTCCAATATGTCCGCTCCCTACATGGACTACCGTAGAACTCCGACATTCCGAACTAATTGGGGGTGTGGTCTGTTCAGATTCGGAAATGCTCGGATTATCCGAAAAAATGTACCTTACACATACAAAAACATCTACAGCATTATCAGACACAATGCAAATAGCTTGCGATGTGAGAAAATGGCAAACGTTGCGTAGCGATCGCATCATCAAGCAGATTCAGTTCCTTACGACAAAAAGATGACTGATTTTGCAAGTTCCTCTAAGTGAAAATTAATGCTACATGAACATGTGATATACACCGTAGTTACTTGTGTAATAAACGTTACATTTCGACAACTCGTTTCGATAATTATTTGTTCAGTTCTAGAGTAATCCTTTCCTTACACTAGAAATAAGCATTTTATTTATTTTGTTTATTTTTCCTCCATCCGGAATTTTGTTCGGATTAGCCGAAATTTCGGATGTGCGTGTTTCGGGTTAGCGGGGTTCTGGTGTATTAAGCAGGTTGAACGGGCGACGTTTCGGCGCCACAGCTTCGATCGCAGCGGGCGCCGGCCAGGAGCGATAGCGCGGTGCCAGCCCACGCGCCCGCGCCGCGCGCGCGGGCCGTTGAGTTTGATCAGCCTGTGTCCCCGCGTGCGCTCGGTCAACTGAATCGTTCTTCCTCGTCGGAAGTGCAGCCTCTGACCGCAGTGCCAATGACACTTCGCCGCCTGGCTCGCCCGTGGATATTTGCGCCGCGTTTGTTTTATGCTCCGCCTATTCCCCGGCCGGCGACATTTCAGAGCCCGGCCGCCCGGGCCGCTCTTAGACTGCCGCCCGCGCCCGAATCGCCCAGCGCCGCCCGGCGCCGCCCGGCGCCGCCCCGGGAGAGCCCGCCGGCCCGCGGCGCATCGCCCAAGAAGCCGCGGGTCGCGCCCGCCCCGCCCCGCCCCTTCCCACCCACCCCGCCCCACTCCGCCCCGCCCCGTCCCAATGAAATTCTAATCACAATAAAAAAGGATATTAACTGCCGGCCCCAGCGGGCACCCGCCTGCCCCGCGCCGCGCCGCGCCGCGCCCGGTCGGCTCGACGCCGCCGCCGCCGTCGCCGCCGCGGCCGCTGCGGGTGCTGGCGCCGCCGCGGCGCCAGCGTCGATTGGCTGTTGCCGGCGTCACCGCCGCCGCTGCGGACAGCACCGCCCGCGCCGTCCCCGCCCGCCACCGCGCCCCCCTCACCACCCCCGTGCGCGGTTGCCCGGTGCGTGTGCATTATGCGCGGCCGAGCGGGGGGCGGGGTGGCGGTGGGGGTGGAATGGGGCGGGTGCGGTGGGGTGGATGGGGCGTTCTATGTGGATGAGCGCGTTGTTCATGAGCGTGCTAGGTGAGGGGCTCCGCGTTTGGATGGGCCGCTAGAGTGGGTTACTATTGTGGACAGCTATGTCAATGTTGCGACGAAGAGATGTTGGATATCCGCGCCAAACAAGTTCCGAATTCATATGTAGGCTCGCGCTGGCGAATTTATCAGTGGATTCACACATTTTGGAAGTAACCTTTCGTGTGGATGCAAGGGATTGAAAGAGATTGGTTTAGATGCATCAGGTGTTGATCTTGTTAGAATGCTGAGGAACCACTTGAAGTTGTGTATATCTTTTTATTATACTCTAATGTCAATACAGCCAGAATAAAAAATGCTAATAACTAAGAGAATAACAGAAAAAAATGTTTTTTTTTAGTTATTCACAAATAGTAGCTCCTGACGAAGGTAATAAATGAACGTGCTGCATTACCTTTGCTGAACGACATAGTTATTTCTCTCTTATGTTACATGAACCACTAATGATTTCATTGGCCTATAGCTTATCATGATTTTCGGAACCTGTGCTTGAGATATTTTCCAGGGATGGTCAGTAAGTTGATAGTGAGGTTGATGTTAAAAGAAGGATAGCGGAGGAATGATAGAAAAGAAATAGGTGAATCCCGAGGAAACCTACTTCGAAGTTTGTGCTCATATTATGATATCGATATCCAACTTAGAGTGTTACCAGTAAACTTTGTGTCATGTATTTGAAAAAGACTTTAATACCCTTCAGAGATATTTACAATAAATTCTTTATTTTTGAAATTCACATTTATTTTCCAGAAACATCCTATGTATATCTTACCTTAATATTCTGATATGTCACCAGGCACTGGATCCTCAAATCACTATTAGATACCTTGAACCTTGCGGGCAAGTGGGGGAAGAAAAATAGTTTTCCATTTCTTTCCTCTTCTACTGACCTCATGCCAAAGCCCTCATCGACGCGAGGAATAACCTATTTATAGGACGAACGCCTTTTCATCGTATTATATTAGCTATTGCTGAACTGCAATTTCAAGACCCAAGTTGCAGTTCCTGTATTGATGCCAAGATTTTATAGATTCATCTATTTCGATATCCATTGGTTTTCTCACCTACTCAGTAAGTGTCTAAACTTTCATCGTTCTATGACTCCTTTCAGAGCACGAATGCATTGTAGAGGCTAGTGCTGAATTACGATTTCCAGACTAACACTGCAAGTCTAGTATCGACGGCATTACTTTATTGATTCACCTATTTCGATATCCACTGCTTTTCACATCTACTTAGTAAGAGCTGCAACCTCCATCAAACCTATGGTTTCTTTCAGAACACGAATGCCAATACTCATCATATAGGCTAGTGCTGATCTACAATTTCAAGACCAACACTGTGGATTCAGTATCGACGCCATAATATTTTGATTCACCTATTTCGATACCCTAACACTGGCAATAACGAAAATAAAAAATCGATGCCATTATTTTATTAACTGGCCTATTTCGATATCCATTGCTTTTCTCATCTACTTACTAAGAGCACTAATTTTCATCGAACCTACAGTTCCTTTCAGAACACGAATGCCATTACTCATTATGTAGGCTAGTGCTGAACTACAATTGCAAGACCAACACTGCGGATCCAGTATCGACGCCATGATTTTATTGATTCACCTATTTCGATACCCTGACACTGGCAATAACGAAAATAAAAAAATATCGATGCGGTAATGTGAAAATATGGCAGCGCGCTCCCACCCCAGCCCGTGGGGTGCATTATGCGCGCGGGGCGGGGCCGGGCCGGGTCTGACCGGGCCGAGGGAGGGGCGAGGGTGTATTGGCCGCTCAGTGCGCATAAGTGCCTTGTTTGTGAGCATGCTGCGAGCGCACAAAGAGACCAGGGTTTGGTTGGGTGTGTGGAATGAGTTACTATTGTGAACTGCTATGGCGATGCTCTGGCCTCGGGAGGCGGAAAATGAAACTACGCATTTGAAAGAGCGCAGATGCGAAAATGAAACTTCGTATTTCATCAAAATGGTGTAGTAACACAATGTTAAACATAGAAATAATTCGTAAAGAAATGAAATTGATGAGTAAACTTAATATAAGGTTGAACTGAGTAATAGTAATAGAGTTATAGGTAAATAACTTCTCGTAATCCTCTGTTAAAATATCAAATACATGCTAGTCCTGCGTTTTAGATAACAAATAAATGTAAAAATTAAATGTACCAAATCTTCTGGAGAATGAGAATATTCTTTATGGTTCATCTCTGATATCAGCTTTCAGATTCTACAATTGATTCTGTGATTTTGAAAGGGGAAGTCCACTTTTTTCGTAAACTTGTCCAGCTTAGTGTTATATTGCCAACTAAAAATTCTAATGATTGGAAAAGAGAAAGAAGTCCTGAGTTAGTTTCTCATCCTTACATAGAACTAATATTATCAGCTACTAAATGCTTCATGACAACAGTAATTGACACTGAGGATATCATGGACTTCAAAATCTGGTGTTCAAACTATTTTAAGGAGACATTCGCGTCTCTTGTTCGTCTTGGTAGTAGCTGAGTATAGTAGCTATCAGCTACTAAATTTGGTAGTAGATGCTGATATTATTAATTTAATAAAAAATATTTTTCATGTCCACATAGCACAATTTTCAATTCACATCATTGTATATTTATTCTATGATTATATTTTTTCTTAAGCCCACAAATAAAGAAAAAATGTTCTTTTTAATTTTTCAAAATTACTTTAGAAACAAAATAAGTTCAAGGTATAAAAACGGTTCTGTGCGTCACAGAAATGCAAATTTGAAGTTCCAGAGTAGCTCAAGCAATCAGTAACGACTAGCTTTACAACTTTTGGGTAGAACATAGGATGCCAGATGTGGATGTTATTTTTTTCTCAGAATTAAGGAACAACACTTATTCCCCTTTTTAAATCACCTATTCAATTGTGTGTTTCTATACCAGTAGGCAAAGTGGATGTATGTATCAAACATTTGTTTCTTGGACTTTGATATAAGGGGAGAAATTTCAGGGAAAAAAATGCGACGAACTTTCTGGCTCAAATCGTAGAGATTTCAAGCCACAAATTTTTATCCAAAATATTTTTGTCGAATTGCCAAATGCTGTATTTTTACATTTTAGAAATATGAAATGTGTTCTGAATATGAGAAGAATAAGTCTTTTTTCTTATTTATATTTACAGTCTGAGATTTTTTCGCGTGTGAGAACGGTTGCTATTTTAACAGTTCCTTCCGGCACGCATGGAGCGCTTATGGAGTGGGTTCCACGGCAGACCCTTAAATAAAACTGACGAATATTTGAAGAAAAAATTATTTATTAGAAAATTTTAACTAATATTACATGTAATTATGAACATATTACAATATATTTCTTGCAAGTTTGTGTTAAAACATTTGCAGTTTTTTCTGCTCGCATTGTATAATTCTGTCATTTGTTGGCTTCAACCAGTTGCATAATGATACTCATTACGATACAGATTTCATTATGATACAAGTTCTTGTCCAATCACAGAGAAGATTACAAACCAAGTATTGACAATTAATAATTGAGAATCGTTCTCGTAAGTGTCTCGTTTGATTGTGTACATAAAAATTGCATTTATATTATACTTGTCAGTTTTAATTTCTTTTATTATTAGTAATTTTTGGTGAAATATTATTTAAAATAAACTGGATCGTAATTTCACTTTGACTAGTGCAGTACTCCCTGGCAGGCGCACTGGTAACCACAGCCACCTGCAGCAGCATGCGAAAGCAGGGTGAGGTGGCTGAATCTTACATGTCAACTGCCAGGAAACGACTCAATGTAAAAGTTTAACATACAGAAGTCGTAGAAAGAGTGCCATATGAGACTCGATGTAATGGGTGAAGTTTACGAAGCTCGTTCGTACCTCGCTCCTATCGTAATATCACACTCGTGTATTAATACCCATCATTATATCATCGTTTCATAAAGTACTATTGAGGTATAGCATGTGGATATATTTTTTGAATATTACCTGTACTTCCTATGTTGTTCGGGGGGACTAAGATGGCTGAGACTTTTCTTGAACTACTTCAACATTCACTGTTTCACAAAAAGCACAACTTTAATTTACACCAACGTACAGAAAAATATGATTTCTGTGTTTTTTACGGGTTATATGAGAACGCCGGATTGTCTGTAAAGCGACAATGCAAGGAGACGGTTTAGAATTGTTTTGTAAGCATCCAATAATCGTTGAAATCGAATCTCTCACTTAGAGTTAAGAAGGCTCTAGTAGTAAGAGTCCTGAATGATAAACACCTTGTTTACCCTTCGTATGCACAAAACTGTAATAAATAAAACTATTGGTGCTAAAACAGCATGTACTTTCTCCTTCGTAATTTTACGAAAAAGTACGCGAAAAGTACTCAAATTTTAGAAAAATTGTACATGACCTTATTTCAAAATCTATCTTTAAGGAACAGATTTTATTAAGGAAAATGTCTACCTTAATAATTGTAGTTGTAAGAATACGCCGAAAAAATTTTGAATATTTGCAATTTTCGAAAAATGAGGGTTTTTAACGAACATGAGACCGCACCATTCTCTTAAACATTCTGCAGACTATCCAACAACAAAATTCCATCAAAAACGATGGTGCCAATTTTTGAAAATATTCCAGGGACTTCATGTAAAGTACCTCCCAAAATTAAAATATCAGTTCCAAATTCCAGGGGACATCATCCAGATTTTAGAGAAAATAGACTGCACTGTTTAGCCGCTAGCGTTGTTCACAGACGGACGTACAGACAGGCAGCCGGACAGACGGCCGGACAGACAGACGTTTTGCCGTCATCGGATTTTTGGTATCAAATACCCACAAAACATGGAATCTAGCTACACCACGTGTACACCGCTCCAAATGTTTTCTTTATTTTTTTCTGATAGAGCAAATGATGCTTAGAAATGGCGCAGGTATTATTTTTGATGAACTCTGTGAATTTAAAAAAATTGTCAAAGTTACAAATAATGTGACATTATGTGTGTGTTGTACCATTACTAGTTTATTCCTCTCATATTAGTCACATTTTTACATGTTCGTAGAAAAGAAGTCAGTTTTAAATATTTATTATGCGACATTGTGCGTTTCTTTCTATTTACTTTACATTTTATTTGAACTGCAATTGAGTATGACCCGGTGGCAGTTAAATAACAATAATTACAATAATAATCATACTAATAATAATAAAGGAGATTTTATCATAATAAAATTATTTTGTTGTTGTATTATTTTATTTTAGGTCGCTTTTCAACAATATTGTCACTTTGCTATATTACAATTAAAGTAGAAATAAATATTTTAAATATTTTTATAAGGAAATAATTCAGGATGAAAATACCCTTCAAGTGAAGGAAACTGCTATTCAAGGACGGAATACAGGTTTCAAATTTGAGAAATAATACTAAAGTAAGAATAGTTTTTGAAGAAATTTAGACAAGTCATCAATTTGTCTTGCAGAAATATTCACTTCTGTTTGAAATTGATCCCTTAATCCACAAACAGTTTGTATTCCAGAATCCAAGGAACTTGAGAAAATGATTGGAGATTTTGTTGTCACAGTGGAAAATGGAAAAAAACAGTAGAATTGGCTTGTAGATTTGTATTGTAGTAATTGTAAACAAGTAGATCTGTCAGCCGCTGCGAAACACTCACGTATTTATTATGAATTGCCAGAAATGTCATGCGCCGCATGCGAAAAAAATAAATCTTCAGTGATAAAAGAGACTTAACATTGCATTATTAGCAATAAGAGTACAAGAAGCGCGAATCAAAGATTTAAAAACGATTTTGTGATTTTCTTGTATGTGAATACAACACCAGCGGATTGTAATTCTTTAGGTTTAAATCTAGAAAGTTTGATGATGGTAGAAACACACGTTATCTAATCAAATTAGTATATAACGAAATTTCTATATAACGTTACCTAAACTAAATCATTACTCATTTCAGACATATCATCTTAATATCAATTGGAAAAATTATTTTTCACTGTTTGTGAGCTGTTTATGACTCATTTAATTCATGTATTCGCACTATCATTATAATTTCAGAACATTTTTAAAGATGAACCACTGTACACTTATATCTCAAAAACATTGATAATCATTGCATCAGTGAAGGATATATGTGCGTCAAGGAAACACCAAATATAGTAGTTCGTAATTGTTATTTATTAAAAAATGTATTAGAATTATTAAACACATTATTTTTAATAGGAAATCATCTTAAACGATTTTTAATACTTTACCGGACAAAGGTAAAGCATATTTATCACACATTATTTTTCATTTTCCCTTGCAACTTGTAAAACTGTATTTTATTGTCGTTAAGGGGAAAGTGAACCCCAAAATAGAGCTTAAATTCTTTAGGTGGCTGATTCTCGTGCAATCTCTTGCGTCTTGGTGGAGGTGGAGATAAAGAAAATGGTAGCATGCCACATATAGCTTCTATTATTTTTTTGCATAAAAGCATGCTCTTCTATTGAATATTGTAGAAGATAAAATATTTTATTTGGGAATTTTTACAATCTATCAGCATTTACAATGTTCCAACCAACTTTGTGTTACTGCGAACTCAATAGCATGAAACACGTTGACCATTTCTAGGTTCTATAAAAATCTTGTAGTAAAAAATTGGCTGATTGAATTTGCTAATTCCTCCAATTAAAAGATTGTAAACCTTATTACCGGTAGTTATCACAAGGGTAATCATCGGTGAAATAATTCTGACATATTTCCTCTCTAAAGTGCTTCCAAATTTTTTTATTATCCTCTTCTTTGTGAAAATTGTCTCTGGAATGTTAAAATTCTTCAAAAACATTAGAATAAAAAAATTCACAATAAATTTGCCAAATCTACGAGTAGTTTGTAACTATTATGATATTAATTTTCATTCTGTGTTGTAATTTATGATATTGAATTTGTTACGAAACTATTGCAGTCTCTATTTATGTAATGTTATATTCTCTGTGCACGTCTTCTAGAATTGAGTGGGAAATATAGTTATTCAAATTATTGTTCTCCATGTTGTCGCGGCAGGGAATATTATTCTTTGACGAAGGATAAATGTACAAAACTCCTCAAAACTGATAATATTTAATAATATCGTAATTATGAGAAGTTTTGTAAATGTATCTGTTTAATTTGAATAAAACAGCGTCGCAAGACAGAATTTGGAACTTCATAACGCTATTAATTGCATTGTTGTCCAAAATTAAATAGTATACAGTTTGTTATTACATAAATCGTACACGATTCTGTTTATTATTTTATGTAGAAACTTGATGGATACGTTTGTGTACACCTTTCTGCAAGATTTGCAATCCTTCTCAATATTGTTCAAGTTCTTCAAATAAATGGAAGTAATATCCTCAAAGATATTTCTAACGTCAGATGATTTCAAGATAACAAAATATCGACGACAAAAATAAAGGATCATTCGGTCACTGTGTATTGATACTACTCAAATCGCGCCACTAACAGTGAATTGTTAATATAATACCCAATAGTAACAAAAAAGGTAATAATGGTGAAAAATATCAGTAAACAATACATACTGTTCCGCGCGTCTGCTTTGTTGAACTGGCGTTTTGTGTCCAGGGATCATTAAAAAGCCAACTAAGGAAACTAATAACATTGTCTCGCCACCGACAAGTGTTGTATTGTTGGGCATTTTCGAATATCATCGTATGGGCTCTAATCCACTGTGTAACGCGAGGAAATATTCGTTTAGTTTTGCAGCCATGTTCAAAAAATATAATAGTGTGTTTTTACTTAGATGAAACAGTTTATTTTCTGAGATTAAATATTGAGAAAATAAGCAAATACTTGAATAAACAACAGACACATGCGTAACCTGCTTCTTCAACATCACGATGTGTTTCTCACTACGATACAGATGTTTATTAGTTTATTTCTGCAATAAAAAATCTCAATATTCTAGAAAATTAGCTCGAAATTTATTTCCATCAGTACGTTAGTTTCTAAACAAGTACTAAATAATTTAAAGACGTAACAATAAGAATAAGTTCGGAAAGAATGGCTTATTGCGCAAAAAAACTAATTTAATATTACAATTATTTTTAAAAGTATATTTTGGCGTTAATATAAATTAATTTTAAATGAAAATAACAGCACGTAGGGCCTACTTTTCGTAGTATAATATTTTTCATAAACGTAGTGGAAATAATATCAGATAAAGATAACTTACGGTTTCTCCAAAAGATGAATGTAAATAAATGTTTTTAATACATCATTTTTCTTAAAACTAATTTTGGCAATATTTATTTAGTAAATAAAATGGAAATTACTCTTTTGCTTCCATAGATGCTGAAGAAATACTATCTTGATTCACGAAGTAAGGAGTCTGTTCCTGTTGAAAATCTATTGACTTTCACTCACTTCCAATAATTGCAAACATTAATGACAAGATGTGTTTTCTTCAGCTTCAACATTGTCACTAAATATACGTTCGTGTTCAACTACTGAGTTATTTTCTGGACATATCAAGTAGATAGCAGCACGAGGCAAGTGCTACCAACGTAATCACTCCGTCACTAACAGCTAAGAAATTTTAACTTAATGTTTCAGTAAATTTTGACGTTAAGAGAGAGAACGAAAAAAGAAAGTGATTTTTTATTAATATTAATAACTTATTCAATTGCTTGGCTAAAAATCTCGAGGATATTAGAAAATAAATGTATATTTTTGTTGTTGTTTTTTCATTTGCAAGTAAGGGCTCATCATCACCGCACGCACTCTAGCTTCATTCCTCGAATACGAGCGATGCGCGATCTATCTCTCAACTAACAAAATATATACAAGTATGTAGGTGTGCTAATGTAGCATTTTCGGAAAGCAACGGACCAGAGGTCATGACAAGTTATTGATTCTGTTTTCTTAAAGATACATATTATTTCTTGTACTCGTATGTTGGTCATTTTAGTAGCATGTTTTCAAAGGCGATTGACATCCCTTAAATGACAAACTCATCGATGTCAGCATTGATGTCTCTGTGGACATTTCTGTTTTATTTTGAGATATGTCATTTAGAATGTTCCTCCACACATGACAACGGGCGAGACGGAATTTTTATTTATTTCGCCGCATTGTGGGCGGAGTGTTATTTTTGTTATTTTCTGCGTAGGTCTTCAATAAGTTTAATGCGGAGAAACAAAAAGAATTCGACGAACGGGAAGCGATCGGAAAAAGCAACACATTTTTGTTGTTGTTGAAGGAATTGAAGATTTTACGCGCCAACAAGCAAATGGATATCGATATTGCGATCTGCGATATCGATGTGAAACTTGGTAATCGACGTTCATCTATGTTATGTTCATTATTTTCGCCGATTTCATCGGCGTTGTTGCTGTCTATTGACGCGAGGCGCCGTGCCCGGGAGAGGTGATGGGGGAGGGGGAGGGGGGTGTCGGGGCCTGGTGCACAGCGATGGAGTAGATAAGTCAACTCCCTGGCTGTCTCCGCCGGGCAGGTGGCGGTGACTTCGGCCAATGGTTTATTCCCTCTCAAGATTGCGTGCAGTCGCAAGGGAAGAAAGGAGGCTTCAGCGAATTTTATGGATTTCCAAAACTTCTCGTAAACACAAAAGGAAATTACTACCAGATGAATTGTTTTCTTACTCTTTTAGATTTACTGACACATATTTCTCTAGTGAAAAAATTTTAGTGCACTTTTCTGCATACATTTTTCATGCAGTAATATGGCCATTTTGTCGTAGAATTGTGTCACAATATGAACGTAATTTTATGGATACCTTTCCATGTAGGCGGCTTCGAAGGCGCAAGAGCTTGAAGTAGCGTCCATCTACATGGAGTCGGAGGATACGGGCTCGAACGCATATTTTGAGTGTTTGTGGTTCGGTTGACTTCTCTCTCCATGACGTATCGGTTCAGAAATATCATCTCACTCGAATAAAAATCGGTCAATATTCATTATCATTCACCTGTCAAGACTACTCTAACATCTTGAGTGATAAATCGCTACTGAGATATGGGAGCAGACTCCTATGACCTAAAATTAGGCAATATTTGTATATATACGGCCTCTAAATGCCTTGAAAATTAAAACATCAATTATAAAGTACACAATACCTAAAAATAACTATGAAGTGGAAAATGCAGTGTATGTGATAGTAAAATGGAAAACATTTTTCTTATAATTTGTCAAATCTTAGTAATTGTGACACACTTTTTAATAAAGTTGAGAAAATTTGAAACCATATTTTACCTACGTAGAACAATACGGTGGAAACAGTTAAAAGAAAATCCTACACTACCCCCACGTATCATTACAAATAATAACTCCCCAATTATTTTAAGAATATAGAGATACTTTTAAAATATTCCAAAGATTTTTTTCGCTTAAACACATCTCAGCATCGTAATTATCAACCTTCTTATGAAAATGGTCAATATTATGACAATTTTTCGAAGCTTTTATAAATACGCTTTATTAATAATGAAACGACACTATGCATTTTTAAGGATTTTTGTCACAGTGCTTAACGTTCCTGTCTACTTGAAAAAAATTCTAGAATTTTGTGACTATTTTGTTTTCTCTTATACATTTGATTTATTTATGCTTTTAGAGATCAAATATTTTTTTAAAATCTTCTACTGGTTCACAAATAATTGGCAAAACAGTAGGTTTTTACTTCAAACATTATAATTCTACAACAAATTGATATATTTTTTAAATTCTTTTTACATTGCGCTTAAGAAGGAAATATGTAATACTGCGCGAAAAACGGTGAATTTTGGGTAGAAAACTCTTTATTACATGACCCTGGTAATGAAAAAATGGATAAATCGAGTTGGTAAATTTAGAAAAAAATTCTCTTACACGTGGTGTAGCCAGAATCCATATTTTGTGGGTCCTTCATACCAAAAACTCGATTGACAGCAAAACGTCTGTTTGTCTGTCTGTGAACAACGCTAGCGGCTAAACCATTCAGATGATTTTCTCCAAAATTGATATTTCCCAATCAATCTGGCTGATGTCACAACTCCTAGAATTTCAAACCGATACTTTAATTTTACATGGTACTTTACATGAAGTCCCTCGGACATTTTCCAACAAAAAAAGGCTCCATCGATTTTGATTAAATTTGTTTGTTGGATGATCTGAAGAATATTTAAGACAATGACGCAGGTCGCATGTTGGTTAAAAACCCTGATTTTTCGAAAATTGAAATATTCAATTTTTTACTTCCTAAAACTACACTTAAGAAAAGATACGTTCTGTTTTAACACATCTAGTTTTAAATTAATCACAATTGTATATTCTAGTGAATGAACTAGAATTGTAAAGGTACTGTGAAAAATAAAGTCAGGATTTGATTATTTGAGAAAATGTTATTGTTTATAAATATAGTCTGAACATTTCAGTTCATAAATTTGAAACGTTTAGCAATAGATTAACTATTCTAGTAGTTCATTTACTAGAGCAAATCATGGGTTAATGCTGCAAAAAATATATTATCTTTAATAGTTCATGATTTATGATGTTTGACATTCATGAATATGCTGAAAATTCCCAATTCAGGAAAATGCATCTGCAATTCATTCACTAAGGTTTGCTTCGAAAAAATAATTAGTCTAAAACTAAGAAACGTAGCAAGAAACGGTTCTGAAGAATTCTGATCAACTGGCCTGAAAAAAGGACGAACAGACATAAGCCTCATTTCTTCCTAAGACACTGAAATTATTTTAGTAATTACTACCTATTCTCTATAATACGTCCGGGCTGTCCAAAGACCTTCTTTGATTTCTGCGTATGTTATGAACAGAAGTTATTTGAATTTTTCAGGCAGCATTCAAAGCCGCTGCTGATGTCTCTTAGTGTAAGTTAGCTAACTTACATAATGCTTCTACATTTGAATTTGTTTCAAGCTATTAATTGGCTCCCCAATTGACTCCCAGTTAAATATCGTTTTTACAAATAGACACAAAATTAACATGGAAACAACACATTTCATCAATATCTAATAATGCACATATCAAAATTATCAAATTATACCCGTTCATTAATAGAAAATCAAACATCTCTAGTGATTCAGGTATCTTAATTTATAAATCTATCATTCGTCCCGCAGTAACATATGCTAGTCCAATATGGGGTGGTGCTGCAAAAATACATAAACGCAAGTTAGAAGTTATTCAAAATAAGTTTTTGCGTCAAATATTAAAAACTCCCTCGTTTATTCGTAATGATCAAATTTTAAATGAACTAGTTATAGATTCAGTAAGTACGTATATTTCAAAATTATCAAATCGTTTTTATTCTTCTCTTCCATCTTGTCCAGCAACTAATGAATTTAAATTAGGCAAATCATGTAATCATTTTTCCCGCATTAAGACTCGATATTCAAAAGATCTCTTTCAACGTCCTTAAATAGCAATATGAAATACAAACTAAATGAAAAATATTAAATTAATTATAAATAAGAAATTATGTAGAACCCTTCCAGGGTAACCTTAGGATTTATATATTATTGTAAAATGTTGTAGTTTACTGATTTGTAAAAAAAAATTAAAATTGTATACATCCTTGAAAGGCGTTTGTATGTCGAACAAGAAGAATAAATAATATTAAAACAAGCTTTGCTGTTCATCGCTTTATTTTGAAAAGTATATTAATACGAAAGAAAAAGCGTATGAAGCCCCTCGTCGTGATAAACTTATTATGCCAAGTTTTATGTTACACTTACGAATGTACTAATAAGAAATGTTTGCCATTTGTACACATTTAATTGTACAAAAAATCGCTTCGTGTTGGGTTCTCAATCACTTTCCGTTTGGGAGAACATTACATCATTGATATCAATTTTCCAGTCCTTCTCATTGGCTGAGTTGGTTCAGGGCATCAACTGGCGTCACTGCAGTGTTGCTCACCGGGAGATCCTAGCGTTGGAGGTCGACGGTGACACGGTTTTCACGACGGTGACAGGAGAGGTAGCTAGGTCGAATCCAGCCATTGTCTGGAGGAGAATTCTACCCCATATCTATGGACACTTACATGCATTACACTACCACACATGTCGGGAACTTCGGGCTCGACCCGGCTGGGGCTATGCCCCGCTGGTGGGAGATACCTGTAAAACTCCTCAAGCCGATGCCTAGGTCTAGGAATTTAAATTACTTGACCGTTAAAACATAAACTATTTTGACCATTGTTAAAATAAAAATATGAAACAAGTTACCCGAGAAAATAACCTTACCTCCTCCAATTGTTATCATACTTCTTTTCCATTAAAGTGATATAAATCTATTATACATAAACGAAATTGTCGACAACCACAAGTGACACAAAAAGTTAATACCACTAGAATGATTGCAGGTAAGAATACTTTTGAGTGATCTAGAATCAAAAATAGTTTGTAAAGTTTTAAAATGTTAGCCAAAATGTGATATTTACAAAAAATACAAAAATTATTTTGGAATTTAAATTACTTGACCGTTAAAACATAAACTATCTTGACCATTGTTAAAATAAAAATATGAAACAAGTTACCCGAGAAAATAACTCTGTCTACTGAGACACTTAGTAGAAGTATAACATGTAATAGAAGAATTAATTGAGCGAGAAAATTATTGCAAATGATTTTGAAAGAGTTACAGAAAATTAAAATTACCCTAGCGAGCGGTTTTCTGTAAATGTACGATATTTATGAAGGTAGTAGGTTGGAATTTGATTTCAATTGAATTTGGGCGCGAATGTTTAAGTGTACAATAAATATGAAATTAATGGAATCAAGAACAGATAAATACTTATATACGAAGTTATTTATTTTACTTTCACTTGTCTAATGGGAACGCTTATGTCTGATGTCTTCTTCATTTATGCATTCGTAAAAGTAAGTTGGAACAATATTGTTTCTTATTGTAAAAAGGAGTAAATGAAAATGTTTGACCCATTTCTGTATGAAATGTTTCTTGGTTTAGTAGTAAATTAACCTCAAAAATAAGTTTGCTTGATACTCTTCTGATGAGCGGTTTGTGAGTTGCTTGAGCGAAAGTGGAACATTATGAATTATTTACGTTTGTCAAGTCGGGATGCAATTATCTAAAAAGACAATTAAAAAATTAAGTTGTGTTAGTTAAGGTTTATTCATTATTTTAGTTTGAAGTTAAGTGAAGTAGACTAGGAGTTAGAAGTGAGAACAAGCCAAGGCAATGCAGGGCAAGGCAAGGCAATGCAGGGCAAGGCAAGGCAATGCAGGGCAAGGTAATGCAGGACAAGGCAATGCAGGGCAAGGCAATGCAGGGCAAGGAAATACAGGGTAAGGCAATGCGGGCCAAGGCAATGCAGGCCACGAAAATGTAGGGCAAAGCAAAGCAGGACAAAGCTCTGCGGGGCAAAGCAATGCAAGGCTAGGTAGTAGAGAGGAAGGCAATGTAGTGTAAGACAAGTAAAAACAGAATATATTTATTTTCATGTGTAATAAACAGTTGCGATGATGGCTGAGGAATTTGAGTTTCTTAAGTTGAAAATATTTTTCAATGTTGCCTCCCGAGAAGCAAAGAATCTTAATAGCTTGATTTTAAATAATCATTAACATCTTCAAGCTTAACGAGGATAATTTATTTTTGTTTATATATACATATGTGTATGAGTGTGTGTATGTGTGTTAAAAACTAGGATATAATCATTCTGCACTACGATTTAGGTTTTATCGGAATTGAATTGAGCACCAGACACTTTTGTTAATCTACAGAAGTACTAATTAACGACTATAATATAAACACACATACTGCACAATGTCTTTTAGTATTATTCCAAACTTATCAACGCAATTTCAATCCAGTTATATTTTGTCAATGCTTTTAAATATCCTCCTTTTCTTTAGATGAATGTTGGCGAACCAAGTTTCATGTCAAAATGTTTAGCACAAATTAGATACGTCTTGGCGGAATGTACGCAATAGAAATACGTACGGTACCTACTGTCCGACATCAAGAGCCGTATTTTTCATTTTATAGCTGATATTAGAATAGGGGATAAACATATTAGACAGATTTCAATTGAAATACCAATGAGGAAAATCATATCCATTCCTGGCAGATGAGCCATGACATACTAAGAAGTTCAAATAGAGTTGAAAAAATGTTGGAGAGAAGAAAACATATACAAAAAAGAAAGTGATTAGCATGGGAAAAGGAAAGTGAACAAAATTATACAAAAAGTGGAAAAAATAAGATGGGAAGGGATAGTAAGAAACATGATCGAAGAGAAAAATAAAGAACTAACAGAACAGGAAAGATAATGAGAAATTATAGTATAATTCCTCTACAATGAGATATATCATTATTATAATGTTGAATTACCGGAACTAGTATTACCGGGGCTATTATAACGTTGGATATTCCAGTAACCAGGATTACCGGATTTTTTTAAGAATAGCATGACACAAACAGGGGAGTAGAATTGCTAATTTTAGGTTGGATATGCCATAAATAGGAAGAAGTCATTGGATGACCGATAAAGACTCATTACCTATGTTATGTAGGAATGAAATTGAATCTTGAATACATGTTATAGATAGATGTGTGAAAATGAATCGAGCAAGATAAAAAGAAGCTAATAAGTTAAAGGAGAATATTACATGAGATAAGAAAGAGTCTGAAATGAAAGAGTAAATTATTAGAGTACATGTGTTGAGAAGGAATATAAGAAAATGAATAGAAACATTACGGATATTTGTACAAAAGTTAAGAATCATAGGACATAAATGAGGCGATCAGATATGGGCTATGAAGGTGGCTGCGACTATTTATTTATTTATTTATTTATTTACGTCAAAAAACAGTTAAAAACTGCGTATGACGGGCTATGGGGAAAAGTGAATTGTGTGCACATTTTCAAAATTCTGTGATCCCTACACTAAATCATATACTACTTAAGTTTTGAATTTTGAAAGGGAGAAAAAAAAAACAAAAAAACTCCCATGTAATAAAATTGATTTTCAAGGATAAATAAGCAATAAATTTTGAATTTTGAAAGGGAGAAAAAAAAACAAAAAAACTCCCATGTAATAAAATCTATTTTCAAGGATAAATAAGCAATAAATTTTGGCTCTTATTACTTCCTGCCGCGACAACGTGGAAACGATAATTTGAATAATTGTGTTTCCCACTGAATTCTAGAAGACGTGCACAGAAAATGAAGTTACATTTATGTCCAGAAGCAAAACAAGGGGCCATCTCAGCATTTGCTCAATGGATCAGGGAAACTGGCTATCTAAACTGGCTAACTAAACTATCTAGCTCGCTTATTACGTCTGGACTTACGATCCTGACTCCACCCTAGGAAGTAAGTCGAAGATGAGACTGAATATCAGAAAAAGATATTAATTATTTTAAAACGTTGACTGTAATGTTTAAAGTGGTACAAAAAGACACCCAGATCCGATCGTTTTCGACAACGAGACAGCGCGATAAGACGGCTATGAACGAGAATGCTAGTTCTGTCACGGCTGTTATCGATAACGAACAATAACGATATTAGATCCGTTATCGATGTGTGCCCCAGGTCGCGGAGGTAAATACGTAACGATATATAATGAATGAGTGAGTCACCGGATCTCACCGATCTCGAAAGTGTTTCCTCTAAATATCTTAAACGCATTATTCATTGAACATTCAATGGAGCGGATAATTGAACTATGTGTACAAAATAGTGTGGAATGCTCTTCTACAACGTAAACTGAGTAAAAATTCGATTACAGATGGCAAGCTGCAACACTAGCTTAGAACATTTGCAATAATTATTATAAACAGTAATTTTACAAAACTTTTCCGTAAAGCTTACTCCTTAACCGTCGATTATTGTTAAACATGTGATTCCTGCATTTCCATTGTCAACAAAAACATTTATCTCGCATCTTCAATTTTACTTTCTCGCCTACACGTAGTAAAGAGAAAGCACTGCAAAGTTGAAACTAAAAGTGTCGATTTTTTCGAATAAAACACATGTTACGAGTTATTGCTATCGAAAAAGTGGATACTTCTTGCAGGTATACGTAGTAAATTACCCTCCGTTCACACCAGCGTCTAAGCCGTTCAGAGATTTTCTTCAAAACTGATAATCTCCGATTAATCTGGCGAACCGTGCTAATTTGATAAGAATTGGGAGGGGGTGATTCACACGAAGCCTCAACGAAAGTTTCAGAAATTTCTCAACAATGGCTTCAATAATTTAATGGCAAATTTAATCGAAGCACGCTTACAAAAACAGTGCAGATCCCATATTCGTTGAATTCCTTGAATTTTCGAACATTGCAAAAGTTAATTTTTTTCAATGTCTACGACTACGGAATTGTCAGAATTATTTTTTCTGAATGAAATTTTTCCTTCGAAATTAAATGTTTAAATAAATATTTTTTCAATATACAAGTGTTTTTGACTAGTTTGTATACATGACTGGTATGTATACACTTGTATGACTACTTTTCCCATATTTTTACCTAAAATAAAGACAATTTCCAAAAAAGGCGTAAACAAAATTTTCTCAAAAATCGCTCCAATTTTTTCTTTAATTTTTTTTATTGAGAATAAAATGAGGTTTATAAAAATGGTCCTTGCAAGGTCTAAAAAACCATTAGGTCAAGGAAATGAGAAACATCTAATATAAACCCTTTGTCACATTCAACTAGTTTCTTCGCACTTGCTAGATAAGAGCACCTGCAAAGTATTGCCCAATGCTTAACGCTCAATGCCCAGGCGCCCAATTCCGAGCGTCAAACTCTAACTCTCATGTTCTCTACATTCGAACTCAAAAAATGTGGAATTGGAAGAAAAAAGGCGCTGTCCTTAAATACTGGTTATGTACACATGTTCATGTTCTAGCATCGAATTCCGTTCCCTCAATCTCACCGCTCTCATCGCGCTCCCGTTGACAAACAAGACCGTTACCTACGAAAAGTTGTGGAAGACGTAAGTAACCCGGAAGCCCGCCGCCCGCCTCTTCTGCCGGCCCTTCCCATCCCCTTCATCGACTCAACCCACCACCTGCTGCCAGCTCACAGGGACGGGCAACCGAAGGCGAAGCGAAGGGCAAGCATGCCCTCCACACGCTCCAGGACCTCTACCCCGCGCCCCACACCGCACGCCCCAATCTCCACGCGCCACATTCCATGCTTCGGGCCTCAGGACCCCAGCCCCACGCCCCACGCTCCACTCCCCACGCACCCAGGTCTCTACCTTGGTTCCATGCGCCACAACCCACGGCCCAGAATTCAGGCCCTATGCCCCCAGCCCCACTTCCCACGCCCCATTCCCCACGACCCACTCTCCACATGTCACGCCCCAAGCCTCAGGATCCATGCCCCACCCCCAGCTGCACACCACACGCTCTACGCTCCACTCCCCACGCTCTCCGCCTCCCGCTCCACGTCACAAACCCCATGCCCCATGCCTCACGCCTTATGCCTCGTGCTTCCCATCCCACGCTTTGCAACACCACTGCCCTTAGCTCAGCTCCCCCATCCCGGCAATCACCCAACAGTGTACACCGTGCGCCACCTGTTCTACAAATGGCGTACCCCACAAAAGGCAGACTTCGTAGCTCAGATCCAGCATTGCCCCATACCCCTGAAGCGACTGTGACTGGATTGATTGACGAACTGTTGGTGATTCCGGGCGCGTCCACGCCTAAGGTCATTATCCTCGTAAGTGTAGTGCATGCTGTTTCTCTGCAGTTGGCCCCCGCTGGATCGCGTAATCCGGCGCCGACCTCTTGTCGACTAACGGGGTTTCCCCGATCAAGAATTTCCCACCAGCAGGGCACCGCCGCAGCCGGGACAGGCTGTAAGCTCGCGACCAGTCTTCCGGCATGTGTGGTAGTACAGTGCATGTTAATTTAACTGTGTGTAAGTAAGGAGTGAGGATAGGACAAGGAGGAGGTAAAAATGATCGTGGCGCGACGCGTGGCCCGTTTAGTAGTGTTAGGGTACTTTGTCAGGCATTTGTCTGGTATTGATTGGAAAAACTACAGAAAACTACCGGTCAGAGCAGCCGACCGCTAGAATTCTCCAGACAGCGACTGAACTCGATCTAGCTGACAAGCCAGTGTCGAAAAATCCTGCCACCGTCGGGACTCGAACCTACGTCCTCTCGGTCAGAGGCACTGCTGTAACATCTTTTATGCCCTGAACCACCTCTCCCGGTACTCTGACTGTAAGATCCTAGGGTTTGAGCCCCGTCGGTGGTGGATTTGCGTTACTAACTATAGAGCAAGGTCGAATTCAGCCGCTGTCCGGAGAATTCTAGCGGCCAGCTGCTCTGATCGGTAGTTTTCCATGGTTTCTCCAATGAAAACCAGACCAATGCCGGAGATACACCCTAACAAACGCGCTACTAACCACGCGCGATTTTCCTTCCTCTTCGTCGCCCTATCTTCTCTTTTACTCACACATACTGTAAACTACCGCAGATGTCGGGTGACCAATCAGGAACTAACTGATTTTCCTGGTTCGGGCGGTGGAGAGGAAATCAGCTGAGAAGAGATCACTGCGAGAGCGAAAACACCCGCAACCTAACGTGTAGGTGGCGCCAGCTCTCACCTTCTATCGAGGGAGGAACACTGCCACCTCTCTCTCTCTCTTGGCTTGGGGCGTGACATGTGGAGAGTGGGTCGTGGGGAATGGGGCGTGGGAAGTGGGGCTGGGGGCATAGGGCCTGAATTCTGGGCCGTGGGAGAGAGAGAGAGAGAGAGAGAGAGAGAGAGAGAGTGGGAGAGAGTCTATATATATATATATATATATATATATATATATATATATATATAGAGAGAGAGAGAGAGAGAGAGAGAGAGAGAGTGGGAGGGAGACAGAATGAGGATATTCTTGTATTTTGTCGATTTGCAGTTCTCTTTCCAATAACTAAAGCCTCGAGAACTTGCATATAACGTGACAGTTAAACCTGCCTCAAACAGAACTTCTGAAATCTTCTATTACAGAACAAAAAATCCCAGAACGCAACAATACAAGAGAATGATTTACATTACAAAGATCTCTAAAACGGTTCTACATTGTAACGGTGAAATCTGACTTTATCACAGTTTCTGAGAGAAGAAATCCTCCATTACGGCTCAAAAGATCTGAGAACGGGACGATAATGTACATAAAAATGATCTTTACACCGGCAGGAAGGAACGGAATGGTTTCAGAGAACTGCAGGTGATATTATTACCAGAGGAAAATGGTAATTTACTTTACTAGGCAAGAAGTCCTCCTCCATCACTAGACAGAGTATCCGGACGAGGCTAGCAAGCCGAGTTATGGAAACGCACTTGTGCCTTATGAAGTAAAATAATTGTACAAAAATTTTACCAGAGCATCCCCAAGCAATCTTAACCATCTCCTCTAAATTTTGTTTCACTCCTTGCTCGTTTGGATGATCCCACTCGCCTCTTCTCGAAGCATGGCATACCATGGTGAACACTACATCTTCTTTTGTGACATTTAATTGTTCACTTCTTTTGAGTAATATAAGTAAATGCTGCCTATTTTTTAGAAATATATTGACTTCACAATGATATTGTTGTTATTAAGCGTTGAACTTCATTCAATATTTTTCTAATCAACCCTTTACTTAGGTGAGGAAAAATAACGATTGTTGCCTCTTCTCAACTTGCTATTTCGTCACTATGTGTATGTGTGTTTAGTTATTATCTACCTGGTTTGGGAACTTTTTGCGAAAGTATTTATGGAAAAAAGCCTAAAATATTTCACTTGTCTGAGCGTGCAAACTCAAGTTCTTGTTTTTTAATGGTTTATTTTTTCACGCTGTAAGTGACGGTTTATTTTAAGTTTGTTAACGCATTGAGAAAATGACATTGAAAATAATTGATTTAAGATAAATTGTAATATTTTTTATACACTTTATCAAAAAGACAGAAAACATTTGAAGAAATTGCCATTGGTTTCACTGTACAATACAATTCGTATGAAAAACATATACTACTAATATTTATAGACTCTCTCCCCCTCTCTCACACGTACGCGTACACACACACACACATTCACGTACACACACAAATCTCTTTGCACGTCAGTTTATCCAAGACCTATTTATCAAGAATATTAGAATTGCAAATCAATTTTCCTTCTATCAATTACTAATTTTCAATAAAATTCTTAGCCATGATAACAATTTATGAAAATATGTTCAAAATTAAATCGTAAATTCCTCTTACTCGTAGATGAACATGTTGCTCCATATTCACAAATCAAGCAGAAAATGTGAAACAACTTTAGATAAATCAAGTGGTTCATTTTTCATTACTGTAATAATGTTATTGAAAAACATTAACGAACTATACCTACAATGTTTTATTTTTTTCTTGAGTTTACAAACTCTAGTACGTGTAATCTAAATGACATCTTTCTGTAATAAAAGACTAAATTGTGTATACTAGAAAAAATGTTGAAAAATGTTCTCTTTGTCGAGAAAATTATGTTTTTGCAACTATCAAGTGACAATATCACTTGAACATAAAAGGAAAAACTAACAGATGTTATCAAAAAATGGTTATGGATTTCTTGTTACAAAATGAAAGATTTATTTCAAATCCATAGAGACTCAAGTTGAAGCAATTAAATATAATAAGAAACATTTTGGAAAAAATCTGAGTATTTTGTTCGCAGTCGAGCAAACAGATGTTTATGAAAGACTATTCTTTTCAGTATAAGGAGTCTCAAAACCGAATATTTACATCAAAATGCTTTTCTGCATCATTTGAGGCAAGAAGGAAGAATAGGATCAATATTAATTTTGATAGAAAAGTTTAAGAGTAGAAATATATACTTACAGGATTTAAAAATAATGCTAGTGGGTGTCCTATCAGAGTTCTTGACTTGCTTAATAGTTTATTTGCCAATTATTTAATTGTCAATTCAACTAGTACTGCTCCTACAGAACTTACTTTTTCGCATTATTGGTAACTTTTGCAATTTTAGAAAATTGATAGGGATCAACGAAAATCGGACCAGAGCCATTTTTATAAGGGTACTTTACTGTACTTGATAAAAGACAAAAAAAATTAAAACTATTCTTAAGAAAATTTTGAAAATACTTTTGAGGCATCGTGTATCCCCAAAATCAAAATATCCGTTTCAAATTCAAGGGGTCGCGATTCTAGTCAAGTCGATCGGGGAATATCAGTTTGGTAACAATCCTGCTTACAATTTTTCTTTAGTCGTTAGCGTTGTTCACAAGCAGCCGGAGGGACGGACAGAAGGATAGCCGGATAGACTGAAAGACAGGCGGACAGACGGATGGGCAGACGGACAGGTATACGGAGAGAGAGAGAGAGAGAGAGAGAGAGAGAGAGAAAGAGAGAGAGAGAGAGAGAGAGAGAGAGAGAGAGAGAGAGAGAGAGAGAGAGAGAGAGACAAAAAGACGTTTTGACAAAAATTTGACAATTTTTTTTTGTATCAAGGATACACATAACTCGAATTTTGACTATTCTGAGTGTTAGAGGTTGTAATTTACGACTTGGAGATATAAGACTTATTCACTTTTTCAGAATTCATATGTTATGTTTGCTTATTTTGTACCCGCGAATGTACTACGCATGTGCTGTGTGTTGCATAACTGTAGGGGCCATCAATGTTTTGATGTCTGGATTGCAATGATCTATGATATTAAAATTCATATTATATGAATATTAAATTTCATTAAAAATAACACTTCATTAGCAAAAAGACGCTGGTTGCCATGGTACCGGAGTGCAACATATAAACAATGCTCATAATTCAAAAGTGGACGATAAGTAGCATCCGTGGTTTCGTCTACGAAGAATGATTCTTAGTTACACGAATGAGAAAATTCCATTCTAATATACCGGAAGTGTCATGGGAATGTGAAAAAGTGAGTTATTGGTCAAAAATAATTACGTCGATGACGCCGCGAGGTAGATCGCATAATTTTGTTTTAACAAGAGAGTAAAAATGAAGAAAGTTGACGTGTTGAAGAAGGATACAAAAATATTCATTCGAGCTTTCGACACGATAGCGATCGGATCAGGGTGCTAGAAACATAGCAATTTATTTGAACATAAAAAATTTACGCGAGTTCGGACGTAGTGATTAGTCGTTGTTAGTATTGAAAAGGTAGAACTCAGAAATTGTTTTATACGAAGTGATCAGTGAATGCCAAAAGTGGGACTTATAAATTTTATTAAGCGGACAATGATAATCGAACTTAGTCTCTGATGATAGGAACTCGGGTACGAGGCTTATATAATTTTCATGGACGTAATTTATAACTTGGTGAACTTATATGCTAATATTTTAACAGCACTTAAGATTTTGCTTAGGGAATGAACAATAAGGAGTATTTCAAGCAGGTAGCAATTCAAGCAGGCTTGTAGCAATTCAAGCAGGCGAATGGGGATGGAAATCCAATGGATAAACAGTGTACATAGTGGTTTATGAGGAGAAACGACAAGATAAGGATTTGGTCGGTAGCAAGAAAGAAGATTGGACGAGGCCCATTGCTGAGGTCTACGGGTAGACATCCTTTACCAGGACAGCGCCCGAGATTCTCATGGATACCAGGTTTTATAGCGTTATAGTGAAGGTCATGACCAAAAAGAATGTTATACTTTGTATATTTTAAAACAAGTTACTAAAATTTATAAATTAATTCGTTATTTTCTATGGATGAAAGCTGATTATCATTTGCCGTCACGTGCAATCCAGAAGGATATTTAAATTTTGCATTTTAGATTCCGCGCTTCTTCGTAGGGGGGGGCGAATTAAGTAATCGTAAGTATTCACGATTATTTCGGTAAAGAATCCGCCGACTGAGTCAGCAACGGAGTTATAATTAAATATAATTTGAGAGCTCATCCTCGTAACCATTTCCTGGCGCCCATATATTTATTAGAAATTCAGAAACAGGTTGCAGGAATTTGAGGGCAGCAAGACGGGTATATGGCTGGGTGTATTTCAATATATTATTATTATTACTATTATTATTATTTAAAATAATTTTGGAGGAAATATGTTACCTCTTAAGATGTTTATTGTTATAGTTAGTCTTATTCATCGCAAGTATTGAATTTGTTTCACAGAAGTCATTGTTACAGAAGAATACTGACTTATCTCGTTCAAAATTAAGTGCACAATATAACAAGGATTTTGAATCCGTTGTATTGAACTTACAAATTTATACGAACACTTTTTTCTGAAATACTTCAGCATTTTCTTCTATAAAAAAACATTATAGGTCGTAATAATTTCTGTTTCACCTGATATTATTACTACCTTACATATTAATTTTACACCCTATATTTTAATTTTGGTTTCTGAGACAGAAACATTTATATCCTAAGCATAATTTTAGTACTCATTTGCTAATCTCTTCTTCATAAAATTACATTTTTAAATCATTTCAAGCGTCGTGTAATCACAATTTATTTGCATAAAGTCAATTAATTGATAAATTACTAGTGATTCCGGACGTAGTGAATGTTTTGCGCGAGTGGTGATGATGATTTTACCTCGCTGGAAGGTGAGATCTGGCGCCGACCTACCGTCGGCTAGCGGGGTTTTCCCTAACCAGGTATCTGTCACCAGCGGGGCACCTCCCCAGCTGGGACAAGCTGTAAGTTCCCAACCGGTCTCCCGGCATATGTGGTAGTGCAGTGCACGTGTGTGTGTGTGTGTGTGTGTGTGTGTGTGTGTGTGTGTGTGTGTGTGTAAGGAGAAGGATAGGGCAAGGAATGGGAAGGAACGTCGCGTGCGACCCATCGTCAGTTTGGTAGGGTACTGCTCCGGCATTCGCCTGTTATTGATCGGAGAAGCCACGGACAACTAGCGGTCAGAGAAGCCGACCCCCGAATTCTCCTCCAGAGAGTCACAGAAATCGACCTAGCTATCTGACTATTGTCGACAATCCCGCCACCGACGAGAGTCGAACCCCATGACCTCCCGCTCAGAGGCACTGCAGTGACACCAGTTGATGCCCTTATCCACCTGTCTCGGTAAGTCAATTAATGCTCGTGTTCTTTTCTTAATAAAAGACGTAATATTTCTTGAAATCTGTAAAAAGTTACAAGAAATGATTTTCCAGCGGACGTCCTGGCTGAAGACCGTGCTATACCGCAGGCCGCTAATGCACTCCCTTTTAGTCCTAGATAATCTGAAATCTCAGCCCAATGGAAGGAACAGTGGGGGACAATAACGGTAGATAAAGGATTGTGGATATAGATTCGTTTCCAGTATTCATAAGAATCAACAAGTTACAGTAGGTGTTGGTGTCAGAGATACAAATGATTTGTTGTTGATTCTTAAGTTACCTTAGAAATAATAGAACATTCACGGGATGCCTACTAAACGCAAGAGAATCACCATAGCGTCGAAATTACACAATAAACTGCATCGACACGAATTCCGCCTGTACGAGAAGCAGCGTATCTGCCGCAGCGCGAGCGTTGGGCGATACGAGCGGTCGACCTTGGGCAGCGTTTCGAAGTGACAGCCGGCAGCGCTTCGGCCGAGGGATCGCGAACGTCGACAGGTCGCGAGGCGCCCGGGGTGGTACGCGCGCGGTGGCTGGGAGCGGGACGCGCGTTGCGGCGCCGGGCGGTGCGGCAGAGAGGCGGGCGTCGCCCGCGGGCCGTATCTTACGATCGGAAGCCCGCGGCGGCAATCGGCGCGCGCTGTCATCGACAGCAGCCACTCCGCGCCGCGCCGCGCGCCTTTTGCGTTTCGCTCCGCTCCACTCGCCGCTCGCTCGTCTCGCGCCCCGAGGTATACTAGTTTTAATAAATGTCATCAAATTTGATTAAGCTCGCTTTTCTCGTTGGCGGTCCGCGTGGAGCCGCCGTGGCTCCTGCCCGTTGGCTTCATTTTTGCTGTGGCAGGGCGCGCGGGCTTGGGCGGGGTTGAAATGGGCGGGGTGGCGTGGGGCTTGGCGGGACGGAGCGGGGCGAGTCGGGCGGGACGGGTCGGGGCCGGGGGGGGAGGGACTGGGCGTGGAGGGGCGGGACGGGACGGGGCGAGGAGGGGCGGGGCAGGGCAGCGCGGGACGGGACGAGGCGGGGCGGGATGGAACGTGGCCGACGTGCGTCTTGCCCAAGGCTACCGTTCGCTCGCTCGCTCGCGATGACAAAAACACGTCAAGGATATCAATACGCGAAAGTAAGCCGGGTGCCGCCGCCGTTTGGTACAACGCGACCGCCCGCCGATTTGCGCGAGAGGCACATCGCGCCCACGACGGAGGACCCGAGCGCTTTTGGGCACGCGGCGCCGCCACAGCGCCTCAAGTGGGACACGCCCATTCGCCAAACATGTCGACCTATTTAGAGAAATATAATGGGTTGCTGCATTTCATCCTAAATTGCTACGTTCGTCTGCATTAGTGTCAGTGTATGTGTTTACACATCACTGACGATATTGTCGTCCGATAACTCACAAGTCAGCGGAGAGGTAGCTTTTGACGCGGAAAGCGATGACGAAAACTAATACCCTTGATCTAGTGTTCCTATCCACTGCGTTTGTGCCCATTTTCCTGAAACAAAATACTTTGTAGAAATTATTTATTGATTTCCACACATGGAACCATTTACTGATAAAATTTCTACGAAAGGAAACGGTTAAAATAAAACACATTAGGAGGCGAAGGGAAGTAGGAATCGGAAATGTTAGGGCAGAGGCGTTGGTGCGGACGATTTTCTGTGGTGCTGTTTGTTTTCAGGTGCGGAGGAGGCCAAACACTGGAAGGAGAATGCCTGACGCCCGCGCCAAATAAATAAATGGTTTAAAAACCGGATAGATTATCATGTACTCGGCTTCTGACGGCAGGTTTTTCCCCCTTCAGGGGTTTTTTCCTCAGCCGTACCTTATGGTCTCTTTTCCGCGGCTTTGATGCGAAGGAGAGACCATTTGGGGTGAATACCAGAATTCGAAAGGTTAGAACGCTGTAGAATGTAGGTATTGTAATGGCTTAAAGGCCTTCGGCCTAGCCACATTGCATCAAGATTTTTACTTTGCCTGTAATAATTACCTATTAAATAAATAAAAATAAAAATTTCTACGATTATTTTATCAAAATAATATTAACAAATATCGTTGATAAGTGGGTGTAGTATGTACTTCGATTGTCATCTATGTCTCCTATGAAATCTATTTTAGTGATCTGAATCACGTTTAATTACAGATCAAAGCTAAAAGGAAGCCAGTATTTGCAAAAGATTACATTATATGCAAGAAGCGCTCGATATGAAAGAACACATATATTTAATATTTTTGATACGTGTAATAGTGTTACGTTTGGCTAGTGGTTCCAGGAAAGACTTCCACTTCGATGGATCAGCTAAAAGTGCGTGTTGAATGGTCCTTATTTCTTTACTCTCTGATTTACTAGCCATTGAAGTTTAAGAGCACTTCTACTTATGAGAATATTCAGGACCGGTAACGATCGTATGAGTAGATAATAGATATAACGATGAAGTGAATGATGTTGGTGGAATGAAATGCAAGAGAAATGGTAAAACCAACCACGAAGAAAAACCTGTCGAGATTTCCTTCTGTCCACCACAAATTCCAGCTACTTGGTTGCCTGGGAATCCCGCGTCTACGAGCACGAACAGCTTCCCCTGACTCCGCTGTAATTTCCCCTTCAAATTCACAAAGTGTGTACACGCGCAAGCTGAAGCTGCGCGAGGTGTGAAATAGTGGCTTCCTACATAAGGTTTGCCAATTCGTGCTATCAAAGAACCGATATTTGTATTATATTTATATTCTGCAGTACGTATTACTATTGCATTTTTCTTTTCTTTTTAAATTTAGCTTTGCATAAATGCAGAAGTACAAGAACGAATTTGCCAAGTGGCAGTAATG
Organism: Teleogryllus occipitalis; assembly: GCA_011170035.1. Classification (NCBI taxonomy): domain Eukaryota; kingdom Metazoa; phylum Arthropoda; class Insecta; order Orthoptera; family Gryllidae; genus Teleogryllus; species Teleogryllus occipitalis. The sequence continues at coordinate 316,765 of BLKR01000431.1, read as the reverse complement.
TGTGAAAGGCGAATATATTTCTTGTTTTCGTTTTCTGATATATTTTATTAAATTACTCAGTTATGTGTTATTATCTCACACTCAACGTAGCAATTATTTCACATTTTCCATCAATTAACAATGCTAGTTAACGGGCGGACAGAAAACAATTCTCGTCTGTCATACCTACTAACGTGAACCTAGTAACAGCTCTTAAGTAGAGATTTTACGAAATCAAGCTTCTTTTTTTTCTCCTAGGGCTTCTATCCAGCCGACATCCGGTTGCCCTTTACGTCCCGAAGGGACGCATATTTGACCATACACTAGACAAACACTTGCGGGCTCCTCTGATCTGGGGTCAGCAAAACGCGAGGCCTTCCGCGACAACACACACACAAAGTCAAGGGACAAACAGCCATGCCCAAGGCGGGACTCGAACCCGCGACCCTTCGGACCGAAGCGGTGAGTTGGTACTCGCTCTTAGCCACCTCGGCCATCCAGGTCGGCAAATAAAGCTTCTTTCGATTCGGAATGTTTATTGTTGCTGTAAATTGACAATTTTAAATTTAAATGATAGATCATTTCTTTGCTTTAAGGAGGAAATGAGAATTAATTGATCTATAGTTGGGGCAACAACTGTCAACTGACTGCTCCAAAGGCTTGTCGTGAGCCTGGTATCAAGTGATGTTCCGCCACTCCGGAGCATTTGAACAACCCTTACTTTTAAATTTCGCGCAAGTTACTCGCAGTGCCCACGACTTCTGGTAAGCTAGTTACCTTGCCTAGGATCTTGACGTGCCTGGCGTATGCGCTGGCCATTAGGCCATGAGCTCTCTACTCCTCGCCCTGTTCCATTCGCTGTCTCTCACAACCGCTTGAACCGCAACGAATTGCCTTAGGTGGCTCAAGGCATCAACTGATGACACTTGTTCCTCAGACCCGGAGGTCCTAGAGGTCTAGAGGAGAATTCTGGGGGCCGGCTGCTATGATCGGTAGTTTTACAAGGTTTCTCCAATTAATATCAGGCAAATGCCCGAGCAGTACCCTAACAAACGGTTCACGGACGGCGCGCAATCTTTGCTTCCTCTTCCTTGTCATATCCTCTCCACTTACGTACTCATACTTACACTTACATGCAGTACACTACTATATATGTCGGGAGACGAGTCCATGGGGCTTAGTGCTTGTCTCGGCTGGGGCGACGCCCAATGGTGGGAGATACTTGGATAGGGAAAACCTCGCAAGCCGACCTGTAGGTCGACACCGGATCTCACCATCCAACCAGAGAAGGTCACCCCCGCCTCTCGTAAAAAAACTGCATTACGTTTACGAGACTAAAAACTACAGCAGTTGACGCTCTCGGATCACGAAATAATCCACCCATCAATCGTAGCCATCCACGTAGGGGCTGACGAGAGCGTGGCCGCGATCAGCCCGTCTCGTGGGCGTGGCTCTGCCGCCTCCGGCGCTGGCGCGTAGTGGCTCGCGCTGGAGTAAGCGCGCGCGAACGACGGCGTCCGCCGCGCAGATCGCGAGCGTTGCTGCTCCGCGGCCGCCGCCGCCGCCGCCGCCTCCAGCGACGTGGCGCGCCGCCTGGGGCGCCCGACGCCAGCGCGCCCGCCCACGCGCAGCGCCCGGCGCGGCCTCCCCGGGGCGCCTGCCCGCCCGCACACGCGCCAAGAGAGAGGATGGCACGGTACTACGAATGTGAATGGGATGGCGGCTACGAAAGAGTACGAGAGAAATACTATTTTCCCGTTTGTGAACGGCTGTCTAACATCTGAATAAACACTATCGTCAAACTTTTATGTCAAGACGTTCAATATTGAGAGCAAACTTTCGTCGATTTAGAATTGTAATTGTTCTAATTAAATTGTTGATGAATTGTGAGTAAAAGCAGCCAATATGAACAGGATATGGAACATCTGTTTTCTGAATGTGGTGTGGCGAGGCAAGAGGAGAATCTAGGAAGAAGAAGAATAATGAAGGAAAATTAGGCCACTATCAAAAGAAAATGTTGTTAAAATACTAAAAGACAATCTGTAATTTTTTAAAATAAAATTTACTTTGAAAATTCTGGAATTTAACATTCAGAGCGAGTAAATATTTAATATTTATTTTTGAGATATTTTTTATTCTCTTTTGTCAAATAGTTGAACCGAAGCATGTAGTATTACAATAACTGTAATGTTTCATGGATTTTACTCAATATATTTTGCTAATTATGAGATACAATCGGTTATCCTTTACCCAGAGTACACACAAAAACATGTAGTATTAGTTTTAAGAAACAAGAGAATGTGTGTAGAGAAAATATTGAGTAGTGGGTTTGAAATTCTGCATTTCAACGTGGCACTTCTGGTGGACGAAGAAAACATTTATGTCTCTTATCCTCAGCCATTTTTCGTTGACTCCACCATTGCTCGGTCACCTTACCATCATTATCTATCCATCAATTTGTAGGCGGACAGTGGGTTAGGAGCCAGACAGTTTAGTTTCCACCTCCAGCCCGGCTGCTCGGACCGGTAGTTTTCATGTTTTCCATTGGCTCGGAAGTTCGTTAGTTAATGCTTTATTTTACCTGGTGAGACTCGGGCCATCAGGCCTGCTCTTCCGTCTATTTCGTCTACCACGTACATTTCGTTAGGCTCTTTTCACCATCTAGCGGAGAAAGAACGTATTATCTTGGTCGACGAAACAGGGATTTTAACTTAGCTCAGAGTCTTCTTTTAGACTTGAAGATGTTTTACATGCAGTAAATGTACTCCATAGGACAACCGACTTTACTTCCCCTCCGAAAGAAGGCGTACGGAGGATTATTTTCGGAAGTTTTCATTAGAAGACCAACAGTTCCTTAAACAATGTCCCACGGACCGCTCGACTTCCTCATTTCGTCCCCTAACGCGTCCTCAGAGACGAACGGTGGAGCGTTCGACAACCTGCATGGCCCCGCCCTCGTGATGTAGAAAGCCTCCTACTGTCAAGAACTGTGCGTGACTAAACAAACCAAGCGTTTATTAACAAACGAGTAGATATAGATCCCTGTGATCAAATTAAACAGAATATCAAATAGTTAACAAGAAGTGAAAAGCAGTGGAAAATACTATAATTATATTAATTATATTATTATAAATACTATAATACCGCATATTCACTTTCGTTCTCGTAAGCAAGAAATATTACGCGTTCCCGTGCGCCTAGAACTCCCTGGAGAAAGAGGTGACTCGATATTATCGAACACAGTAACCCTTTCTGCAAGTATTGGTAGCTACTTTCTTTCCCACGAAAGACAAACATTTTATTTTGAATAATAACTAGTTTATGTACACTTTTAATGGTTTGAATATAATACCTTCAGGATTCACCAATTTTGTAATTCTAGATTTTATTGATTTCTTGTTACCGGGGAAGTCAACTGCAGCGGTCATTAGTCCCGTTAGTGTAGTGAGTGTTTTATAGTGGGAGGTAGCGGTGTTTCTTCCCCGGCGGACGGGGAGCTCTGTCGCCGACCTACTCGTCGCCTTGCAAATAGATTTTTCACTCGGGTATCTCCCTTAATAGGGCGTCGCCTCATCCGAGCTCTTAACCTCCCAACTAGTCTCCCGACGTGTCTGGTATTGTCTGCGAATAAGTGTAAGTGTGTGACAAAGGAGAGAAAAGGGGCCAAATGAAGAAGGAAAGGTTGTATGCGGTCCATGGCCCTTTTGTTACAGTACCACTCCGGCATTCTCCCGGAATTGATTAGACAAACTACGGAAAATTACCGATTAGATCATCCGACCACTAGAATTCTTCTCTGCTGAATTCAATATACAGCGGCTGACCTGGTCGAATTCAATGTAGCTTCGTGACTAGAGTAGAAAGTACTCACCGTAGGGCATTTTCCGAGTATTGATTAGAGAAACTACGGAAAACTACCGATTAGAGCAGCCGGTCACTATAATTCTTTTCGTCTGAGTTCAATATACAGCGGCTGACCTCGTCTGAATTCAATATAGCTAGGTGAGTAGAGTAGAACGTTCTCCACCGTCGGGACTGAAACCCTTGAACTTTCCGGTGAGAGTCATTGCAGAGACAGCTCAATGTTCTGAGCTGACCTCAATCGGTTTCTACATTTTGTAATTTCTTTCTTTGCACTATTACAGTAAATACTATAATATATGGAATTCAAGCCCTCCCATTCTTTGAAATATAATGAAAATAGTACAGGATCAAGTAGGTGGATCTCGCTAGTTAATACGTCATGTTCACCTCATGTCGCTCTTACCCCCATGCGTGGGAATTTAACTAGGCACAGGCAGGGGGGGGGGGACCGGTAGCTGGCCGGCGAAGTTGGTCTACCAACCCAATAACGCCACATACGTACATGATACAGGATCATTGTAATTAACTTGTAATATTTTCAGTTTCAATCACCCAATATAGTACATAAAATATTTTGCTTATTCGTATGACTAGTTATAATTTACAGAAACTGTAGGAAATGGTTTCACAATATTATTTGGTTTGTTTCTTATCTTAGGAAGTTCAAGTTTCATGTTCTGTCGGTAAGGATTCTCTAACTAAAAATATTAATCTTGGGACTTGTCGTGAAATAGTCATACTTTTGATTATTTATACCCACACATTCTTAATGTTATAAATTCACAAGAATTATTTTTATTACTGGTCTTCTATTTTTCTACTGGAGTGAATGACTAGAGTACTAGTGTTATTTTTTACAACTAAGTAAAGTACATACATGTTTCGAATTATATATCTCTAGACAATGAGGCACTAATATTTGCTCAGTCTCACATGTCTTTTTGTGTAGACATGGCAACAATAGTATATTATGACATCCGATTGTCATCCAAATGTACCTGGATGTTATACAGGTTAGTTTTTATCAGAGATTCAACACATCCTCAGTAATATCGGTTCCCGTGGCTTCCTCGTGCGCACATCTATGCTAGAGATTGATATTGACGTGTCATACGAAATTTCAAATGGAGATGTGTCATACTTATCTTTCTGGCGATGAAGGCAATGCTGACTATATTTGAGAGACAAATGACGTCAAATCGCCGACAATAATTAAGCTGCCCAAGAAACAACAGTTTCAATGGGACTCATTTAAAGAAAATAGGCAAAATGGCATAGAAAGTTGCATTTATATCAATATTGCATTTATATCAATAAATGTTTATTCTTACACAAACATAAAAATGATGATTATTATATCTTATATTTTTAATTGTAATCAAAAATACGGTCAGTTAGGGCCCTCAGTGTAGTTTCTTTTGTTCTTAGTGTAGATCTTTCCTTTTGTGAATGCAGGTTTATAAACAGCAAAAGGAAGAATGATATTATACGTAGTTCACTTGTGTTGTCTCTATTTTACTACGGAGTCCATACAAAGCAATATACACAATTAAGAAGGACAAAAGCTTTCCTAAAAAAGAATATGTTACATTAAAAATGTTTCTTAGCAAACATTGTTGTACATCACTTTCTGATTGAAAAAAAACAACATATTTTTTTAAATTTCATTATTACTAAGTAAAAAATCAAAACTGAATTATATAATGAAACAAATTATTATGGCCCCTATGAAGAGGACCACTTCGGGTGTGAATTCAGCCCTGACAAAAGAGCTAAACATCCAGAAACGTCAAAGTAGCTCCAAAGAGGTAGCGCTTTATGTATTACAGACTAAGAATCATGAATCCGGGTCTGAGGCAAGAAAAACGGGTTTTAAGAGAGTCGGACGCACGGCATTTACGGTTAAAGCACAATGATAACGTGTGTTGCATATTGCATGTGCCCCTGCTGATTCCCTCATGAGATACTTAGAAAATAATTTGAAAATACAAAAAAATGAAGAAAGAAAGAAAAGACATGAATTTTTTTCGATTTTTAATAGACCAAAGTACGCTTTTAAAAATGGCGCAGGTTATATTTTCAGGGAACTCCATGTATTTTGCATAAGTGCAAAAGTTTAAAATTGCAAAATGACAATGTTTATGACAGATTGTTCTCTGTTAAAGGAAAGTACGTTTTAAAACTGGTAAGAAAGGTTGGTGATTTTTGTAACACAGAGAGGGAGAGAGAGAGAGAGAGAGAGAGAGAATAAAGCATAGTTAAAATGATATAATCAGTTAATAAAAAAATTCCATGTTATAGAAGAAGCTGAAGGAATATTTATATTTTATCTAATGAATTTGTCTAACATCGGGAGTAATTGCGTGTTATTGGGATGAAATTTAATATTATTTGCCCGATATCAATTATACGAAAACGTATGTGTTGTATTAGCATAACCCGTTTCCTTACGAGTAAATTTTCAATTCGCATGTGAGGGCCGGAAGTATACGAGCGTTTCTTATGGCCCTCCTTTGTTCGCAAGCTACAGGATTTATTCAAAAGAATAAATGTTAATCTTCAAAATGTTGATCACGCTGCAGAAATGCGTTTTGGTAATTCTTTTTTGTGTTGTTATTGAAGGATAGTGTTTGTCCCAGATACACATATTCTTCCTAGTATTTGATATCTTCCTTACCAATTCAATTTAAAGGACAAGGAAGAGGAAGGAAAGATCGCGCGCAGTTCGTGACCCGTTCGTTAGGGAACTGATCCGGCATTCGCCTCGTGTTGGGAAACCATGGACATTTATCGATCAGAGCAGCCAGCCGCTAGAAGTCTTCTCCAGATAGCGACTAAATCCGACCTAGCTGAAAAGCTAGTGTCGAAAATCCTGCCACCGTCGGAACTCGATCCTAGGACCTCCCGGTCAGAGGGACTGCAGTGACATCAGTTGACGCCCTGAGACATCTCTCCCGGTTTTTTCTCAGAAAATTATCTATTTGTCATCTACATCTTTTGGTTATATTGTGTGTAAAATGTTAACTTACACGACGATATGGAAGATATGCAGAGTCTATTGAAGTCCAGTTAAATTCTTGTAATTTCATTGCAAGTTTTGCACACAGATATCTGTGGTTGTCTCATTGTTTGTATTTGGTAAATATTTAACCAATATCGAGCTCGGAAATCTGCTTGTAGCTCAGGTTCATTTTCTTCAATTGTCGTAGTTAATATATCCGAAATTATTTTTGAGAAGATGACTTTACACTCAAAGGTCATTAGGGATCAATGTTATCCTTTGAACTCTTCTTGGGTAGTATTATCGAATTGCTTTCTATTCTACAAATAACTCTTCTTCTTCTTAGAGCATTTTGTTGTAAATAACCTTTAGTGGTAGCCTTTAAGTTATTTTGAATTCCACATCCTAATTCAAAACAAATCTATTATCTTCCTTTTGACATATTTTGTGCATAGCAGTTTCAAAATTTGACTGACTTCGCTTGGTAGTATTTCTAGGATATGAAATTGGTAGTTTATAAGTTCTAGAAAATATTCGACTCTTGCGTGACTATTTATCTTGTTGCGATAAGAAACGTAAATTTATTATTCCTAAATTGCATTTTCTTTACAATTATATTTTAATGTCAAGAAATTTTACCTTTTTTAAATTATCAAAGATTTATTTTGATTTATAATGATAAAGATCACTCCTTTGAACAATTTCCCTTTCATGTTGTAAATTATTAGCGCTGAGGATGGAATAATACTGTTTGAAACGTTGGCGAACTTGCAATTCTTAATTACCTGGCCAACATCCCATGAAGTGCTGCTTGCGTGTAGTGGCAAAAATAACAAGAACTACACGTTTGCATTAACCATGTGAGTGTCGGGAGAAGAAATTGTAGAACAGAAGAAAAACACAAAAAATATGTTGTTCGGTATGTTAGCACTCACAAATCGATAATAAAAACAAGTGAATTTGTATACTTTACAGTGAAAATTCTCTTCTGCGTAAGCGGTGTTCCTTTTGGTGGGGGTCTGCAATTTCAATATTTTAATAATATTGCTGGCCTTTATCAGATTTATCAATTTAATAACGATTTAACACCACAATATTCTAAGAATTTGAGCTAGTACCAGGAAACGTATCACATCACCACATTTGGTCGCCCAGGTCACGCCTATTTTATGGTTGAGTGGGAATCTTAAACACACTTATGGTTGTGTTTGTGAAGTTTAGTACTTTGCCATAGATTTGCAGTTTTTTGCAATCTTTCATGTATTGCCTATCACGACTGTAAAGTTTTAGAATATAAAAATTTGAATGTTATTGCGCTGTTCAAAAATATATAATTAAACATTAAATTGTTTTTCATTTTGGAATTTTGCTTAATAAAGGTCAACATATCTACTTTTTAGGTCCGTATTCATAGTCGTCACTTACAGGATAAAGAAATACTTAAGCTATACGAAGTTACTTTTGATAAGGAAATTCTTATGCACATGTGGTGTTCAGAGACAATATCTTGTATAAGAAATATATTTTTTCTTTCCAAATGTGTAAGATAGTCATGTAGTTGTGCTTTTTCAGTGAGATGTAGCATCACTTGATGCGTTTGTCAAAGTGACGTAGTTATTGAGTCATGATTGAAACCGGTTTAATACTAAAATCATCGACTAAACACGTAGATCATCTAAATATTAAACATAGTTTAACAAATATTCAAAGAACAGGTATTTGAAAATTTGTCATCCCGTTACCAACATATTTGAAGAGCTTAGAAGACCGTTTAGAAATCATTGGGAGGTTGCTCAGAGTCAGTGGCATTGTTGGGTGCTATCTAAGCTAATTATTAAGCGAAATCGTTTTCTCGCACATTCCGCAACTTGAGAATATTGAATGGTGTTGAACAATCGGACACCAATTTTTTTTGGGGGGGGGGCAACAATATATCTAAGAGTAGTTTTCTTCTTGTTTTTATTTAGGTAAATAGTTTTTTGTTTCATCGCGTAGAATTGTTATTTTTAGAAACGTTCCTAATCTTAAGTAATAGTTTTGTCTTTGTACGCTTAACGGATGTTTACAAAACAATTCAAAACAATCGCCACGAGCAGTAACGCGCAGTTCTTAGAAACCCCAGCGTTCTGTTTCAGTCAGGCTGCCCCATAAACACCCTGCAATTGTAGATAACTATCTTTTTTTGTAGCAGATAACAGTTGTAATTTCTGTTGACCCTATTGTTTGTTCAACTTGTTCTTAAAAAAAAGGTCGTAACAATCTACAGATCGTGATCTTGTGTGTCCCTGCCCAAAAGACTGCTAATACAGAAAAGTTTCAAAATATATATGTTCTTGCTTGAAATACTAAAACTATTTTAACACATAATTGCAGAAAATAATTGCAATATGTTGCTAAATAACATAATATTAGTTCTATATATATATATATATATATATATATATATATATATATATATATATATAACTTTTTAACAATGATACTGCAGTTTATTGCGAAGACCCCAATGATACAAAAGAAGACATCAGTATACGACTTTTAATGGAATCACAATGATCATTTTACGTTCAGGGACATGATGTTTGTGGGTAGCTTGAAATTGGAGCCAAAGAATTTTCGATGTTCACATGAAGATGCGTCACCTTCAACACACGCGTAGGGCAAATTGCGTTCAATGCAGGGGTCCCTATCGCTTTCATTGTGTCTATTCGCCGTTCTTAAATTGGTTATTTGGATATTAACAACAAAGCCAAACTCAATTAATAATATATCTGTAGGTTGGGATAGATTGCTTACTTCCGCTCAGACCTAATATTTTATGTCATACTGGGTTCATCTAGAAATGTAGTGCGTAACCAATGTTATACCGACATGGTAACAATTGTTTCCTAGGACAAATCCCGTGTGATTTAATGATTACCCAACAGAGCGAGAGTCATTTCCATTTCGTTTATCTTCACCCTTCATTCCATTTGTTTCATCTGCTTCGAAGTCCTAGGCTGCCGAATCAATTTAGACACTCCCCGCCACGCAGTTTGGCGAGCTATTGCTGAAAAATTCCGTGCAATTATCTTCAAAGAACATTCTTTTTGAATGAAAATGTCTTGAGCTAAAGCTAAAACAGATACTTGTCAACATAAGTAGATCAGCAAGAACTTTAAAAATATAAGAAGTGGAATATTACAATAATTTTTAACATTTAATAATGTATATATTTTGAAGAAGAGAGATAGAAAAAAAAACAAAATATCAAATTGCCGTTGTTTGTTACAAAGATGAGGAGAAACTATTCAAAAGGTGTCATGCATACTTGGCAAAAATTGAATTCTTCTTTTGTTTTTTTACCTACGACTGTATTTCCAGAAAAAACGTGAGATGTCGTACATTACATTACATTAAGTCATGTTCTATTCATTGAATTAAAGACGATTTTGAAAAGAGTAACATTTGTGCGACATTTGTTATTTTTATTGGAAAAATTTGAAGTGTCCGTGTCACTTTTTGAATGTTTGCTCCTAATATTTGTTTACCTCACTGACAGTACCGTTACTTCAGCAGCATCATTGTCCGGGAGGTTGTAGGGTTTGAGTCACGAAGATGACGTATTCATTGAATTAAAGACGATTTTGAAAAGAGTAACATTTGTGCGACATTTGTTATTTTTATTGGAAAAAATTGAAGTGTCCGTGTCACTTTTTGAATGTTTGCTCCTAATATTTGTTTACCTCACTGACAGTACCGTTACTTCAGCAGCATCATTGTCCGGGAGGTTGTAGGGTTTGAGTCACGAAGATGACGGATTTTCGACCCTAGCTGTGATTTTCGACCCTAGGTCGAATTCAGTCGCAGGGAAAAGTTTGTCGTTCGGTGGCTCTGAACGGTTGATTTCGGTGTGTTTTATTAAGACAAATTCTGGATCAGTTTTCTAAAAATGAGCTACGGACCCCACGCAATTTTTCCTATCGCTTCCTAGTCCTATCCTCTCCCCTTGATTTTACACAAACTTACACTTACACTACACTAATACACTTATCGGGAGGCCAGTTGGGAGCTTGACCCATCTGGAGCGGTGCTCCGATAGAGGATGCACCTAGAAGGAGAAACTCTACAAGTCCACGAGTCGGTCGGTGCTAAACCTCAGGGAGGCACTCCAACACTTCCTGCGATGTAACAAGCCCTACACTTACTGGACTAATGATAATAGCAGTTGACATGTCCGGTATGAAGCACACACTCTCGTTAAAAGTACATGTTAATTCCTTCTACAACATCTAAACCACGTTCACACAGAGTCGGTGTTGGCATGACATTCAAAAGTTAATTTGACCCCAAGGTGAAGACATTGCTACGCAAGCGTTAATTGAGAAGATTCTTCCATATTGAGTCTCCAAGGTACAGTGCGCCAGGAAAGTCTCTCTGCAAGTCCGTTCTGGCTCTACAGAACCGAGTCGGGGGCTCCTATTAAAAATTGCATTTATGTTGTTAGCAACCAGATCACTAGCACACACGTTAGAGGGACATCACTTCCAGCAACTATTATGATTGTGACTATTGATTATTATGATTAAAATGTATTGCCTGACCGCAATATAGATGAGATTGATTTTTGTGCAACCTGCTGAATTTGGTTCAGAGCCAGCATTTCCGGTCTCTTTGCAATGATGGTGGCGAAATTTCGACACTAGCTACTCACGACACTACTCTCCGGTTGCTCCGATAGGTGGTTTTACATGGTTTCTTCTATCAAGAACAATGCGCGAATGCCGGAGCAGTTATCTAGCCATGAGTCTTTGAGCCATGGACCACATTTGATCTTTCCTTAATCTTCTTTGTCCTCTCCTCACCCCTTACACACACACATACACATGTACATGTACATCAACACACGCATTCAACTACAGTAGTACTTCAGCAGTGGACCACTGGGCTGCTGTAGTATCCTTTGCTACTAGTGATGATCTTGCAAAACAACAGGCATTGTGTAGCCTTGAGAAGAAAATAACCGAGCTTCTCAATTTTGTTAAGCCTCGCCATAATGTTCATGGTGAGATCAAGAAATTGGCGTATTCGATCCAGACGCACTTTAATGAGGTGGTAGCACTGCAAAAAGGAGGATCACCCAGACCAGATCCTCAGTGCAACAAACTTACTGGGAAAGAAGAGTGCACTCAGACGTCCCCTGAGAAGGTGGCTGCGGGAGTACTCGTAACGAGAAGCGATCCTTCGCGAAACCGGAACTCCCAGGTGCCCAAGGTAAGGAAGGAGACTGCGAAAAACGCAGATAAAATCCGGGCAGAAATACATTCTCCGGAAATACCGCGAGAACAGCCCGAAGTGGCACGAGAAGAGCCCGAGTGGCAAGTGGTCACTCGTAAGAGAAGGCGTAAGCGTTCTAAAACGCGGAAAAGGCCACCCAGACCAGATGCCCTGATGATTAAGAAGGACGACGCGCTGACGTCCGCGGACATTCTTAAAAAAATGAAAACTGATCCTGAGCTTAAGGATCTGGGCGAGAATGTCACGCACATCCGGAAGACAGCTGGCGGCGATCTCCTTCTGCAACTGAAGCGGTCTGCCGGAGGGCAAACAACAGATTTTCAGTCCTCTGTAAAGAAGGTGTTTGGATCGGACGCTGATGTGAGGGCTCTCACTCACACCGTGACTATTCAGGTGAAGGGCCTGGATGAGGTCACAACTAAAGAGGAAGTGCATAAGGCTCTGGTGGACAAACTTCCCGAAGCCAGTGATCTCCCAGCTACTGTGGTCAAATCCCTAAGACTATCCTATGGTGGAACACAGGTAGCAATAGTCAGCGTTCCTGTTGCGGTGGCTAACAAATTGTTGGCCATCGGTAAAATAAGAATAGGATGGGTGTACTGCACTCTGCGTGAGAAGAAGGTCCCCCTGAGGTGTTACAGATGTTTGGATTTTGGACACCTCAGAAAAGCATGTAAAAACTCACATGACCGGTCCAACTTGTGCATGAATTGTGGTGGTGATGATCACCTTGTTAAGTCATGGACAAATGACGCAAAGTGCTTGCTTTGTGAAGAAAAGGGGAACTAAGGCAGACATGCTACTGGGTGCAGCAGGTGTCCATCGTACCAAAAAGCGCAGAAAGCAATAACGGATAGAAAATGAGAATTATACAACTCAATCTCAACCATTGCGCAGTCGCCCAGGATATCCTGGCACAGTCGGTTAGGGAATGGGAGGCTGATTTAGCAATAGTATGCGAGCAGTATACTAACCGTGAAGATACAGCGTGGGTATCTGACCTCCACAACCAGGCGGCAATCTGGGCCTGTGGAAAACACACATTCCAGCAAGTTATGACGAGACCCGGAACTGGATTTGTCTGGGTAAAAATCAACGGCGTTTACATCTACAGCTGTTATGCCTCACCAAACGCGACAATGGACGAGTTTGAGCACTTCCTTGACCGCTTAGTGTACGACGCAAGAGGACGAAGCCCCTTGGTGATAGCTGGAGATTTCAACGCCTGGGCGGTTGAGTGGGGTAGTTCGTCCACTAACGAGCGAGGTCGAGCAGTTCTGGCATCCCTCTCCCTTCTGAATGTAGAACTCGCCAACACGGGAGACATACACACCTTCCGCAGAGGGGGCGTGGGATCTGTTGTGGATCTGACGTTCATGTCAGATAATCTTTTGAGAATGGGTGTGTCCTGGAGAGTTAGTGAACACTATACCCATAGTGACCACCAGGCACTTTTGTACGAGGTGCAAAATTAGCGGCGGGATAATTTTGCGCCGAAATATCAGCCAGCTGGGTGGAAAGCAAAAACGTTCGACGAAGAACTTTTCCGACAATGTTTGGAGACGATAGTGCCAACAGGTACCGCAGATGACAAAGCTGGGCAGGTGATGAAATGGGTAACCAAAGCCTGTGATGCGGCTATGTCTAGACGGGGAGCAATCTCTCGACGTTCACTAGTTTACTGGCGGAATGAGGAAATCGCCCAATTACGACGGAGGTGCCTTCGAGCCAGAAGACAGTACCAGAGAGCTCGTGGCAGAGACAACTTTCCTCAATTGCAAGAGCAATACAAACTCGCTCGAAGCCAGTTGAAAATAGAAATCCGCAAGAGCAAACGCTTATGCGCCAAAAGCCTGTGTGACGAGGTGGAAAAGGATCCATGGGGTAGGCCGTACAAGACGGTCATGTGTAGGTTAAGACAGCGGCACCTACGTTCTCCAACTTGCCCCAAAATGCTGCTCAGAATTGTGACAGCCCTATTCCCTAACCACCCCGGTGACTCAGATAATATAGCGTTATCTGAGCTAGAAATAATTCCTCCAGTCACGCAAGAAGAAATTCTGCACGCAATCAGCAGAATCGGCAACACAAACGCTCCCGGACCGGATAACATTCCCAATATTGCCCTCAAGACTGCGATACTTGCTCACACCGACATCTTTGTGAAAATTTATTATTCTTGCTTGAGGGAAGGGGTGTATCCAGAAAGATGGAAAAAACAGCGCTTGGTGCTCCTCCCTAAGGGGAATAAATCACCCGAAGATCCATCATCATACCGGCCATTGTGTATGCTGGACACAGCTGGCAAGGTTCTGGAGAGAATTATTAGTACCAGACTGAAGAAAGCTGTGGAGGAGAGAGGAGGCCTTTCGGAAAATCAGTATGGTTTCCGCAGAGCCTGCTCGACTGTTGACGCAGTCCAGCTTGTCATTAACACCGCCCGACAAGCAATTGGAGGAAGTAGATGGAAGAGAGGCCCAAAACAGTACTGTGCTGTCGTTACGTTGGATATTAAAAATGCATTCAACTCGGCCAGTAGTGGAGTAATATTCACCAAGCTCTCCGCAGATTTAATGTGCCAACGTACTTGAGGAAGATTGTGGCCGAGTATCTGAGTAATAGAGCCCTCATTTACAATACAAGTAATGGGCCGAAGGTACATAATATCACGGCTGGTGTCCCGCAAGGGTCGGTATTGGGTCCACCATTATGGAATGTGATGTATGACGAGGTTCTTCGGCTTCCCCTCCCAGAAGGCACCAGTATTATTGGTTTCGCGGACGACATTGCTATCGTCGCCGTTGCGAAGTACATTGAGGAAATTGTGTATATTTGCAACGAAGCGATCGCTATTGTTAGTCAGTGGTTGAAATCCTCAGGGCTGCAGTTAGCTGAGCACAAGACTGAGGTTATCCTAGTCTCTAGCAGGAAAAAGAGAGAAACCATCACTCTCAAAGTCGGAGACCACCGTATTGCATCACAGCCGTCGATCAAATATCTTGGTCTCATGATTGACGCCCGTCTGACATTTGCTCACCACCTGAAGTACGCCAGCAATAAAGCTGCGGTAATTAATGCAGCACTGTCGAGACTAATGCCCAACATAGGGCCCTGTCAGGAGAAACGGAAGCTTCTGGCCTTGGTTGTGAGGTCCGTCTTGCTCTATGGAGCCCCAGTATGGGCCAACTCCACGTCGATAAATAGCTACATCCGAGGGATGACGTCAGTGTACAGGTTATCAGCATTGCGGGTAGCTTGTGCATTCCGCACTGCGTCAAACGATGCAATGTGCGTCATCGCAGGGA
The DNA here is from genome assembly GCA_011170035.1 of Teleogryllus occipitalis. Lineage (NCBI taxonomy): Eukaryota > Metazoa > Arthropoda > Insecta > Orthoptera > Gryllidae > Teleogryllus > Teleogryllus occipitalis. The sequence goes on along the minus strand of BLKR01000431.1, from coordinate 301,339 downwards.
TGCCTCCTGTCGATATCTTGGCGCAGGAGAGACGGAGGCGATATCACAAAGAAGAGGAGAACCCAGACTGCTCAACAACACTGCTCGAATGGCAGGATCGATGGGACAAGTCCATTAAAGGAAGATGGACGTACCGCATGATTCCCTTCATTGCACCGTGGATCAACCGTAAACACGGCGAAGTAAATTTCTTCTTGACCCAGCTGTTGTCTGGACATGGATGTTTTCTGGCATATCTCCACAGGTTCAAGCTGGAGGATACCCCATTCTGTCCACTATGTGAACCTGCTGTCGAAGATGCCGAGCATATGTTCTTCCAGTGCCCGCGGTTCCATCTGCAGCGACGGCACGTTATGAGTATACTCGGGATCGACCCTCTGACACCCGAAGCAATGGTTGGGTGCATGCTCGCTTCAGAAACCAACTGGGATGCGGTGAGCGCATATGCGCAGACCATAATAGCTGAGCTGAGGAGAATAGAAAGGGAAAGAAGGGAAGTCGATTGATCCTCGTTTGATCCTTCCTACGTTTTGGCGAAGAGAAGTGGCTGGTGACTAGGCCACTCTAATCCACTCCCCGTGATGTAATGCCTAACGGCGGTTCCGCGGGGAGGACGGAGGAGAAGGGAGGTTGGTTTTAGTGGGTAAAAATCTCACACTGTCATGTGGTACGGGCCGCATGGTGTCTTTTGAAGATTCCCACCTACCCTCGTTTTAAAAAAAACGCATTCAACTACATACCGGGAGACCATCCGGTAGGATAGAGTTTGCCCGGTTTTGACAGTGCCCTGCTGAAGGGAGATATCTGGAGAGGAAAATCTCTCGTAACCAGTGGTGTATGTCTGCGCCGGATGTCATCATCCAGCTAGGGAGGAACCCCGCCACCTCACAGTATTAAAGCATTCACAACATTAAATAGACTAATGACCATAGCAGTTGATGTGGCCGGAAACATGAATCGATCAATCTATCAATTGATGTTGATGAAAATTAATTTTCATTCTGATTGTGCGGGAAAACATCAAAATGCTTATTAGCAGACTTGATGTGAAAATGTGTAATGTTAGAAAATGTTGAACTTACTATTCAAATACTTTTTTTAAAACGTATCTAATACTCGTTTAGTTTTTCTTAATGTCAGTTGTACAAGCCTTCATTCAAAATAGTAATATGTAAATTCATTATCGCTTCATTACTCCGATGTAAATGTTTAAAAAATTACGCCTTTGATGGAAAGTGGAGCGAGTAAATAAGTAAATTCTATGAAATGAAATGATCATGTTTTGAAGAGAGTTTATCTGAACTTTGTTCTATTTCCCAATTATTTTATAAAATGGACGAGGTGGAACGGGCAAAGCTGAACGAAGCTGGAAATGACCGAAGCTGGATAATAGATAATTGTTAAAATTAAATATCCAGTCTAAGCCACGTCTTCGGCTTGTATAAAATGACGTAAGTATAATTTCGCTTGCGAGTTGGGAACATGGACTTGAACGTGTTGTTACACAGCAAATTCATGCTTCATGGTGATGGCAGTGCTAAGCTGTACGACCATACCTGAAATGGATGAAGTATTTTGGATAGGTGATTATGAAAAGAATTAATAACGGACAATATTTCGAGGTGTAAGAGGCAATGCAAACGGAAAGACCCCGCGAACCGGCTTTGGTGACTGAGGGCATCAGTTGGTTTCACTGTAGTACCTCTAACCAGGCGGTCTTAGCGTTGGAATCCCGCACGTGGCAGAATTTTCGACACTAGGTAGATAGCTAGGTCGAATTCATCCACTGCCTAGCAACCAGCTTCTCTGATCAAAATATTCTGTGGTTTCTCCGATCAGTGCCTGGTGAATGCCGGAGCAGTACTCTCACAAACAGGCTTCGGACCTTGAGCGATCTTTCCATTTCTTCCTTATCCCATACCCTCCAAGTACACCCACTTTTCTTTAGTTCAACAACGCTACTACATGTGTCTAGAGACCATTTCATGGAGCTTAGAGCTTGTCCCGGCTGGGGCGGTTCCCAGATGGTGAGAGATTCCTAGTTGTGTAAAATCTCGCATTCTGATGCTTTCGGCGCCGGATCTCGTCATCCAGTGAGGGAAAAACAACGCTACCTCCCATTTTAAAAACATACACTAAACTTTTAGGGACTAACGGCCATAGCAGTTGATGCGTCCGGAAATCCGAATAATCAATGAAATCGTGCCACAAACCAGCGTTGTCCACGACAAATTTCTTATGGGACGACCGCGTATTAAACTCTAGCCGTGGCAGTTGAAGGCGAGCGTTCTCATCGCTACAACAAGACTTGTCCACAAGCAAAATACGAGAAAGAGCATCGAGCCACTCTTTCGCGCACACTGGGCCGTGACCAGCTTCGATAGGTCCTCGAACGTTGGCGGTCTCCCAGAGCGTCGGGCCTGGTCAGCTTGGTGCGAGTGTTGGCCCGAACCGGCGGCGCAGAGGCCGTTGTTAAGTTTTGTACACGTATTCCTGAAAACATAACAGTAGCCTTAGCACGAAAAGAACAGCACTGTACAACGACGCTGGTGAACTTCGTCTTAAGCCATCAGTATTCAATGTAAGGAAGTTTTTTTAAATTTATTTATTTAAGATCTATTTAATTACGACACTACTGCCTTAGCGATCTCGGCCACCGGATCGGCATAAGGAAGTTTGATACATTCGTTTCTGACTAGATATAGTCGTACATCAAGTATTATATCTTTCCCAAACATCTAGCAATCATACTAAAACGATAGAAGCGATCTACAAATTGTCGTGAAATGCTCTTGTTTATTTCTTTGATTGATTTGATCTTTGCCAGAATTATATCTCATACATAAAAGTTGAGGCTGTGAACTCGTTAAATTCGCAGATTGACTTTTGCGTCAGGGTATTGGAAAGTGTCGTGCTTAACAACTGGTTTCTAGCTTTTGCGCCCACTATACCTTTCGGTGTAAGTGCGCGTTGTGAGCGAGGCCTTAGCGCCCCGTTTGGACGCGCTATCCCTATCCGCGCTGCACGGCGCGGCGCTCGCGGTTCAATACCGCAGCAGTGCACGGTCGGGGAGTTCCATTACCGCTGCCCGACCCGACCCCCCTCCCCTCCCCCTCCCATCCCATCCCACCCCCCATCCCCTCCCCTCCGTCCCGCCCGGGCCGGCCGGCGTGGGCCATGTCGCTGGATTCGTACACCCGGAGAACAGGTCATCGAAGGAAAGCCCAGAAAATGGCCGCGTGTTCTCCAGTGGACATGCGGTTTGATTCATCGATTATCTGGGAGCGAGGCACGGTCGCGTGTAGATCCACCTAGGTCCCCGGTATACATCCCTACCTCCCATGGAGCGCGTCTGCCGTAATCATCTGAGTGAATTAGGTCGATTTGTCAGATAACAGGTATCACTGTTTTTCATTCGTTATTCGAAATGCCTGTAAGATGTAATAAATCGCTAAGAAAGGAAATGTAAGTAGTTAAATCATTAATGTTTCTCTCTTTACTTACAGTTTGATGTTTGCCACTGTTACTTTGGGGAAGAAAATTTTATGAATAAGGAAGAACAATGCATAATTACGGAGTGCGATATTGTGTTTTTTTTCTCACTTATAATTTATTCTCTTATCAATATGAAATAAATAAATAATAAATATTATTTGTGGTTTTTGTAGTAGTAATAGTTTTCGTCTGTTGTGAATCTTTTGTATTTATTCCTTGAAATAATCCATTTTGAAAGTATTGGAGCCAGGCAATCACTAGTTATCATGTTTTTGTAAACTCTGAGATTTATAGTCCGAGGGCAACTGTACATATATAAACACTCTAAAGCGAAGTTATTTATCTTACCACTACAACCAACAGCAAGAGGACAAGAATAAAAAAATGACTGCATTCAAAATGTATTTTTTGTGTTTCCTGCTGGCACTTTGCAAATGTCCACACTTGGCCTTCCAAGGATAGTCTTATTTAAGGCACTCAATAGAGTTAGGGCTTTCCCTCGTAGTTTCGAAAATAGAAATTCCAAATTTAGTTCACTGTTATACTATAGAAATGCATTCTGAAGTTCTGTCTGTGTAGTTTATGGTACAAATTTGTTTATATCAATTTAATCTCACTAAATGAAAGTCTTAAGAACTTTCGTTGGAACAAAATTCAGTGCCTGCGAGATACGAGTGCGTATTGCGTGGAAAATAGAGTTTTGCCTCTGTTTCTTAAATAATATAAATTTGTGAAGAACTGTTTAAGATAAGTAAGAGAAAGCTACAGATACTTAATATACTTATTTTGTTCAATAATAATGCCATAAGTTTGTTTTACTTTGTAATTCAATCAGATATGCCAATCAGTTAGTCCTGCATTAGCCGAAAACTTCAATGAGTACACTTTACCATTTATCACTAAAAATCTGTCCAGAAAACATTTCTACGAGTACTTCAAAGAAATGTTGATAATAAATATTCTCAGAAAGAAAACAATATATTATTTTTAAATATAAGAAATAAATCATGTCTTCTTTTCAAAACTAAGGAAATGAGAAATACACCATTTTTTCAGTAAATCCATTTATTCATAATGGATGGCTTTCTATTTATAATTCAAATGAGCTATTCATTGAGAGCTATTCATTGATTCATATTATTCAAATGAGCTAACATTAAGAGTCGGTCAAAATTACTTGCAGTGACTGATTTTAAGAAATTTCAAATACAACACTTCTGAATACTAAATACAGTCTTGATAATATGTAAAGATAGCGTTGCACATCTTTATAATTAAACATATTAAAAATTGTGAGATTATTGCCTTTTGTAGATTTCAGTCACAAGAAGGGTTAGGGGAAAGTCAAAACCTAAAAGTGAGTTTTCTCCTGTATTATGTAATGTTATGTTTTTTATTACATATAAGAGAGAAATAAGATGCAAATAATCGGCGTGGTCACTGAGGCTGAAAGGCCGCTCTGCTCAAAGGTTCGCGGGTTCCAATCTTTACTTGTCCTTTAGTGTTTCCCTTACACTTACTCCAATATTAAAAATCACGGTGGTCGCTGTATAACCAAGCAGCTTAAAAACGACTTTAAATAAATAATTTTTTTAATGCAAAAGTTTCCAGAATTGTTCCACGGCTCTGCCTTTCGTTTGTGGAAAGTTACTCGTTTTTGTAGTTTCCTTCCAATGGATAAATTGTCGAATATGATCTCCTCCTACATTCATCTGATATTCACCTAAAAAATGATTTATCTACTGAGGTGGCTGAGGACTCCATCTAATATAACTGCAGAGCCTCGAAACTAATGGTCCTAGGGTTCGAGACACGAATGAGGCAGGATTTTCAGCACTAACTAGATAAGGGATGTAGTTCATGGGATTGGTCAATTATATTTTTTAATTTTTTATTGTTTATAATGTATATAATTGTTTCATTGTTTATAATTGACCAATCCCGTGAACTACATCCCTTATTTCATCAATGGTCGTCAATTCTACAATGGTTACTAACTAGATACCTTGGCAGAGTTCAGCCACCGTTTGAAGAACAATTCTGGCAGGCTGCTGTTTTGCGTGATTTCCCAAATCAATTTGCGTGATTCCCCAAATAACGGGCCATGCACCGCTCGCGATATTTCCTTCCTCCTCTTTGTCCTGTCGTCACCCCTTGCACACACTTGCATGCACAACACTATTACAAATGGACTATGACCATAGAGCTTGTCGCGCTCGGTCGCACGAAATAATCAATAAAAAGAGATGTAGTTTAAAAATATATGTAGCAGTTTTCTAGGTGAATTTAAGTAGTTTGAAAAAACATATATTTTAATACATACGGATTAATAAAGGGCATTATTTTATTTCACCTAGATGAACGAATACATTATTCCGTACATTATAGCGAATGTATTGATAAGTTAGGCGCCACCATGTTTCGAAATTAGGCAGAAGAGCTTGCGGGGGAAACGCTCATATCGCTGTTATTTGTGTATGGCCGCAATGCATTTTGTAGTCTTCAATAATCATGCAGCGAGTCGGATTTGCGTCGTTATTAGTGAGTGATTAGAGTTGTGTTGACGAGGAACCTGTTCAGTGAGCGTAGGTTAAACGCATGATCTATTGCAGGCAGCTAGTACAGCAGAATAGAATTCCAGCCATCACCTAATCAGCACGGGTAAAAACAGCGCTTTAGTCAAAATTATATCAGGAGTCCAAATAAAAACAATTGCCAAAAACTTTGAAAGGCAAATTCATTAATTATAGGGGAGGCCCTGAAATGACACACCGGTTTGAGAAGTTGCTATAATTTACATATTTATTGAACAATGTCATTTTAAATGAATGTCAATCACACAACAGGAAACTGCGCGCACTATGTCACGCTCTAAATTGCATAATTAACTCGCGTCGAACACGCCGGAAACAATGTCACTTTTTGGGGCGGCGGATGGAGCCCGCAGCGGGGGCGGGGCGGGGCGGGGCGGGGAGGTGAGGGCGGCGTGGGCGGTGGAGGCGGTGGATACCAAGTGCGAACCGGTTCAGGTGGCGCCCAGTTCCCGTCCGGCCAAAATTTTTGCCCTCGCCACACACGTACGCACACAAACACACACACACACACACACACACACACAGTGAAAGCGTCCATTGCGATTCTAGACCTGTAATATTTCTGTGGTGATACGACAAGGGCTGATGTGTCCACGTTCTGGTTTCGGTGACGTCCGGACTTGTAGTAACCAGCTTATGGATTTGAGTGATGCAGAATCGAACTGATGTGAATTCGGTAATTGTCGATTATGGGAGGTCCGAGAGGAAATAAACAGAACAGTTTCCTGTGTCAGAAGACAAAACTACTCACGACAGGGAGTGAAATGTATCCTGTTATTACTCCTCTCTCAAATATAATGCATACGACTGACTTAAACTAAACGTAGAATACCCACAGTATGGCAAACAAGATATAAAAACTTCAGGTTTTATTTTAGAAAACATTAAAAAAATAAGTACATTTATTCTGAATTGTAAATCATATCAAGCCTAGGAATTTCTTCATCGTTATCATAAGCGTTGTTAATGATGTAAGATTATTAACTATCTTGTACCATATTTTGTTCTACACTTAACATTGGAAACACTCTTTTCAAAAAATAGCACATCTAGCACGTATGAGAAGTTGATCCACAGACTTCGTTCATGTATCGACTTCGTTCAACATTAATCATACTCGAAATACGACAATATGAACGAGGAATGCGGACGGGCATTGGAAAAGAGTTAGACCATGAACCACTTGAAAACATAGCTTTCCGAAAGAATTGGAACAAATGGATGCAGTAGGGAGGAAGACTGCTTTGCTTGTAGCTGTTCGGTCACGCTGAAGAAAACGTGTCCGAAATGCCACTTGTTATTACAGAAACTATGTCTAAATTAATTAGAAACCAATCTATTACTGGTGATACAAAATGTCTGTTTATCGTTCAATTTCTAGTATTTTATAATTTTTTTTCTATGAATATTTTGGTCTCTTGAAAATATCTATTTATCAAAGGCTTGGAACAAAGAGACACAGTCACACGGACGGACAGATAACATACGTATAGGAGTATGGACGGACGGACAGACAGATGGATAGTCGGGACAGACAGATGGACAGATGCATGGACAGAAGGATGGACGGACGGACGAACGGACGGACGGACGGCTTCGGTAGCGGTTAGTGTATTACTCTTATACCCGAGTTTGCGAGTTCAAATCCGATCAATGCCGTGGATTTTTAAGGATGAAAAAAATATTCGTTCGCTTCGGGAAGTAAAGTCGGCTGCTCCGTTGTAGATGCATGTAGATGTATGTACATGCAAGTACTGGATGTAAATATCCTCAAGCTTAAAAGAAGTCTCTGAGTTAAATTCTAATCGCCTGTTTCGCCACAAGAGTGATTTCTTCTTTCACTGCTAAATGGCGGAAGGAGTGTAGTGAAATTTGAATGGTGAGAAGGAAGAGCAGGTCTAATTTCCTGAGCCTGGCCACGTAAAACAAGGAATTATTCAATTGAAATGACATACAATGAATTGAATTGAATTGACATATGGACGGTCGGTCGGAAGAACGGGCAGGCAAACGTTCAAAAAACTCTTTTTCGATATTATGAACCACCAAAATGGATGTTTTTGTCAAATTGTCGATTTCAAGTTTTTTGTACAGAATTTGAAACTGTATCGTGTACGAGGAAGTAAAAATCACACAGTGGCTGTTATCCTTGCATTATCACTCGACGTTTGTTCAAGAAACCGTGAGAAGGTTGATTGAAAAAACGATACGGACGTAACGTTTTATCGTTTTACTGAAATCCCTCGAACCTCCAAGAGGCGAAATCTTACTCTGTACAAAGGATGCCTGACTGGCCAGCACTGAGTCGTACCTAAAGGTGGCTCCATACATTCGGCATTCGCCGAGCAGCAAGCTACTGCTCGCCAAATCACGAACAGCTGTTGTGTTCGGTAAATGTTTGCTTCCTTTGATGTGTCCATAAGACCGACACGCGGTAAGTAGGGCGAGCACCGAATGTTCGTCGCTCGGAAAACGGCAAGCAACCCTCTACACTACTCGGGATTCGGCGTGCGGTCGCTCGCTACTCGCAGAATAACGAATGTCTGGAGCCATCTCGATGCTTGGAGAAGCAAGCCCTACATCTGTTTCAGTTTATGCTAGAGCAGGCATGTCAAGGTCGCAGGCAAGGTAACAAGCTTATTAGAGCTCGCGGGCACTGCGTCCCCAGAAATTGGCGCGGGATTTAAAAGTAAGGGTTGTACAAATTCCTCCAGAGTGGCGATACATCACTGGATACCTGGTCCATGAAAGTCTTTTTGAGAAGGTCCTTGACAGTTATTGTTACAAATTTAGCTATATTGATTCCCATTTTCCCTTTAAGAAAAAAAGATGAAATAATACATTAGTCCGATTTAAAATTCTCAGTTGAAAGTAAAATAAAAAACTTGAATCAAAAGTATATTTTGTGATCCTGATTACTTACGAGTGATATAAGAGCATGAAATTTCTACGTTCAGATTAGAAGGTTCAACAGACAAATATTCTTCTCTGTTAAATGCGGTGTTCGTCGTTAAGCGAGATTTGTTAACTTATAGAAACTTTTTTAATTTTTTTTCACATTATTATTAAATACGATAAATTACTGAATGATTTAATAACACAACACAAAACGAAAACAATGAAAGAATTTTTCATTCAAACACATTCCTGTTATTTAGCAAAGATACTTATCAGGGGGAATTTAGTAAGAAAATAAACATCAAATAGTAATTAGTAGTCAAGATCATAAACAATATAATTCTCTGATACATGAGAGAAAAAAATCTGGCAAAACGTATTTTCATACGAAGCCACTATTCACCGCCTCGCACCGCTCCACCTTGCGCATGTACACCCCTTTCTAGATTTTAAGGGGAAATTAGTACAGAGTTCAGGGAAGTTGCCCGTGCCCGTAGGAGCGCCAGGTTCCCCAGACGGGCAAGTAGCTCGTGCGGGTGCGGTTTGACGTGCCCGTGCTAAAGTAGCATGTTCATTTTTCTTGTTTAATTCCTATTTCCTACGCAAGGTCAAACAGTGTTCCTACTTCGACGGTCTGAGCACCCGCATTTAATACGGGCCGGAAGGGGACATTTGCCTTCCGCACACGGGAGTAGTAAGTACCTCATGGCCTTACTGCGAAATCGTGCGTTTCAAGCGTGCACAGCGTTGGTTCAGCATACGCCAACGGGAGGGGACAGGAGAATCCGAGGAAGATGGTCGCGGACTATTGTGAAAACCGATCTGACAATAAACCTCAAACTGTAGCATGACCGGTCATTCCGGGTGGGAGTCGAACATCAGACAGCAGGAAAAGCGTTGCGGAATTCTGTGGAACCCCTTCGACTTGCAACCCAAATGCGTGTCCTTCCAAATCGTTGCGATGCTTCGTCATGTTCCTGATTGTCAATTAAGAAATGGTTTTCGTTTTCTCCAACTCTTCCTCTTCGGTAGATTCTATCAATGTAAAGCGTTCTTGGGGGAACTTTTAATGTTTCTTAACATATGTCATTTCACCTTTAAGGAAGTAACATGTGATGGTAAACCTGTTTCAATTATCAATTCCATTACAAAGTACGAGTTTGTGTACACCTTGATTATTTTAATCTCTTAGTGTTTTTCTGTCTTATTTTTGTCAGTTTTATTTGATACTATTAATATGGAACACCATTTTCACGTGACTTCTTTTGACTTGTTTGAATGACTTCTTTTGAATTGTAGAGTCGCATTAAATGTACATTATTTAAAGTACTATTTATTAGTTGGCATATGGTTTACTCTTGGTTTGAAAAGAATACCAGAAATTAAAGCAAAACAAATGTGTGATCAATACAATGTTTTGCAACATTCATTCTTCCCAAACTTTGGTCAAGAGTCGGGCTGTGTACTTGATATGGAAAGAGTTTTGCATTAACTATTTGTGCGAATGCGACAGGGGAACCATATATTTCGTTAAATATTCAATCATCACGATTTTTTCTCAATTTATGTTTTGGAACATTTTTCAGCGGACATTACTTGACTCGCCACACGATTTTGCAGGTATCATATTTCATCGTTACTTCGAATAACTAACGAAGCAAATAAAACCAATCAACATGTAACAACATCAAAGAAAGTCTCACCGAACGCCAGCTTAGAAATGAAGTGGCAATTGTCAAAAACCTTTGTAAGGCAATAATTGCCGGTCAAGGATAACAATTTTTTTTTTTTTTAAAGAAAAGGTAATGAAGTCGCGAGACAACGAGCTTCACGGTCGTCATTTTACTTCCACTTCACTTTCGACATTTTCCCAGAAATTCCGCAGCCACTCAGACCGGCTGCGATCGCTGCGGAGGGCTTACGGGGCAACAGTTTAATATTGCAATAAGGCGATCCGCACAGATTCCTAGGAGTGAGGCGCAAGTTAATACGCGGCACGGAATATGATTAGGCTTAGTGGCCGTTGACAGGCGCCCGGCGGGGCGGGAGCAGGAGCGGAGGCGGGGAGACGCGGGGCGGGACGGGGCGGGACGGGGCGGGACGGGGCGGGACGGGGCGGGACGGGGCGGGACGGGGCGGGACGGCGGACGGGCGGACGGGGGCGGACGGGGCGGGACGGGGCGGACGGGGCGGGACGGGGCGGGACGGGGCGGACGGGGCGGGACGGGGCGGGACGGGGCGGACGGCGGGGCGGACGGGGCGGAGGGGGCGGACGGGGCGGGACGGGACGGGACGGGCGGAGGACGGGGCGGGACGGGGCGGACGGGGCGGACGGGCGGACGGGCGGACGGGGGCGGACGGGCGGGGCGGGACGGGGCGGACGGGCGGGACGGGCGGACGGGGCGGGACGGGGCGGACGGGGCGGGACGGGCGGACGGCAGGACAGGACGGCGGACGGGGCGGACGGGGCGGACGGGCGGGAGGCGGACGGGGCGGACGGGCGGACGGGCGGGACGGGGCGGGACGGGCGGGACGGGGCGGGACGGGCGGGACGGGGCGGACGGGCGGACGGGCGGACGGGCGGACGGGGCGGGACGGGGCGGGACGGGGCGGGACGGGGCGGGACGGGGGCGGACGGGACGGGGCGGGACGGGGCGGACGGGGCGGGACGGCGGCGGACGGGAGGCGGACGGGCGACGGGGCGGGACGGGCGGGGAGGACGGCGCGACGGGGCGCGACGGGGCGGGACGGACGGGCGGACGGACGGGGCGGCACGGGACGGGCGGGATGGGCGGACGGGACGGACGGGGCGGGACGGAGCGGGGCAGGGCAGGGCGGACAGGGCGATATGAGGCGGGTAGAGGATGAGGCAGGGCGGGTGGGATGAGGCAGGGCGGGGCGGGGCCGGGTGGGGCGGGATGTGACGAGTGGGGCGGGACGGGGAGGAGAGGTGAGAGGCGGGGCTGGATGGGGTGGGGTAGGGCGGGTAGGGGCGTGGCGGGGCGAGTCGAGGCGGGGCGGGAAAGGGTGAGGGCGGGGCGGGCTCTCTTTTCAACGAGGCGGCGGCGGCGGCGACGGGGCGGCGCACACGCCACCCGCGTATTCACGCACGTACGTACGTACGCACGCAGCCGCGGCGCGCGCCTCGAAACAATCTCCCTCGCCGGGCCCTTTATCTAATTCATCGAATATGCTACATCCTAATAGGATTAATACATATTTTGTTACGTGAATGGTGCTCAATTCGATGCGAATCGCTTAAATCGCAATTCCGGGTTTTGCTCCTTTGCACGAGGCGGCGACGGGGCGGAGGTGGGTGGAGCGAGGGGGAGCGGGGCGGTGCGGGATGTGGGGGCCAGCAGCGCGTTGCGCGAAGGCAAGGAATTCGTGGTCTAAGCGTGATAATAAACGCAAATAGATACTGTCTTCAAAACGGCAAGTAGCCTATTGACGGCACCGCTTATATTATCTTTTCTTTCACTTGTTACTCATTTCCGTTATGACCAATTATTCAGTTCTCTCACGTGAACATATATTTTAGGCAAACTGGTGTATGGTGTTCGGAACGTACTACGCTTAATATGATATTGGGCACATAAATATTGAGGTATCTTTGTACACGGTTGTCATTGTTATTCGTGCTACACTCTTACTTAATAGTCGCGATAGTCTTGGAAAATGTACTAAAAATGTAATGAATCAGATTTGTGACGTTAGGTTTCAAGTTAATTTTGACACGAATGTTATACTGCGTTAAGATAACATAAAATTACATTTTATGCATCATCAATTGGTATAATTTGTATATTGCACAGGAGCGGGGTGAAGAGAGACGAGGCAAGGTCGAGACGGAGCGGAACGAGGTGAGGCTGGGTGAGGGGATGGGAGGCAGGGTGGGGAGGGGCGGGAGGAGCAGGCAGGGTGAGTCGGCGTGGGCGTGGGCGTGTTCATCGGCGTCCGGGCGGCCCTCGAGAGCGCCGCAAGAGCCGCGAGGACGACGAGGTATACGGCGCAGCAGCTGCCACCGCGGCCGGCGCGGCACGGCGCCCCCGCCCCAAAAATTTCGGTGAACCCCACTCTTGGAGCTGCCCCCCTCGCGGCGCGCGCGCGCGGGCGCACGCATCTGCCGCCCCTCGACGTGTCCCCCCCCGCCCCGCACCCCCTTCAAAACCTGCTCCGGCCGCCGAGCACAAAAGCGGAGCGGGGCGCGCCTCGCCGCCCGTTGCGTATCGGGGGAACGCAACGCCCCTCCCCCACGCGGCCGCGTGCGTGCAGCTTGCGTGGCCGTACGCACTCGGGCCCGCGGACGTTACGGCGAGACGCGTGAATGGACGGACGGCGAGCGAGCGAGCCCCGGCCCGGCCCGGCCCGGCCCGGCCCGGCCCGGCCGGCTCCTCGCGGTCCGCCTCCGCTCCACGGCCACGCTAATGGGATCGATGCGTCCTCGATAGCTCGCCCTATTCATACGAAGACATTGCGTGCAAATGCGGCTCATTTTCAACTGAGAATTTCGCGTTCAAATCGTCGTTCTGGTTTTCCACGTGCGGTGCATCCGAACTCGTCGGTTTCAATTCCCAATTACATGTGCCTCGATTTTGTACAGAAAGAGTTTTGTTTATAAAGGACCCTGGAAAACCTAGCTCTGTGTAAATAAATAAGCCCATCTCACCCAATGTGATGTTCTGAATTCATCTTGCCAAATCATTTTAAATGAGTTTTGATCAATGGTTGGTTACTTCTTCAAATGTTTGGACTTTTACTTGAGTTGATTACAGACCAAACGCCTCATAGTAATTCACATATTAAAGTTTTCTTGGGATGGATCTTAAAAATTTCTATTTAATTACCTTATCCAATATTTAACAGTTCACTAGCAGATATAAAACACTTTTTATATTACCAAATAGTAAATAGCACTTACTAATGCACTCTCAAAGATATAACTCGCTTTAAACGTTTTTAATAATTTCGAAGAGACACTTTCAGTAAATGCTGTACGGGTATGCTTAGTTTCAGGTGCTCGAGGGGTGTAGTCTATTTCAGATGATAGTTGAACACTTATTCAGTGACTGAGGTTATTATATTGAGAATTCTTTTCCCTTGCATTAGTAGTTTTCTGTTAGAAACAGTTTCAAAATATGTTCTGTTTGCATATTTGATACTGCCCTGTATTCACCATTTTTCCTGAAAATCGTAATTGAACAGTAATGTTCAACTTTCCTGTCAATTAAATCTAAATACTTCCAATTTTAAAAAAATGAGTTTAAAGCTGACAAAACACAAATCATTTTTCTTTTCATTTTCAATATCAATTTCTGTAGAATATCGAGGTGTAAGATGCCTGATTTTATTTTTGAATAAAACTGTGACGTTCTTTTTTGGATAAAATGTGTATTATACGAATAACACACACCGAAACATTCCAGTTCAAAATAAAAATTATTCTGAAAGCTATTACTCAGTAAATAACATGGTGAAGCGAAGCAAGTAAATTGTGTTTGTAAGTTTGTCAACGACTTCCAGGAAACGGGTGCTTTTTCGTTTCTATGAAAAACAGACATCCATCGCGAGAACGTCTGAGCGATGCTGGCTGTCCGTCGAGATTAAACGCTGCAGTTGACGTGTGTAGCCAAAGAAGTTGTCAGATGTTCTGATTTTGATTGACTATTCTCCCGAATTTTCCAAGAACTTGCGTAGAGATCGTAGTCTGAAGACAGACAGGTGGACAGAAAGTGATAAGTCGGTGTGAAAATGGACAAGTAGACAGAATCTGACATTGGCAAATAGCAATGATAAGAATATGAACATACTTAAAAGCAGTGACGTTAGTGTATATAAGTAAAATTTGACCTTCATTTTTAACTGCATACTTCTGGCAATTGCGTTCCAATACGTTTGCCATAGTATAGTCGACACTTGGATATAATAATTTAAGTAAGAAATTGTATGTATGGATTGGATTTATTTTTTTAATTTCAAATAAATCTGAGTAGAAAATATTTTTTCTGTTCAATCTCAGAATAGCCATGTCAGTTTATTAATAGAGAGATTCAAAGAATAACAAAAAAATCCACTTCTATTGTAAGAAGGATTTGGATTGTAAGAAGTTTTTTGTATTCCATAAATTTAACCTTATTTATCTATCGCATCTTGAGAATCATGGTAGCGAAAATCAATTTTCTTGTTAGTACCTGCGAGTAATTAAAAAAAAAAATTTCGCGTGCCAAGAGACCAAAATAGAATCACAAATCTTTGCTTTAGAAAAGCACAAGACTTGTATCCCTGTATAACTTGTAACATGCCTTACTTGTATTTTGATATGCTAATTTCTCCAGATGTTGAATTTCTAACTTACGTCACTTAATATTTTCAATAGGAATGAGCAATAACCTGTTTGTGCAACAAATTCATCGAATTGTTTGTTGCATCTGAATCTAATACATTTGCCATGAACGTTTCCAGGCTTTTAATTTCTGATCATCTGAATACAATTACTTAGACTTAAATTAAAATTATCAGTTCATTTTGTTGATGCTGTTTTGATACTTGATAATATGTTCATAAAACGTGTCCTTACTGCGAGCTAAATATTTTTGCGAAAAGAAATTAAGGTTCATAACAACAAGTAAAACAACTGATATTCTGTTTTGATTTTAGGAAACAAATTACTAGAAAATTACTTTTTTATAACCGTAGTACCTTAGTACCTTTTTATTTATTTATTTATTTATTTATTTATTTATTTATTTATTTACGTCAAAAAACAGTTAAAAACTGCGTATGACGGGCTATGGGGAAAAGTGAATTGTGTGCACATTTTCAAAATTCTGTGATCCCTACACTAAATCATATACTACTTAAGTTTTGAATTTTGAAAGGGAGAAAAAAAACAAAAAAACTCCCATGTAATAAAATCGATTTTCAAAGATAAATAAGCAATAAATTTTGAATTTTGAAAGAGAGAAAAAAAACAAAAAAACTCCCATGTAATAAAATCGATTTTCAAGGATAAATATGCAATAAATTTTGAATTTTGAAAGGGAGAAAAAAAAACAAAAAAACTCCCATGTAATAAAATCTATTTTCAAGGATAAATAAGCAATAAATTTTGGCTCTTATTACTTCCTGCCGCGACAACGTGGAAACGATAATTTGAATAATTGTATTTCTCACTGAATTCTAGAAGACGTGCACAGAAAATGAAGTTACATTTATGTCCAGAAGCAAAACAAGGGGCCAACTCAGCATTTGCTCAATGGATCAGGGAAACTGGACGAAAAACCTGATCGAGATGGGGGTCATTGACCCGGAAGCTGTAGTACAATATTTGTTACAGGTTGTTTACACTCATTTATACAGTCCAAATGGTAATTAATGCATTATGTATCATTGTTAAAATTAATGTTACTTTTCTTGTGATGCTCAGTATAGTCTCTAATTGTATAGAAACAGTTATGCAGCAGAAACGATTTGACTTGTGATTTAAACTTTTCTATTGAATTTAATCGTTTAATGTCATCTGGCAAAGTGTTGTAAAATAATGTACATGTATTGTATGTGAATTTTTTGTAATGAGCTGTTGATACTGTCACCTGATGAATATGATTTCTACGTCGAGTGTTATAGTAATAGACTTCGGCATTTTCTGAAAATATATTCCCGCCCTTAAGCAAGTCATTTTTTACAAAAACCACTGATTCGTAAATAAAAAGACACGGTAATGGTAGAATTCCTAGATTAATGAAGATAGGCTTACAAGAATCACGTGGGTGGGATTTGGTTATTATTCGTACAATTCGTTTTTGTAACCTAAAAGTCTGGGAGCTATAAGATGTATTTCCCCAGAATATTATGCCATATCTCAGGCGGGAATGAACATTCGCGAAGTATACACAACGAGCAGTATGAAGGCTGACTGAATTTGCAAGAATTCTGAACGCGTAGCATAATGAACTTAATTTTGTGTTCAATTCATTTAAATGGACGTTCCATTTAAGGTTTGACTGAATTGAGAGACCTAAAAATTTTGTTGCATTAACATGAGTCAATGGTACACTGTTCATTTTCAATGGAGCACAGAATTGTTTATTTGAAATGGAAAACTGCATTAAAACCGTTTTCTTTTCGTTTACTATTAATTTGTTATTTCGGAACCAATTTGAAACATCTGATATTGTACTATTTACGGTTTCTTTATTGCAAAGGATGTTCGTATCATCCGCAAAGAGAACCGTTCTTCCGTTTCGAATCGTCGAGGGCATATCGTTTACGTAAAGTAGGAACAGAATAGGGCCTAAAATCGATCCTTGAGGAACTCCACATGCAACGGGCAAAGAGTCGGAAAGGTGCGTACGTAATGTTCCATCATTCCAGTAAGGTATTTCAACTTTCTGAGATCGTTGTTTAAGGTACGAACATAACCAATCTAGAGCAATACCACGGATTCCATATGAAGGTAATTTTGAAAGTAAAATGTCATGATCAATGATGTCAAAAGCTTTTGAGAGATCTAAAAATAATCCAATAGGTGCCTCGTTTTGATCTAATGATGAGGCGACATCTTTAAGAAAAGAAAATATAGCTGTTTCCGTTGATTTTGATTTTCTAAATCCATGTTGGCAATCTGAAAGCGCGTCGTGTTTAGTGAGAAAGGTTTCCATTCGTACGTAAAAAAGTCTCTCTAATATTTTTGAAAAAACTGATAGAAGAGAGATGGGCCGATAATTTTGAATTTCATTTTTGTTGCCTTTTTTGAAGAGCGGCTTAATTTTAGCTGTTTTGAAAATATCTGGAAACGTTCCAGTGCATAAAGATGCATTAAATATGTGAGTTAACGGGTGTATAATGGCATACGCACAAGTCTTTAACAAAGAATCTGGGAATTCATCTAAACCGGACGAATATTTATTTTTTAGTTTACCGATTATTTTGAGAATTTCATAGGAAGAAGTTTCGGAAACGAACATTGTGTCTAAAATTTTGGGTGCACTGTCTGTTTTTGAATTTTGTGGCTGAAGACCCTTAGTGAGATCGGCAGCAATTCTCGAAAAGTATTGGTTAAAGAGACTAGCCACTGTTGCCGGATCGTTGACATTTATATCGTTATATTTTAAAACAACATTCTCTACGGGTTTTCTAGTTGATTTGGTAGTATTTTTTATTATATTCCACATTGATTTTGTTTTATTATTTGAGTTCAAAATATCCTGATCGTTTTTCATGATTTTGCCTGCCTTATGACTTTTCGTAACAATGTTTTGTATTTTTTAAAGTAGATAAGGAAATCTTGAGATACGTCATGACGTTTAGAAATGAAAGAAAGAATTCGCTTGTTTTTACAAGATGTCCTAATCCCTTGTGTTATCCAAGAATTGCTTTTCCGTGAAATATTTAATTTTTGTTTTTGAAGAGGAAAGCAAGTATTAAAATGAATTGAAAGAGTTGAAAAAAAAGAATTATATTTCTCGTTTGTATCAACAGTATTATAAACCGCTTCCCATGACTCCTGCATCAAGTAGTCTATGAATAATTTAATTTTACTTTTAGTAAACAATCTAGTCATACGTGTATTATTTATTGTGTCAGTGATCGCATTTCTTATAATGGTAAGAATTTGTGCATCGTGGTCACTGTATCCTAAATCTTTTGTTTCAACTTCATATCGAGTAGTAGTTTTGTTAATTATAATTTGATCAATTGCCTTCATCGAATTTTGTGTGATTCGTGTAGGTACATTAATTGTAATGTCTAAATTGAAGGAATTAATTAAATTGAGAAACTTTTCTTTCTCGCAAGATTCGACCAGAAAATCAATGTTAAAATCTCCACATACAACAATGGATTCAAAAGAGCGATTGCTGACTTTGTTAAGTGTTATCTCCAGGTTTTCTAAGAACTTATAAATTTGAATAAGCATGTTGTACGGATGTTATACCGATGTTTTTCTTTATGAAATTGGATTAAATGGAAAATTATGTCAAAATTAATTACTCTGTTCTAGTAAAATATTGTTTATTGATTTTATATAGAGTTACAAATTTATGAATAATTTGTTTTCAATTTCAAATGTAATTAATTCATTTAATATTTTAAATGATGTATTTTTAGAAATTATATACAATTAATTTGTGAAGCCTGTACTAAAATTTCTTTTGCAGGATATACAGAATTAATAGTACGTTCCACTGTAACACTTTTATATTAATTGGTTATCAACAAAGATACTAAAGCAAAGTGAACACATCAATTCTACTTTTCCACATCATTTCTTTTTTTAAGTGTTGCGGGAAAGGGTATTCATGGAAAATCTATTTTTGTACAATTTGAATTCACAATGTATTGGAATGAATCTATTGGATTACATTCTTTAAACTGCATTCTTCCCTAACAAGCAAATGAATCATGCTACGATTGCTGAGAGAAAGAACTACTGTTATCTTCTACCATGCTCATTTGTTACTCTACATGCTCAAATACTGAATGGATTATCTTACCTCAAAAGGATAAAAACGATGAAGAAACTAAAGAAATATCGCTTTGAACGTTACCAAAAAGGAAAAGTAATCCATTCACTATGGGTTAAAGAACTGAGGAAGAACGAAATAGAATCAAACGTAAGGGTATATGAGATCAAAGGGGTGACAATAAGAAAATATTGAGGAATGTAATTTATTTTGATCAGATATTACAAACCAGACATAAGAACAATCTACGCAATTCAAAATTCAAAAACGTAAAAATTTTGAATTCTGAAATTGAAAAATTATTTTTCGGCAAATTGATCATCGTCTTTAGCACTGTCAAGTAGATAATTTTTTTCTGCAGGATTATCACACATAAAAACGGAAACGGGTACAAAAAGAAAGTATTTACTCAATTCAACACCGTATTCAAGCCGAAGCTGTGCAATAACTTCGTTTTGCTAAATGTATCAAATCTGTGAAATTAATTGTGAGTTAACTGAATTATTTAAAAATCTCATTTCTTAAAAATGTTCATTCCTATTACTCACGCCATAAACTCTTTAAAATCTTAGTTCATTATAAGACATCAATATCTAATTATCGAAATAGCAAGAAAAGGGATACAACATGCACGGAAATATGTTTCAATATGTAGTTATTTTACAGAATTGAAAAATATTATTAGCAAAATTGTATATTTTAAATTGTCCATATGTGTTGTCTCAAAGTAGTAGTATACCATTCAGTACAGTGTAGCATGAATTGTATTCCTAAACGCAGGGCTCTAGCTGAGTCTCGCAGTCACGCCTGTAGCTATCCGTCTTGGCAATTTCGCAGCCACTCGAGTTGTGACTTACCCACTACTTGCTGGTGCTACAAAATTCCATCTTCCTCTGAGTAAAAAACATATAAGCTGTTGTTAATTTTAGTTAGGAATTGCTGTGTTGGCACACACACAGTGCTGCTTGCCGACGTGCACTGACAACGAAAATCAAGAAAGAACGCCCGATGAGTAAACTTATTCTTCGTGTTTTATCATGAGTGCAAACGTTCTCTCAATGGGTTAAAAAATACTTCTTAGGGAGAGCCGGAAGGGGATATTTTTCAGAAGTTAACTGTACCATTGTTTAAGGAGAATTTTCTCCAATAGTATTGAAGAAAGCAACGTGGGAAGTGTTTAGATTAGGGTTCTACAAACATGTTGAACGGTTTCCATTTTTATCAACAATTTTTATTTGATTTGTATTTTTTAACATTCTATTTATTCTTGTCATATTTACTATTCTATTTATTATATATATATATATATATAAATATTTATATATATATATATATATATATATATATATATATATATATAGAGAGAGAGAGAGAGAGAGAGAGAGAGAGAGAGAGAGTATGGTTTAATATAATTGGAATTATATACAATTTTAAGCTTTCTATATTTCAAAACAATGTTCATTATGGAAAAAATCTTAAAATACAACAGATTTCAAATTTTATTAGAAGCACGCTTCCTCATAGTAGGGGTTGATTCCGATTGAAAAAACAACTTAGAATGAATGTAAGGCGTTAATGTTGGTCGTTTTGGGGAGAGACAAGTATAAGATATTTTAAAGTAAAACTTAAATATCATTTTAAATACAGAATTTTAAAATCCTGAACATCGTTCTAGAGAGAGAAACTCCTTCTCCTGTTGGCATGTCCTTCTTGAAAAAGACTACACCAAATCGACGTAGTACAATTAAATAGGGTTTCTGTGAAAGATAAAAAATATGCATCTTTTAAAAATTAAAATAAGAAACAACTAAAATTCGAAACTTCGAAGGCTGAAATAAAACGCCTCCGGCTCTCGGTAAGAGAAGGAGTGTTAATTTGAAGCAATTGGGTGCCCGTAGAATGGACCTTCTTTAGACATGGTAATCATGTGCCCATGAGTGTAGTTGTTTGATTGTCTTGAGCCACCAGAATTGACGGAGACCCATCAGTTATTATTGCCAGTTCGCTAGCAACAGTTGGGCAACCTCTGCGTTGGCGCCCTGTGCTCACGGCGTGTCGCAGCGTGCACGCTGCTCCGCCTCGCGCACTTTTTTCAGCCGTCGTCGCGGGCGCATGCGCTGAGGTCTCTACCGGTGCGGGGGCGGGGCCGGGCGGGGCGGAGCGAGAGCGGGGTGGGGGTAGGGTTGGGGGGCCGGGGGAAGGCCGCGTCTTCCCAGGAGTCCATTCGAATTTGAAGCTTCGCGCCGTTGCGGTGACACTCGTTAACGTCAACCCGTAAATTCCCTCCAATTTAAGAGCAGCTTTACGAGGAGATCATATTTCACCCGGACAGATGGACGGATCCTCCGAATGGACGAAACGAAGGAGTCGCCGCGAAGACGACGGCTGGGGCACTTGGGTAAACAACTTCCTCCCGCGCCTCCGCCCACGCGGCGGCTTATTTGTACTCGCAGCGCGCGCGGAAGCACCGAACAAGGCAGTTGTTTATGGACGCTGCGACGAATCACGTCTCCGTTTTGATTTGTATTTCGACCCGTCGCGTCGTAACAGTAGTCATGTATGTTGTTATACCATTTGGTGTTGGTCTTTTTTTTGGGGGGGGGGGATGGCGACCGGTCGAGCTCGTGAATAATAGCAGTTACATTTAGTGGAGAAAACTGTCACCTGTAATTTAGTTCGTCACTACCGCAACAAAATGTAGTATTCATGTGAATAGACGATCCTAAAATCGATTGGCGTTTTGAAAACTGGGCATCTGGTTTTGACTTGCCCCCGATAAAAAAGGTATTGGGTGAACGAGAGTGGACTAGCTTGTGCGCTTTCATCTACGTAATGTTCGATGGGATGCTACAGTAACTCTTCACTTTAGAAATATGCACCTCTGGGAACAATAATTATTTGTGGAACAATTATTATTTAAACACCGAAAAAATTTTTATTTACAGTGAAATGCATTCTAAAAATAGTTGTACTGTTAAAATGTGCAAGAAATTTTAAAATGTCATAGTTATAATAAAATGTCACAGAAACAATCACATAATCCAATCCATCTACGCATGAAAATAATTATCCTTATGTCTTGGTCAATGACAAAAAATGCAAACTAAAAATAAACAAATGTATACTAGTGACTACAGTGGTCCTTGAAAATATAAATATTTTTTATGTTCATATTTCTGTCTACAAAACATTTCCGTTTACCAGACACATCATTTTCCATGCATATTATTGAAACTACATTAAATATTGATTCCTACAATTAGATTCCTTCATCTAGCATTGTTTTCACTACATGTTTAAGAAAACCTCACAATCTGACACATATTTATCGATCAAGTTGTAAAATTTGTTGTTACTTGTCTTTAATTTACAGAAGTGCTTTATGAAAAAAAAATTCCGGAAACAAACAATACTCAGAAAATATCATAAAGAGAAGCTTTGAAATGTGGAATTTAAACTTGTTGAAATAGAAAATTGATATATAAATTTAAAGAATATTTTATTATTTACTTGCAGTCATTCGCTCTGAAACAGAAGTTTTATCTATATTACTAATTTCCGATGCTCCTGGGAAATGAAAGAAAACTATGCAACTTCCGGCTACGTGTGAGGTGTTTTTGGTGTCTTTAGAAACCAGAAGCCGGGGAAAAATTCAAAAACACTTACATAGTTTCGATTTTGACTAAAAAAATGCAAATATTCTGTTGTGTTATTTCGCCTATTCTTATAATACACGGACTTACTTATTTTACTCAGTACGTCACCACTTAATCGACATCTTGCGACCACAATATTCCAAGGAAGAGGCCGCCTGCCATTAAATATTCGCTACTCATCTGTCGAGATATTGAACAGTAACTTTTTTCGATATTTTTAGTACGTGAAGAACTGTTGTATTGTGTATCGACTTATACTTTACAATGTTACTAGAGTATTAGTGAGAATGTTTTTGTAAAAAGATTTAATTTATTGTATTGTTATACGAAAGTATTTTAATTATTCTTGAGCAGGGAGATTTAATATGTTATAAAAATAACAAGACGTAGATGGCCGAGGTGGCTAAGGGCGTGTACCGACTCATCGCTTCGGTACGAAGGGTTGTGGGTTCGAGTCTCACCTTGGGCCTGGTTGTTTATTCCTTGACTTTGTATGTGTAGTCGGAGAGCCTTGCATTCTGCTGACCCCAGATGAGAGAAGCCGCAAGTGTGTTGGTGTCTAGTGTATGATCGAAAATGTGGCCCAACGGGACGTAAGGAGTAACTATGGTGGCTGGATAAAAGCCCTGAGAAAAAAATGTCAAATTGCAGTTTATTTGCTATCGACTGATATTTACAAATATATTTACATTCCAAGAAAGGCTATTATACCAAATGCTAATGTGTTGAAGTGCAAATCCTTTATCAAGAAGTACAGAAGGAAGGTAGAAAACGTTTATCATTGTTGATATTCGAATATTCGTTGAATATTTAATGATGTGTATTTCCACCCTTTATAATAATAATGATAATAATAATAATAATATTAATATTAAAACAATTTTGTATTGGCAGAAAAACGTTTTTTTTGGGGGGGGGTATTTAAGGTCGCATCAACATCTTAGGTCATTAGCGACCACTATTGGAGTTAACGGAATGGTAACTATGAAGATGAAACGATATGGTGATGATAAGGGGTGAAAGGAAGAACACAAATACAACCATGCCCAAGGCTGGACTCGAACCCGTGACCCTTCGGTTGAAGATCACTACGACACTACGATTTCAGCCACCGGGCCAGCAAAAACATGTTTACCGAGCCATAACACACATTGACTAGATGAGATGTAAAGGCAGGTTAAAATATTGTGAAATTAGAGAAAGTGATGGATTCTATAATTATTAATAAGCAACAAAAATATTTTTTCGTGTAAACTATAAGGAAAAAATATTTCGATGTAATAAATAATTTTATAATAATTTCTAAAATAAATTGGGCAAATAATTAGAAGAATATTTTGTTTCAAAACTGCAACGAAAAAAAAATAGAACAGAGACCGTAGTTATGAAATTTGCGCAACACATGAATAACATTACTAGTGCTGGAAGTGCCTGTACGTTGGTGCCATCTAGTGGTCTAGGAGGAAAGGACGAGCCCGCGTACGTTCACCCGTGCCTGCCCCTGCGCAATGTTTAGACAACTCTAATTGCTAAAACACATGGGGCAGACATGCATGGCACACACGGCGCTGTTGTTTCTATCCTGGCTGCTGCGAGCAATCATAACAGCGAGGATGAACTCCTGGATTTCCAAGCCCGCATGTGATATTGTAGCACACTCTTGATAATGAGCTGTATTTTGTTGCCATGTGTAGAGAGTCAACATAATACATACTTACACATGTAGCTCCGATGCCCGCACAATTGAAAGTTTCGCTGCCTGTATTGAAAGCCAAAGGTGGTAAAAATATGCACGCTTGTAAATAATTTCTTTTTACGAAGCCGCAGTTTCTGAATTATCATTCTTTTGTTAATTTCTGCATTTTCATTGAAATTCTCATGTTAATGTTTTGTACAATAATCCTGAACACGAGAAATTGACTGGTTAAAACTTAATTAGACTATCATTTTTTTTTTCATATCAAATCAATTGTTCACATTTTAATACGTTTTGAAGGAATTGGTAGGTTTGTTAGTACTTTCAAAATGAATTGACGTTTTATTCAAAATTTGAGAGTCAATATCTTTCGAAACCCAAAACTCAGTGGCGAGAATAAAAGTTCTCTCTCTGGGTATGAAAATTTGTTCATATAATCACTTTTCCGGCGAAATTAATCACCCCACACCCCTCCATTATTTTGAACACATTATTTCCAAAAACTAAAGTGCTTTCTAATATCTTGTAAACAAACTGATTGGTCATTTCGTTCTCAATTGTAACCAAGTTCCATTAATTTTTGTTTTATTATTATTATTATTATTATTATTATTATTATTATTATTATTATTATTATTATGTTTTTACACTATTTATTTATTTTTTATTTATTTATTTATTTTACGTCAAAAAACAGTTAAAAACTGCGTATGACGTGCTATGGGGAAAAGTGAATTGTGTGCACATTTTCAAAATTCTGTGATCCCTACACTAAGTCATATACTACTTAAATTTTGAATTTTTGAAAGGGAGAAAAAAAGAAAGAAAAAAACTCCCATGTAATAAAATCTATTTTCAAGGATAAACAAGCAATAAATTTTGAATTTTGAAAGGGAGAAAAAAAAACAAAAAAACTCCCATGTAAAAAAAATCTATTTTCAAGGGTAAATAAGCAATAAATTTTGAATTTTGAAAGGGAGAAAAAAACAACAAAAAAAACTCCCATGTAATAAAATCTATTTCCAAAGATAAATAAGCGATAAATTTTGGCTCTTATTACTTCCTGCCGCGACAACATGGAAACGATAATTTGAATAATTGTATTTCCCACTGAATTCTAGAAGACGTGCACAGAAAATGAAGTTACATTTATGTCCAGAAGCAAAACAAGGGGCCATCTCAGCATTTGCTCAATGGATCAGGGAAACTGGACGAAAAACCTGATCGAGATGGGGGTCATTGACCCGGAAGCTGTAGTACAATAGTTGTTACAGGTTGTTTATACTTATTTATACAGTCCAAATGGTAAATAATGCATTATGTATCATTGTTAAAATTAATGTTACTTTTCTTGTGATGCTCAGTATAGTCTCTAATTGTATAGAAACAGTTATGCAGCAGAAATGATTTCACTTGGGATTTAAACTTTTCTATTGAATTTAATCGTTTAATGTCATCTGGCAAAGTGTTGTAAAATAATGTACATGTATTGTATGTGAATTTTTTGTAATGAGCTGTTGATACTGTCACCTGATGAATATGATTTCTACGTCGAGTGTTATAGTAATAGACTTCGGCATTTTCTGAAAAAATATTCCCGCCCTTGAGCAAGTCATTTTTTACAAAAACCACTGATTCGTAAATAAAAAGACACGGTAATGGTAGAATTCCTAGATTAATGAAGAGAGGCTTACATGAATCACGTGGGTGGGATTTGGTTATTATTCGTACAATTCGTTTTTTGTAATCTAAAAGTCTGGGAGCTATAAGATGTATTTCCCCAGAATATTATGCCATATATCAGGCGGGAATGAACATTCGCGAAGTATACACAACGAGCAGTATGAAGGCTGACTGAATTTGTAAGAATTCTGAACGCGTAGCATAATGAACTTAATTTTGTGTTCAATTCATTTAAATGGACGTTCCATTTAAGGTTTGACTGAATTGAGAGGCCTAAAAATTTTGTTGCCTTAACATCAGTCAATGGTACACCGTTCATTTTCAATACTTCACAGAATTGTTTATTTGAAATGGAAAACTGCATTAAAACCGCTTTCTTTTCGTTTACTATTAATTTGTTATTTCGGAACCAATTTGAAACATCTGATATTGTACTATTTACGGTTTCTTTATTGCAAAGGATGTTCGTTTCATCCGCAAAGAGAACCATTCTTCCGTTTCGAATCGTCGAGGGCATATCGTTTACGTAAAGTAGGAACAGAATAGGGCCTAAAATCGATCCTTGAGGAACTCCACATGCAATGGGCAATGGGCAATGGGCAAAATGCACTATTTACAGATACACGTAATATTATTACGACAAAACAATGCATTAAATTGTATAATCGACATGATTAACATTTTATTTATTCTATTCAATAATCGAATAATAATATATTAGGTTGAAGTGCAATTATAGTTTCCTGTGCTTTACAAGTTATAATTTCCTTACCACTTTTCAAGACATCTATACCCAAGAAAAACATTTTCTCGTTGAAATATTTGTTGATTAATCTAGAAATAATGGAATCCTACATGTCTTTGTTTATATTTATTCATTAAATAATGCATTTATGTTTTTGACATTAATATAGGACAAATTTTTTGAATCCTCAAATCCAGGTTTCTTAAATTATAAAGGAAATGTAATAAATTTCAGTTTATACAACACTATCAATAATTTTCTCAATTATTGGGAACATCAAGTGAAATGGTGGAAAGTTCAAGAAGCATGCAATTATTATGTTGTAGTTGGATTTCATCTGACGCACTTTTATATTTCTTTCATTTGATGCATATTGCAGTATATCTATATATTTGAATTCCATTTTTATTTTAATTAAGTAATTTAATAAAATGTGCCGACCTGGATGGCCGAGGTGGCTAAGAGCGAGTATCGACTCAGCGCTTCGGTCCGAAGGGTCGCGGGTTCGAGTCCCGCCTTGGGCATGGCTGTTTGTCCCTTGGCTTTGTGTGTGTTGCCGCGGAGGGCCTCGCGTTCTTTTGACCGCAGATCAGAGGAGCCCGCAAGTGTTTGTCTAGTGTATGGTCGAATATGCGTCCCTTCGGGACGTAAAGGGCAACCGGCTGTCGGCTGGATAAAAGCCCTAGGAAAAAATTTAATAAAATGTACCTTGTTTTTTTGTAAAACATCATCTTTGATTGTTATCGCTATGCTATCTAATGCTAAAGGCTGTTAAACTATTAAACAAAGGAAATTTAGAAAATACTATTTCATTTATTAAACATAGCAAGTGCATTTTATTAAACATAGCAAGTGCATTCACTATTTCATGTGTGCACTGACAAGTCATATTTCATTTGCAAAGGAACCATGTTTTTCATTTATATCCGTTACAAGGAATGTCAGAAAAGCTTCTTCCCTATGGCGAACATCAGGTGTTATCTGGTGTTTTTTTTTTTTGCTATGTTCTCCTTGAGACTGACCGAGTGAGAAGGATACTTTTACAATTTTTTTTATTCTTATAAACATTTCAGAACAAATTATTCCCCAAACCATTTTTCCCATTAGCAATTTGAACTAATCTGCATCTTTTACTATATTTTCTGTACCATGAGTAATACATTGCACAACTATTTATAAATATACTGACAGCTTATTCGTAAAATGTTAAACATTCTAGACAGAAATTGATTCATTTCATTACGCAAAGACTGGGACGGGATAATTTCAGAAAGTTCACGTGCTACTCATTTTATTCACAAAAAAGTTTCAATTGCATTACAGTTTTTTTGGGAGTTGAATATTTACAGCACTTAACGTAGAGGCAAGATGCCAGCATTCAATCGTCAGGTAAATAATGACCAATAATTTAACAAATGTGCTAACACTAATGTTGATTTTGTAAGTGAAATGAATTATGAATGTAGATAATACAATTTAAACCAGTTTTAATTTCAGGAGGGCAAAATATATCTTCAGGAAAACGAGATCGGATTCCAGGATGAGGAAAATAGTTTTGAAACGGCACTGAGAGCGTGCAACATACGGCGAATTGATGTCGGCTTGTTGAAACGGGTCTAAGATGCTTGGGCCCATCAAGGACATTGGGGTTGAAGGAAAAATGAGGAGCAAACATTCAAAAGGTGACATGTCCATTTGGCGAAAATTGAGTTCTTCTGTTGTTTTTTTACATAGAATTTCATTTCCGGAAAAAAACATGAGATGTCTTACAATACATTAAGTAGTACTTTATTTGTTGAGTTAAAGACGGCGTTGAAAAGTGTAAAATATGTGCTATTTTTTTTATTGGAAAAGCGTGAAGTGGGCGTGTCATGTTTTGAATGTTGGCTCCTCCAATGCAGTGGTTCGTTGGAGGAGCCAGGGGAGGACGGGCGGAGGGCGACGGGGGCCGCGCCAGGCAGTGGGAGCGCCGTGCGCCCGGCGCTCTCGCGGCTGCTCTACGAGCGCAATTAGGCCTATGACGCGCGCGCCCACAGACCCGCGCAGGGCCAGCGCTGGCCATGGGCGATCGCCCGGAGCCCGATCAGGGGACTGATGGGGGAAAATTAGTGGTAAAAAAATTTTAAAAGAAATTGGAACTCGAGAAAATCGTTATCGTAATTTTATAAGTCGCGATGCAGGAGACTGATATTTTATACAATTTTCAATTAATTTTTTACCTTAAGTAGTTAATTAGTAATTGTTTATAAGGCTTGACTCTTACAAGGCCGGTGGTAAGTAAAATATTTTTAAGCCTTCAATTTTTTCCCTCTTAACATTCAAGATACTTGAATTATACATTTTGTATAATTTTATATATTATACAGATATTGGCCAAGTACTTCCATTGAAGTGTGGGACTGAATAAAACTATTATATAAAATATATTTCCAGAAACTTTTCTAGCTTAAACGTAATTTCTGTTATTTGATGAAATAAAATAACTCCTATAGTTTCTTGATGCAACTTTCACATTCTTAACTTTTTTCGAGGAGGGGGGGACTACGTTTCACCATTGTCCCGGGACCAAAAGTGACTAGCTCCGGCCCTGGGCCGGAGGCAGAACACTCCTCTTGGATTGGTTAGTAGTAATTTCAAAGCCCTTCGACTGTTTCTCCATTACTTATATGAATTCTGCTTGTGGTCAGATTTGACCTCAAACCACATGTTTTGCCCACTACTTTACAAATATTTCATACACAGATGTTTTTTGAAATTATTAATTGAGAAAATGATTATTTATTTGCTTTATTTAGAATATCATTCTAAAAAAAAGAATATTTTTTTCCAGAAAAGAATTCTAGCGTATCCTCATACAACTATACATAGGTATCGTGTTTATCATACCAGCATGAAAATGATACAGGGCTTCGAACCCGTAATAGACAAATAAGCCCGATTATCTTTTAGAAATCACATGATAATATTGAACATAACAAAATGAAAATGGACATGTTTTTAGAATTTTTATTATTATTTAGATGTGTAATGCGATATTTGTTAGGGAGTATTTCTGACCCCAACCGAATAAAAATCAAATTACTTCAAACCGAGCAAACTTAAAGAGCGGAAAAGTTTACAACACATGTAAAACTGGCCATAAATACCATATCTAAAAGGAGTAGTTCTTGTGAATAATTTTTAGAGTATTGCAAAATATTATTTGCACCTGGGGTCACAAGTGATCTAAGGGTTAATCAATTTTATTTATTCCAGAACACACTATGAACATTAACTGACATATGATATCCGTTTATGTATTTGAAATACAATTAATTATTATTTAACTGAAAACACTTATTTTTTATTATATACTAGATATTATGTAATAAATATTTTTCACACAAGGAAAAAATGTGGATATTATATGAATGGAAAAGGTAAAAGAATAATGGAACCGAAAGAAAATTAAATTATAGAATCTAGAGATGAAGAATGTATAAATTTCATGTTTTTCTGTTACTAGTTTATTAATTGTGTCATAGTAATTTATAATATAATAAGTTATAGCGTGCCTTATATGATAGCTTGATGAAAAAGTTCGAGTAAAAATTGTCTAATATTTTAAATTGGACAAATATTTTATATAAGTGTATTAATTATTGTAACATTGTATATAAGCAAATTAATATATTTCGTAATTGAGCAAAGGAAAATCATATGTGAAAATGATGCAGAACATCGGCCAATTCTCTTTTTTTTCTTAAGTTAAATTTTGTTAAACTTATCCCTTACGTATAATTGAGAGCAGCTAAGAAAATTTCAGAGTGAATGACTTTGGTCGCAGAAGCTTTCACTTGAGACAGTTTTTTCGCAAACGTTAATGCAAAACCAGTATGTCAATTTCAATTAATTTATTATCAGTGATGTTAGTACACATTGTAGGTAAAGGATAACTTACCTCTTACCCACTATCTACTCATTACCCGGCTATCTTGGCTTTTCATGCAGATATCTGAAAACATGTTCTCACTAAAAAGTAAATTTAGGTAAGCCAAAAATTGTATCATGTACAGGCGAGTATATTGTGTTCAAAGTGTACTCTATAATAAATAAAAGTCCTTAAATTTGGAGATATTGTTGGGTTTCTACTCTCAGCCTCTTCTACAATAAAAAATATTGGCAAAAATATATGACATTAAGTTATTTTCCCTAAGAATAGAAACAATTTCTTTGTGGCTCAACAGATTTTGAGAATTGTCACTAATCATTTAGAGTTACCAATGATCTAATTTTAGATTACTCTGAGTTGGACTTAATTGAAAGACTCAATTTATTCTTTTAGAAATGAAGAAAATAAATAACAAGGTTTTGCAGAGATAAAAAATAGAAATCTTAACTGAAGCTGTTTTTGAACGTAAATCACACAATACAATCGAATTATTTTGTCAATTGTTTTCATGAAACGATTAGTGATAAAAAAATATTTTGAGACATAAACAGTAAACCGAATGCAAAAATGAAATACAAAGGAAAAGTAATCTATGTTGTAAAAATGTACAATAATTGATAAATACATTTATAATATTTTATAAGTAAAATAATTACTTCTAAACGCATTTGAAGTATCATGAAAAAAATAATTCATTTTACTAAACGAACGCTATTCAAAAATAAAATGTTTATATATTATTATTATTATTATTATTATTATATGTTGTTGTTTTAGACGTTTGTAATTTAGAAGTCTTAAAATCCTGTGACTTTGCACAATAGTGTAATTTATTGCAATGTTTCATGAAACTATAAATTATTAGATTAAACGAATGCAGCTGCTTTCTTCCGCCGCCCCCCTGTCACCTGAATAGCGATCATCCGCCGGCCCTTCTCTCATTCCTTCTGCCGTCCATTGCGAGAAGCCCTGCGACGTGACATTCAGCCCACGACAAAGGTTTTGCCAAAAATGTAGGCTGAGAGATGAGAGAAGACGCCTGTGCGCTTTACCATTTGCATATTAGAAACCGATCATTTGATGCCTCGAAATGACTCTCTATTAGCGCCACAAGCTGAGGCATTAACGGAACGTGAATTGTTTTTCGGTGGCCGGGGAGGGGGAGAGGGGTTAAATCAAACTTAATTGATTAATGTGTCTGTGCAGGCATACTGCTATCGTCATTAGTCCCCTTAGTTTAGTGCGTGTTTTTCCGCGCGAGGTGGTGGTGTATCTTTCCTGCTGGATGGTGAGATCCGGTGCCGACCTCGACTTGCGGTGGTTTTCCCTCTTAAGGTGTCGCTCCCAGCGGGGCACCGCCCAGACGGGACAAGCTCGAAGCTCCCGACTTGTCATGTGTTGTAGCGTAGTGCTTGTAAGTGCAAGTGTGAGTAAGGGGTGAAGATAGCACAAGGAAGAGGAGGCAAAGTCGGTTGTTGAGGTGGTGCTGCGGCATTCGCCTGGTGTTGATCGAAGAAACCACTGAACACCGGAATCAGAGCAGCGGGTCGCTAGCGTTCTCCTCCAGAGAGCGGCTGAATCCGACTTAGCTATACAGCTAATGGCGAAAACTCAGGACTCGAACCCTAGAACCTTCCGACCTGAGTCGGTGCAGAGCAATGCTGACTCTGAGATAAAGTCAGCCAGTAGAAAGCTTAATGATCCCTACTCTCCGTAAACAAGAACATAATTTCCTCGTAGAACTATAGGTCCGGGAAAGTTCAAGATATATACCCCACTCTTGCCTTCCCTCCCAGCATACGCCTTTAAGCTGTTTGTCTTACTCGGCTCTATGGCACTGAATGTTTACTCGTAGCAGGGAGCACTTAAGTTCAGAAAACAAATGAAGGGATACAACAGAATTGTGTCCGAGAAAACTTGCTCGTCAACCGATCCGAGATAGAAAAACCCTTCACCTCAATACTATTTCGAAGATATAAAAGGGAAAACTCTGCGACGTGAGTGAGAGACGGATCGTGTTTCGATTTTCCTCATTTATCGTCACTCATTTCTCGTTTATCACATCTATCGGTGTGGTATGATACAGGCCTTAGTCGGTCGGGGCCCAGTTCATGTTCGGCAGGTGCGGTTGATTTTAAGTGTTGCCCAGAGCAAGACTGTTATCTTATGCGCACTTTTAAGCACGACCAAACTAGGATCCCCTTACTAATATTGAAATATGGAACCTGTGTTACT
This sequence comes from Teleogryllus occipitalis, assembly GCA_011170035.1. Classification (NCBI taxonomy): domain Eukaryota; kingdom Metazoa; phylum Arthropoda; class Insecta; order Orthoptera; family Gryllidae; genus Teleogryllus; species Teleogryllus occipitalis. The sequence goes on along the minus strand of BLKR01000431.1, from coordinate 267,943 downwards.
AAAATCAATACAAAATTAAACTTTAACCTTTCAATTTACCAATTTAAAATTCAAGTAACAAATAACCCATAATACATGTAAATGTTTTTAAAATAACTTCTACAATTTTAGAGGAATCTACAATTTTAGACGAAATTTAAAATAAAGAATTGATTGTATATTTATGTGACTGATTTTTTTTATTTTTGTGTATGGGTAACAAAATAGTTAACATTTATTTTTATCAAATTATGAATCATTTTAATTATGAATCGTAATAATTACGAACTAAGTTTGTTGAAAAAAAACTATTGAGATCACGTACCTATTAGAGCCTTTAATGACGTGGTTGGTTTACTTACGCATTTATCCATTCCGTGTGACGAGTTGAAACTATTTCTAGAAGAAAAGTAGAAGTCTGCTTCAGCAGAGATCAAGAATATGCAAGTTTTATGAAATAAATGCTAGTAGATTTTTAAAACTGCGACGAACGACATTTAAAAATAATATTTTTGATAATTTATATTGTAAAGCCAGCTCTGCAGATGTGCCTGTAAAAGGAGAATGGTTCCATTCAAATCATTATATTTCGTTGCAGTTTCTCTAAGAAAAAATTGAAAAGTAGTGAAGCTGATGTAGTACATCAGGAGGAACACTATATTACAAACTCAAATTAAATTTCTTTGCAACCTATCAACATCTTGAATGTTTATTTGGAACTCAAGAATTCAAATAGTGAAGTATGTTACCGTAAAGTTAAGTTAGGCAAAAACTAATTAAATTCAACTCTTAATAAGAATAGAAACTGAAAGATGTATTTAAATGCTATGTTCATGATTGAAAGAGTAACAACAATTTAGTGATAACCATAATATCTGTAATATTTCTAAGCGATAGGAAAAACAAAGTTTTTGTAAATCAAGGTATGCCTCAGTTCATGTATACACTTCTTGCGTGGAGTGTGTTCTATAAACACGTTTGTAGAGCGTTTGGCTCATAATGTTTGTCTTTTGGAGGAAATTGTAAGTTCTTTATTTTGGATGTGTGGAATGAAGGTAATAATATTGTCTTTACCCTTTCAATCTGCCAGCTGCAGATATCAATTAGGACGGAGGGTCAAGACGGAAGTGTCCGATCGCGCTTCCCGTCCCCACCCCTCCTCTCCTTTCCCCTCCCCCACCCTCGCCGCCAGCAAGTAAGCAATTGCCCTGGCAAGAGCCTCCGGAGTGTTATTGCCCGTACGTCACCCAGGCCGCCTCCCGCCCGTCTCCGCCCCGCCCCCCGCCTTCGGCACCCCGCCCCCTGTCCAAGACGCCGCTCGCGCTCTCCGCTCGTCTCCGCCTCGACCAACTGCGCGTCTTCGCGGCCACGTGACGCCCCGCCCTCGGCTGCCCCTCCCCCACCCGCGTCCTTGGCCGTGGCCAGGCTAATTAATTCAAGGAATAAGGAGGGCGGAACATACACATCTCGGGTTCAATTTCAGCCAGGTGTGCTGGCAAGGACACCAACGTGCTTCCGTATGTTGTTTGAATTCTTCGTGTCCGTACTCATTGACAGAAAGTAATGCAATAATGATTTATGCATGCATGATGATCAAAATACTTTATACTATAAATGACATTGAAACAAGAACGAAACTCTGCAGTGCAGTTACATACGGGCCGTCGGGAAGAGGATAAGAAGGTTGTCAAGCTTAATTTACAATTCAAATATGTAATGACAAAAATAGGTGCTTGAAATCATGCCTAAAATATTTAAACGTATCACTACAGCGTTCTGCACTAATCTGCAAATACGTATTACTTTAGCTGTAAATCATGCAACATATATGATTAAAAACTTAACCGAATGGATTGGGTATTTAAAACTGTAATTACAACGACACATCTATATTCAGAACATTAGAAATATGAATCAAATTCCATACATAACCTCACCTTTTTAACCTCTCGCTGTAGGAAAGACTGCAGCATTTTGGCTAGTACTTTTACGAAAATTCCATGGATGAATGCATTTCTAATAGTTAATAAGAAAGCGGAATACACGTTCTTAGCTTTACTCACGTGTATTTTTGCATATTTTCCCGTTTTTATGGAAAGCTGCGGTGGAAATGTACTTTCAAAAAATGCCGGTAGATGTCGCAGTGGCGCAAAGGCGTATCCCACAAAACATCAATACGTGCTTCGCCTCCCTCTATGATCTCATGCATAACATAACCGTAAAACTGTTGTATTTGTTATAATACATTTACTTCTAAAATTTGAATCTGGCCATACGTATGATGTGGCATATTTATAGTTCACTTTTATCATAATTTAAGCATAGAATATCACAACCACAAAATTTCAACAAAATGTCGGTTTTATACTAAAGTTGTTTTATATTCACACGAATATGCGACCAAAACATTGTATTGGATCAGTTACAGATAAACACGATGTTCGCACTTTATCGACCTTAAAGAGGCGAGTTCAAGAGTTGAAACCAAATCGCACCAAAATGCCACTAAAATCCTATTTCTTGAAAAATATCTCGCACGAAGCACAGAGCGTGACGTATACTCAGCACCATCTTTGTAAAAAAGAAAAATGGCGGCGCTTCCTCCCTGATAAGAAAAAATTCTGAATCTGGACTTTTTGAAAAAAGAAAAGTGGATCGTCATATACGAATGTTTATTTCCCCTGGGGTGAAAATGTTTGTAAACGTCGGATATTGCCGGTCATAATATCATCGATAAGAAAATACCGGGCAAAACGAAATAAATGTTCATCACAGGCGTTATATTAATTTGACGTATCCATATATAATCCGCGTCGCAGCTCGTATGGGATTATTGTGCGTAATAGGCCTCCCATGGCCCCGGCCTCGCGCACCCCCCTCCAGTCGCGCGCTCTCTCTCGCACGCTCTCTATTGATGCATGAGTGATTTGATAGAACGCCCATTTACACCTGCGCAAAACAGCACTACTACCAGTACACAGAGCAACACACGAGGCCGCCGCCGCCACTGCCCTCGCCCCCGCCGCCGCCGCCCGCGCTGCGGGCAGGGGGTGGGAGGGGCGGCGGCGGCGGCAGCACAGCAGCAGCAGCAGCAGCAGCAACAACAACACACAAACACACACAGCGGGGGCACACTCCCGCGCGCGCAGCGCTGGGTGGGCGGGGCGGGGCGGGGCGGGCGGGAGAGTGGGCGGTGGCCGCCGCCCGCCACCCGCCCGCACACCCGCGCTCACTCGCCACAAGGCGGCTACGAGCGCGGCCGGCTCCTTCGGCGACGCCGAGCGCGGGGTGCGGCGCTCGCGGTACTACCTTGAGAGATGGCGCTCCGGCACGTCTCGCGGCCTCCGCCTCCGCCTCCGCCGCCGCCGCCCCCGCCCGCGCCCGCGCCGCCGTCTTCTGCGCGGCCCGATGCGCGCGCGCCCGCGCGGCCGAGACGCTCTCCCAAGATGCACCGTCAGCTGTCTTGCCGGGGCTGCGAGCCCGGCGGGACAGCCGCGGCGCCAGCAGCCGCCGCCGGGGCAGACGTAGCTATGGCAACCAGAAAAGTAGAGAAGCTGAGCGCGGTGCGGCACGGCGCGGCGGGCGCTCCGCTTGGACCCGGCGACGCCGTCGTCCTGCACCCAGCCGCCTCGCCTCGCCAGCCGCCGCCGCCGCCGCCGCCGCTCCCTACCCTCTTCCTGGCGGCGGCGGCGGCGGAGGCGGCAGCTGGCCGGCGCGGGGCGCGGCGCGGAGGAGGCGGGGCGCGGCGGAGAGGAGCGGGCGCGCCGGGGCCGCCTCTCGCTCAATACCCTCGTCGCGCCGCCAAAGAAATATAGAGAGCGGAGGGCGGCGCGGTCGGCGGAGGCAGCGCCACTGGGCGGCAGAGGGCGCTGCTCCACGCGTCTCCAGGAGCCCCCTGGCGCCCTGCGTGCACATGCGCCGGGCCCCGGGCGCAGCGATGCAGAAAAGCCTAGGAAACCAGACAATAAAAATATAAATATAATAATAATAATAATAATAATAATAATAATAATAATAATAATAATAATAATAATAATAATAATAGTAACCACAACAACATGTTTTGGGGGTTCCTATCTTTGGGACAGCCCACATTTTGCGCAAAGTATTGTAGAGACACCAACAGTCCCTAGATCTGCTTCTCAGGAAGCTGTTTGTTACCCGGAGTATAATGTATATTCAATCTACTCACACCATCTTTAGACGTGCATTAGGATGATGATGATGATAATAATAATAATAATAATAATAATAATAATAATAATAATAATAATAATAATAATGATAATAATATGTATGTATGTATGTATCTGGCGTTATTGGGTCGGTAGTCCGACTTCCCCAGCCAGCTGCCAATGTCCCTTGTGCCTGGGGCAAGTTAAATTTCCATGCTTGGGGGTAAGAGTGACATGAGGCGAACATGACGTATTCACTTCATCGTAACTAGCAAGATCCGCCTGCTTGAGCTTTTCTTCGTCACAGCTACAGAAACTGGGACGATTTTAAAGGAAAGCTGCAACTATATTTTTGTCTCGACCGGGAATCGAACCCGGGACCATACTACAAGAAGCTAGTACGCTGCCCATGACCCATTGCAAAGGATGTTAATAATAATAATAATAATAATAATAATAATAATAATAATAATAATAACAACAAAAATAGTATAACAACAACGATGCAATAGTCAGGTGGGGAAACTATATAGTCAGCCATCAAGATGACCCTCTAAAGAGACAGGTCATTAAATCTGACCGAAGAATGGAAAACAGAATCATTGTAAGTGTAGCAAGAGAGCATTGCGAAAAAGGCAATGCAAGACACGCAGAATAACAGTCACTGAAGTTTTGATGCTACTTAACGTGAAGTATGAGACAAAAAAATATTAAAGAACTCTTGAAGAGACAAACTATTCCAGGCACAATATCTAAAAAGAATGGACAAGAAACAGATTAATAAAGATAATAATTTTCGTGGCTTAAAAGGGGAAGAATGAAGCCAGAATCGGAAGCAGTTGTAATCACTGCCGAAGATCAGGCGTTGAGAACACGGCATTATGATAAAGTGGCTCTAAAAGTCTCTCAAGATGATGAATCTTCCATCTGCCAGGAACAAGGAGAGGTCCTTGATTAAATCGTTTCAGCTTGTCCAATTCTAGCAAAGACCAAATACACGAAAAGGTAGGGCGTGTGGTTACCTTCACTGACGAATCTTTACCGCCCTCGAAGTTCCAAACGCATGCTCCAAGTGATACGAACACTCACCAAAACCGATGACGTCTGTTGGACTATGTACCGTATTGTACGACCAACAAATTTAAGCTGATCGCACAATAGCGGCAAACAAACCGGATATTGTTATTCGGGATTTGGAGAAAAACTCGTGTCCTCTTGTAGATGTGGCGTTACCGTGCTATAAAAATTCATAACAAAGGAGACAGAGAAATATCTTAAATACAAGCGTTTGGGAATCGAGATAAGCGGAATATGGGGAGTAGAAAGTACAGGTCCTGCTGATTGTTGTCGGTGCTTTGGGATTTGTTCCGCTAAATTTGTGTAAGAACTTGGCTAAACTGGTCATTTAAAATACTGGAACGTGTAAGACGTAGCTTTATTTGAAACAGACCACATGTGACGTAGACATGCAATAATAATAATAATAATAATAACAATAATAATAATAATAATAATAATAATAATAATAATAATAATAATAATAATAATAATAATAATAATAATAATAATAATGATAATAATAATAGTAATTTTGTTATTATTATTATTATTTCGTCACAAGTACTTTCAAATAAAATATGTAGCTCTTGTGCGCACGCAACACAAGAACAAATAGGTGTTATAAAATGTTGACAAGCCCTCTTGCTATCTAATCATAATTCTACTCAGAATAGTAAAAGGGGAGGATACGATTTCCGAATCTCAAGAAAACGTGGGCAGATTGCATTTCTTCATTGAACACACGCAACCCTTCAATTAAGCACGCGACAAACGCGACTCTTCAATTAAGCGGTATGAAAAAATTAAACTTAGTCTCAGCGGCGTGTATTTTAGGGTTGCGCTTTTCGTGCCGGTGACAAGGTTAGTTTAAGAAATGCTACCGTAAGTTACTACTAAGATTAGTAGTAGAAAATTATTCCCCTTTTATGGGAAAGGTCTGGGAATCGTTCCACCAACCTGCAAGCCTGTACTGTCACCTCAGTTAAAATTACCACATCGCCAGGAAATCTTGTATTTTTTGTTGGGAAGGGAGGGGGGATAAAAAATAATACATTACGTGCCGTCTTTTTCGTGTAGAAATATAAGATTGAGGAGGAGGCAGGATAAAAATGAAATAGTATAAATTAATAAAATGTACAATTTGACCCCTGTGAACAAGTTGACCCTTGTGACATGGGGAAAACTAGTGAAATTTACGGGAGAGCAACATAATGTATCTTTCCTCCTTGAGATTATTTCATCTATCTATCTATCTTAGAGCTTGAATAAATGGACAAATCAACCCTTTTATGTTTTTCAATAATCTCAAATTATTGTTATTGTTATCAGGGAACACCATTATTTTGTTTAGATCATTGATTATTATTTTATGAAATTACGTTATACACAATCATACGAACGAAACAAAAATGAAATAAACTTAACTCATGATTTACGTATGCACAGGCCGATCGTAAGTGCCGAGTTGCCGAAATCCTTGATAATAATTTATTAAAACTTGACTGGATTTCTTCTGTATTACTCTTTAATATTATAATTCTGCTTTTAATTTATTAATCTTGTCCGAGTAATACTATTACATACCTAATTTCCGGCAGAAACTTCACAGTTTAACAGCTAAGACCTCGTATATGGCATGATGTATTTAGAAGAATCCGACAAGTTTCAGGAATGACTGACTATTGAGTTTTGAGGATAATTGTGTGGGGCGAATGACTGTAGCTTTGTGTTAAATGAAAATGAACAAAAACATGCGGTAAAAGGGTTTTTTACGGCTGTCATTTATTATTCAAAATATTTTATTGATCTGATGTTATTTATTGACAGTTTTGCACTGTTGAGTCCAATCACAATCATGTGGTAGATCATTAAACAATCTGGTATGTTGATAATCATTGTTGATTACTGTAGAATATTAATCAGTATATTTAATACATGTCGTTCTTATTGGAATTTTTTATCACAGATAAATAAAATATACAAATGAATAAACTATATATTGTTTTAATAATAAATTGTTTTAATTATTATATTTTTAAAATATATTATTAACAATCTACAATAATCAATAGATTAACAATCTCAAACGTGATTTAATTTGGTTTAACAGTGCGTAGTGTAACTAGACTGTCAAAAAGTAATATGAGACCTATAAAATATTGTGAATAACTCGGAAAAGTTATTTACGTTGTCGTATGAATGTTGTAGGAGGTACTGCCCTCCATACGAGTGACGTCGGAACTAGCGCCTGGGCTTTGAAGTTCAGAGTTTTCGGGTCTCTGAATTTTTTTGTTGCTGCGAGTGCAAGTCAAGGCATTAAATAAATATCCATTGCTTGATTAGTTTATGAATACATACTAAATATTTTTACCATCCAAAGAAGGAATTTTCCGTATTTTATCACGTGTTTCTATTTATAAGTGAAGAGGTTTCTACCTTGCGATTATTCCTTCGGACTTTTAAAATATAAGTTTTGTATTAATTTTGAAATATATTTATTAATAGCAATAAAAAATGTAGCCTGAGGTAAAATATCTGCTTTTTAAGAATCATTTTTGAGTAATTTTTATAGTGATTTTTGTTTTCAAAGTTTAAGTGCTCAGCAAAATAACAATGTCGTTAATTCAGGCAAATAGTGTAATATAAATGTTTTGAGAATTTTCAAATAATTCGAATTTAGATCGCTCACAGAATATTAAGTTTGAGGAAAACCTTTTTATAAGATTGTGGAGGAAGTGTTGTCAAACGGACGGATGGACGAACAGACGGACGGACAGACAGACAGTCAGTCAGACGTAAAAGAAAACAGCCTTTTCGGTTTCAGGGATCGCCAAACGTTGTGTGTGTGTGTGTGTGTGTGTGTGTGTGTGTGTGTGTATTTTCGTCATAAATTCAGAATCGAGTTTTTCCAGCATTACATACCTTTCGTATATACCTATCGTAAATACGTGTACACAACAAAGTAAAACTTATAAAGAGCTCGCCATCAAAACAAATTTAAAAAATCTTTGAGAACCAGTTTTAAAAGAATATCAAGCCGATAATTCCCTTTCATTTTTCACATACATCTACTATACTACAGGGATAAAAAGTATTTGAATCACCCGAAAAATATGATCTCAAGTTATTGGGCGAAAAATTCGTGTTTTAGGTTCCTTTGGCCGTAACTTTGCACACACCTCAGAATTAAGGTAGATTCATGCTGTTCTAAAGATGGTTGAGATTGGTGCTAGTGGCAAGGAGATACATTCAGTTGTATATCCGAAAATAGAGATGTCTGTCTGTATGTGTCTTTCTGGATGGATGGATGAAAATATGTATACATAACTCTGCCAGCTTAGAAATTTTTGAACTGAAACTTGGTAAATGCTTCCGGAGTAAGATCGAGTTATGACGATCCGTAGATCATTAAGATATTTTATTTCTACAGGATACTTTACATGAAACCCCTGTGACATTTTCAAAATTTTGTTTAAAATAGCTCCAATGTTTTTCTTTAATTATTTTTCTTGAATAGAAGAAAGTACATTTATAAGAATGGTATAGTTTCGGTTACCTTTAAAACCATTGAAACTATGAAAATTAGCAAAAGCTAATTTTATATTCGAACCTGGTCTACGCTTCAAATATTAAACTCAGAAATTTCTTTCTGCGTGCAATTAATCCCTTAAATTTAGATATTTAAATAATGTCATTTTTGTAAGTAAAAGTTTATGCTCCGCATTGCCACTAGGATCCTTAAAAACGGTCTGAATTCGTCTCTTCTTCTCAGTAGTTTTCTATAATGTCTTACGGTTTTTACTGTGTACAAGTTGAACAAATCATTGTATACCTTATTGTTATTAAAATATCCGTATTTTGTTGTAATAAACCTGCACCAATTCCCTATGACTTTACGAGGAACGAAAACTGGAAAGAAAAATGTAATACGATTATCTAAAACTTAAAACTAAATAATTTATTAATTAGTCATTTTTCGACTGTACAATCTTAAGATCTTGAAGAAATGCGTAACATGTTTTTTCTTGACCTTAACAATTTCAATGGGTTTATTGAAGCATTTTTATATCAGGGTTTTGTTCGCAAAAAAATATTTCATCGGCATTGTGGTAATAAGGTGTGTTAATAATTATTTATGGACTTCATGAATTTTATGAACATAAGACACAACTTGCTGCTGGTCAACGCTACAAAACAGGAAAATGGAACACGAAAATACCGTACGACTATACGACTGTGGTTTCTGTTTTTCTAAAAAGTAGTAAAATAATGCTTCTTATTGGTGTTTGTTTAAAAGTATGTGAGATGCAAAGTGTGTCGAGGCAAAGGTGTTGAGTTCTTTAAAAAGTATGTATTTGAACATAGTCTCGCAAATTTTGGTAATTAATAAAATAAATTGTAAAATATCAAGGCATAATTCAGGATTCTGAGAACATTTGTGCTGCAATACTATAACAATATACCAAGATCATTTAGTTTGCTCACACTACCTATGCATTAGTGTTTTGGTAGGGTGAAATACTGGCAGAAATTCTGAAAATTGTATTGTTATAATATCACGAATTGGTCTGGCATAAATTAGGAATAATATCAATATTCCATATATTATAGGGGAATGTTGCTACGACCCAGCTCTTGGGGCTTAAGGGAACGGAAACACTTCTTTCAAGCGTAATGAAATGAGAATTCTTTATTAATGTGTCTAGTGCAGTTATTTTTTAAATAAGTGAAAGAAAGTTTAGAAATGAATCTGCAGAGAAAAGTTGTTCGAAAGTATAATGGAAAGAAAAAAACGAATTTAATTAGCACTAACAAGGCCAGGGGAAAAGGAAACTGATATTTTTTAACAAAGAACAGAAAGAAATTTGACTCATATTTTTTCGTTGGACTTGTTTGCAAAAAAGCATTAACAGAAGGCAAAATAGATGATGAAAGAGGAAGAGGGAGAAAAATGATCGAAATACTTGAATATGTGAGCTACAGAGGAAGGAATAAATAGTTGAAAGAAGAAATGCAAACAAAACCATTAGTAAACATAGACTGAAGCTGCCCCAAGAAAATTTCAAAACGAAAAGTAGCTTAACTATTAAGTGTCAGTTTTCAGAGCTCATTGTTCTATACAATTCATCTTCCTCCTAAATACACAGTATCTTTTAAACTTTATCGGTAATGATAGTACTGGCTTGCTTTCATAGTGTTCACCACATATCAGTACCAACTATTACATATAGTAATGTACAGTTCTGTGTTATGTTACAACACTTAATCAGATATCAGACGAAGACAATAGACAAGTTCAAATGCAAAGTGAAATATTATTAATAATAATAATAATAATAATAATAATAATAATAATAATAATAATGCCTTTATTGATATGGCGAGGCTCGGGCCATTAGGCCCGCTCTTCCGCCTAACCACATGTCAGATGTATACAAAGATCAAACATATATTATATACAAATATAAACAATATATTTATGTTGCAAGTAGTTAGTAGAAACAAGTATAATTTAAATGTAGCTTTTAAAAAGATAAATGAAATATTAAAATAGACAGAAATGTGGCAAATTTTGTTTGACAAATTATAAATTCATAGACGGAAGTTAAACAAGTTGAGTTGAATAGCATTGCTCCAAACGTTTTCGCGCTACGCGGCAGCCTGGTATTCACCCCGAGCGACTGTAATCTTTTAAATACAGAAACACACCACCTCACTCGCCGCTCGACCCTGGAGGAAAACTCGCTAGTCGGGGAAAACCCACCAGGCAGGCTGCGTCCTAATACAATAGTAACTAAGCTAAAATGAGGTGACAGGATTTTGGGGTGTTTTCCTCAGCTGCTGGCCTTGCTGCAAGGGAATCGTCTTCTTGCTCTAATCCTCCTCTGCTCCTATGGATGAAAACACATTTCCGGCAGTATCAAACAAATCACAAAAGAATAAATTTTCAACAAGTACATTACGGTTATTTCTAAACATATTAGTCACTTTTTAACATTCTTAAAAGGTGGTAAAACTGACATTGGATTTGACACCCGAATATCTGCAGTGATGTAAGTTGTATAATGATATATTCTATTTTGTAAGAAAGTCATTCAGGTGTCTCAAATATTGTCTGCTACATAACTGTTTTTACAGATTTGGGTACTGAGTATGAATATAACATTGAAAAAATATAAAACCCGACTGTGAATAAAACGAGTAAATAATAATAATAATAATAATTAATAATAATAATAATAATAATAATAATAATAATAATAATAATAATAATAAAATGTAACACATTGTTACTGTTTTGTGAAGTAATAAGTGCTAATGAAGGAGGAATGTTGGAGGCCTGTAAATTTCAACTAATCACATTAAATGTGTGCTCTTGGGAAATTAAATACGTGAACACTTAATTCGTACACGTATTGTAGTATCCTAATCGGTAATACCACGTCACAACCTATGGTGTAGGATTGAAAGAAAGTAGGATATAAAGGCTACAGTCAAATAGTTAATATATAGTGTACAATTGACCCAATAATGTTATAAAGGAAACGATTCTTTGCTTCAAATAAAATGGACAATAACAAGAAATGGATTAACATAAAATAAAATAAATTTAAAAAACAAGAAATCCATTTATCGTTTATTTCAATTACGAATGTAAAAGTAGTAACGTTTCAGTGCAATTTGCCATCTAAAGTTAAAAATTCAATTGAATAACTTAACAGAACATTGACATCAAAATGATGTTTTATTGAGTTGCTGATACTGAACATCCATTAAAGGCCAATAAATACGGGCCTCCGACTGCGGTGCTTGATCAGAATTTCTTATAGCTTCTTAAGATAGTAAAACAATGTTAACATTTAATTATTATTGTTATTATTTACTTATTTTAGTGGCACACGGGTTCTGGTTTTTTATTTATTATTTTGTGTGAATGCACAGAATTCGGAAATTTTAATTCCGGGATTTTCTAGAAATTTTGCTATCTAGAAACGTGAAATCTATAATATACTTATTGAAATTCATGATATTTTTATTCCTTTCTTAACATTAACATTTATTATATTATAAGAGTGATTCTACGTTCTAAAGTTACAATTACTTTTCATTATTGCTCATGTCTGAATATTAATCCCTACTCCTTATATTTCTCTCTAGTATTGAATCAATTTCTTCTTATAGTAACTTAAACCGCCATTCACTCCATTTTTATTTGTAGGTATTCTGCATGTTATATAAATTTATTCATATTTTAATTCTACCGCTAGATTTTCAGATACTTTGTGCCCAAAGAATACCTACTACATTTCCACTTTCTTTCTACTACACTGCTTTCCTACATTACATTCTAGTTCTTTAACATTCCCTTTTTGCTAAAATCTTTTCTTAATAATTAGTGATAAAGTGTTGTGAGTATTCTTGCTGTGCATTAGTTCCTACCTCAACGAATCCATTTCAGATATATATTCTAATTAATTTAAATTAAAATTTTACGTCTTTAATATTTGGGTGATTATAATTTCCCAACCCAAATAAGCATCCATTCATGTTATTGCCATTTTTATATTGCTCACGCCTCCATTTCTACTTTCTGTCGAAACGAAAGCTTTACGAAAGCTTTCTGTGAGCTTTAATTTAAGTTAGCTTATGGAAAGATCAAACTTCTCAACACACCATTGGCAAATAATTTAAGTACCACGTTCAAGTGTAGTCATTAGACAACACTTCATCACTCTTTCCACGGAGATTTGCATTCTTCAACATCCTTTCCAACATTCTTTGAGATACTTGCCGCTTTGTTTTCATTTCCTTTAGATTAAAAAGAGAAGTGCAGGAATTTCGTTATACAAAGCAAATACGTAAAGTAAAATGTATTTTTTTATGAATTGTTAATTCATACTTACATTTTGAAAACTATATGCTTATAATTCAAATTATTGATTGAAGTGTTCAATATTTTTGAACTTAAATCACCTTTATAATATAATTTTAAGCTATCATAGTTATATAGATAATATTTGGTACAGTAATTTATGTAAAAATATGTATGTCGTTATAACATTAAAATTGGTAGGCGTTTGAATGTAATTCCAAGAGACCGAAGTGTTGTGAAGTGTGTGACTAAGCAAGTGAATGTGCGCCAGAGAGAAAATAGCGCCTGCTGGTGAGCAACCCGCACTAAAATTTGGATTTTTTTTTTTAAATAAAATTATTTTAAAATTACAAGCAAAGTAGATAGCCTAGGCTATTCCCTGGATATTATGGAGCAATTCTCACTTTGTCTGGTCATAAACGGTCAAGTATTTTGAGGATTGAGTGGGTGTGAACAAACATTCACAATCCACAGCCAACCACATTGCCCTTCTGTGCGTACTCGTGGTTGTGTAAAAACGAAGACAATAATCATTTTGTAATAAATATATTGATCAGAACTGAAACTTGTTACGTTGAAAGTATATCGTAAAATAAAATATTCACAAAAAATATTTTTGATAGTTTTTGGGTTTGTGATCATTATTTAGAAAGGATTTTTCGTCCAGTTTCCCGTGATAATTTGAGGAAATGCTCAAATGTCGTCTTACGATTCCTGGTCACCAAACACAGTTTTTATCCTCTTCTTACAAAGGCATGTATAATGTTTTTCCGACTGCAACGTTATATAATACTAAATACAGAAACACTGGCTACTAAGTACAGAAACACTGTCGAAAAGAGAATCAATCAATCATTTGGTCTCCTAGATTTTGGGAACTTGTAGTGTAACATTTACTTATTTCTACACTGTGTTAAAAAAAACTAAACATTTGGCTAATGAATCATAACTTCAAAATTTTAGAGGGATATTTATATTTGAAATTAAGAAAATTCACAATAAAAACACATTGTTTGACTTTGTTTGAATAAGCTAGAAAGACTATTTATTCTAGTGAGTGTTTTTAAATTTTAAAGCATCAAAATTTCAACTCTACACACAGTTTATTTCCAAAAGTCTTTTGAAAATATTCATCTGAGTCAATTAAACCTCTTTTCCCAAGATCGCCCTGAGATCTGAGAAATTTAAATCCGACGCGCTCTAAGCAAACCTCGGGCGTCGTTCGTCACAGCGACAACGCGTTGAAATAAAACAACTCGCGAACTCTGGGCGCGTCTACCGTCGCTCAGTGCTATTGCCCTCTTCCTCGGCTCCCGTCCCCTGTCAACCATTGCCCGCCGCCCGCCGCCCGCCGCCCAACGCTCGCCGCCAGCCACTCTGTAGCAAGACTAGTGCGTATTTGAGAAGCGTTCTCTTCCCATTTCCCAGATTACGAGTCCACAACCGAAGGCGCGTCTTGTTTGAATTTTCGCGCCGGGCGGAGCACCGCCGTGTGCTGGAGCGGGCGGGCGAGGGCGAGGGCGGGCCGGGCCGGGAAGGACGCTCGCTCGGTCGCGCTGCGGCGCTGGCGGCAGCTGTTTGCTGCGGGGTTCGCGCGTGCCGCCCGGCCGCCCGCGCCTCCCTGCGAAACGCGTGTTGACCCGGGAAAGATTGCGCGCTGCGCTGCACGGGCATGCGGAGGAAGCGGGAAGAGGGAGAAGAGGCACGTGGAGGTGGATGTGTACGTGGACACGGAGGAACGTGGAAATGGAGGATGGAAATGGAAACAGAGGTGAAGGTGAAGGTGGTGATGGTGGAGGCGATGGTGGAGGTGGGGGAGACGAAGGCGGCGGGAAAATGGTGGCGGAGGTGAAGCTGGAGGTGGATGTGTACGTGGACACGGAGAAACGTGGAAATTGAGGTATAGGTAAAGCTGATGGTGGAGGTGAAGGTGGGGTTCGACGAAAGCGGCAGGAAGGTGAAGGCGGAGGTGAAGCTGTAAATGGATGTATACGTGGACACAGAGAAACGTGAAAATGGAGGTGTAGATAAAGATGATGGTGGAGGCGAAGGTGGAGCTGGAAGTGGAGGTGGGGCAGAGGTGAAGCTAGAAATGGATGTGTACGTGGACTCGGAGAAACGTGGAAATGGAGATATATGTAAAAGTGATGGTGGAGGTGGATGTGGAAGTGAAGATGTAGGTAAAGATGAAGGTATGTGACGCATTTGGATGTGGAGATGAAAGTGGAGGTGGAGGTGAAGGTAGATGATGATGCTGATGGTAGCCCATTGAATTCCTAAAAGGCCAGGAGACTCCTGTTGTTCTGCTTAACTCTTTAGGATAACCATTCCTTAAGAGATTTAAGAAGGTGGAAGTGGAGCAAATATTGAGGCAGAGAGGGAGGGAGTGTTGGAGGTTTATTTGAAGGTTGTGGCGAAGATAGAGGTAGAAGGGAGGTGAAGTTGGATATGGAGGCGCAGGCAGCAGTGGTGGAGGCGATAGGGTTATGATTACAATTCACTTATATCGGGAGAATGATGGACGGATTTGAGAGAAACGCCTCAGATTTTGGAATGGAAGTTTTGGAAATTGAAGATTTACATGTATCGTTTTTGAATTATCTAATAGTTACTACGAAGCGTTGAATAGAAATATTCATGAAGTATTTGATTAATGGTGATGGAATGATAGCTGTAAGTGTTGGGTTATTTGTCTCTCCCCCCAAAATGAGGATTCTGGGGATTCTGAAACTATGATATACTTATTACTCTCCCTTTGCTCAGAATTACACGGAGGACTTGTAAAAGTACGAAATTTACAATGAGACCATTTTTCAACATAGGCGCCTTGCTTTTCAATGCACATGGGCAATCAGAGCACCAGCATTCCTATACTTTCAGAAAGAAAGAAAAAAAGGATTTTCGATTGATCAGCAAACCAAGTACGCACTTTTTCCTCAGTTGTACACCTAATGCAAACCTTCGACCTCATAAACTATCTTTACAAATGGACCACATCCTTACAAGTGGACCAAACAAATGTTAATTGCACATAACAAGTTTGGAACTACTTCCGGATGCTCTGAAATCTCGAGTTACAGATGTTGAAGAGCTTGGACAACGGCAGATGGATGTGCAAACTATGTTTCGACTGTCCATCTCGGCGTTCTCATATGCAGAACCTGACTAACGTGCATATTGTGTGGCTTGCCACTTCATCGGTTATTCAGAAACAGGGACCTGACATCGATGCCGATATTTTCAAAACATCGAGTTTTGTGCTCGAAGATTTTAAGATTTCGCTCTTTTATTCACACATAAAAAATTCTTATAACTTTTTGTAAAGTTTGAACATTGATGTTTAAAAACATCGCTATTTTCTGGTTGACGTATCACTACTCAGAATCAGGACTCTAACTATCTCAATATTGAGACGAGTAGTGGATGAGGCTGGACATTTTGATCTTTTGGTGTCCTGCATGCTTGTTTGATTGATTTTTCCACAGGTAAACTGATCGCCAAGGAAAAACATTACACAACAATTACTTATTTGGCCTACTGCATTGCTATTTGACGGAGGTTTATTTGTTATTCTTGAGCAGTGTGCTTGGTACCTTTTTGAAAATCATTATGTGTGGTTTTCTGGTAGTCTGTCCGGGAGATGCGGCATTTTTATTTAGCAGATTTTTGCTGCTGTAGGCCACTAACACTAAATACACATTATGAAGAAAGAAGTTAGAAGCAGCGAAAAAGAACTTCATTTACATACACATAACGCTACACATTTTTAAACTGCTGTTTTCTAAAACCAGCCAAATGAAAACAGTAGGATCCTTTACATCCGAGGGAGAGAATTGTTTTAAAACATGTAATGAGTTATACTGATTTCAACGAATCACTCAGAATTTTTTCACGTCATACTTTAGCAAAGGTTCGTTTAACTTGAAACTGATCCCATCTTTCAAATCCTAACTACGAAGGCTTCACCTCGAAGCAAAAATGTTGACAAGTTCGCGAAATGTTCTAAATGGAAAGAAAGAAAATAATCGACAAGTCCACACTGTTTGCCGGAATTACGCCGCAAGTGTGCTTTTATATCAATACCAGTGAAATTCCCTTCGGGAAACAAAAAGAATTGACATTCTCACTTGTTCGGGATTTCAAATGCCTATTTTTCGAATATAATGTCACTCGTTCAGGAGTATAAAGAAAATTAAATCAACCTTAAGAGAAAAAACAAAGTCGATCTTCCATTGAAATGTGTGATGTCAAGTCTTGCGAAAAAGCGATATCAGTATGACAGACTTCTGTGTCCGTGAACAATATCCATGCGATCACGTAAGACAAAATTTTGATATTACGCTTGTTTCACTCTAAAAATATAAAAGAACTAAAATGTTTGTTATACTATATCTGAACAAAAAACTAGTGATGCTAAAACAACACTACTTTCTTGCCTTTAGTAATAGTTATATAATACTATTGATACCTCACTTTCTCTCCGAATTATCACATCTCATTCATCATTAAAACTCATTACAAATCGTACAACATTTGGTGAAAATACTAAATATTTTCAAGCAAACGTCACCACAAATTTGACAATTATAGCTGCTTTTCATACAGCTGCATCGTGTTCCAACAATGTGATGTAATCACAGAAATTATGCTACCGATTCGCGGCGCGGAAGTCATTGTTGTATTCTAATCTGATATTCCCTGAATTCTAGCAATTTTTATTTCACATATATCAAATATGTTTTAAATAAATTCTAAAAGATTAATGTGTAAATGTCCAATAAAAGATTGAATGTAAGAAACAAGGAAATATGAAACAATATACAAATTCCTACATCCAACTGAGTTATTACGTTCACGAAGCGCGTGAATTCAGAGCAGGAGATTGTTTTGGTGCCAAATTACACAAAGTTACTCATATATTCTATAAAATTCAACATGACCTTATTTTAAGATCTGTTTTTGGCAGACATGTCGTTAAGACAAAAAATCGTATCTTCACAATTGAAGACACCGAAAAACAAAGGCGATTGGGAGTGGGCAATTTTGTTTGTGGCTATATTACGCAAAAATACTCACATTTTCAAAATATTCAACATGATATTATTTGAACATCTGTTTTTTATGAACAATTTCATTTTTAAAATGTATCTTCAAAAGTGTGGTTGTAGGAAGAGGTCGAACAATTTTTAACTTGTTTAAAATGTCGTAAAATTGGGCATTTAAACGAACATGAGACCTGCACATTCTCTTTAAGCGTCATATATGCTATCGAAGATCCCAGTTTAATAAAAAATGCTGTGTAATTTTTAAGAACTAATGGTTTAAAGAAAATAAAAATTGCCTATGTTTGACACTAATTTTAGATCTGTTTTTCTTGAACGCAATTCATTAAGAAAAATGTTTATCTTCATAATTGTAGTCGTAGGAAGACGTCCAAAGAATTTTGAATTTTTTCTATTTTCATAAAATCAGGGTTTTGACGAACTTGAGACCTGCACGTGAGACCTTCATCTTAAATGTCCTTCAGACTATCCAAAAACAAAGTTTAATGAAAGACGTTGCAGCATTTTTTTAAAATATTGAAAATGTCCTAGGGGCTTCAAGAAATCCCCGAAATTAAAATATCGATTTGAAATTCAAGGGGCCGCGACATTCGTCAGATCGATAGGGAAATTTAAATTTTAGAGTAATTCGGCTGAACGGTTAAGCCACTACCGTTTTTCACAGAGACAGACGGACGGACGTTTTGCCGTCAATCGATTTTTCGGTATCAAGGACCCACAAAACATGGATTTTGGCTACACCACATGTTAGAGGATTTTTTTCTAAATTTAGCATCTGAATTTATCCACGTTTTTACCAGGATACGGTAATATGTGTTTTTCTGCCGAAAACTCGCCGTGTTTTTGCGCAGCTTTACATAACTTTCTAGCCCGTTTGTGGGAGCGAGAAGTCAAAAGTGATGGGCTAATGACCATAAGCATATTCAAATTCATATCAGTATTTGCTCTGTTTTACTCTGAATTGTAGGGCAAATGATCATAATTGTGGTAAGATCACAAGTAGTGGCCACTTGTAGAACAAAAATTGGAAAATATATTTGGAGGAGTCCCCCTTACTTCAAAATTAGAGACTGTAATGTTACAGAACTAGTACGTTTGGAAACTTTAGAATCTCAAACACGCTCAGGAGGCAAAATAGCGGCTGTTACTGATGCAAGTAACTGACCATTACCGAACATTTTTTAATTTGTAAGTGCCCATTACTGAATCATCAGGGTTTGGAAATAAATTAATAAAAAAATACAACGAATTGAAAATTGGCCACTTTTAAGTGAGAGATCTACTCATAGAGAGTATTTTAATCGCCTGCTGAGTTTCACATAGCGATTTTGGTAATGTAGCCCACGGATGTTAAGCAAAGAACGAAAATGTTCTTAAGCGTGGCCAGTTCTGTTGCTTTTACCTTTATTGAAAATAAACTTATGAAATTAACACCATTAACGTTTAACAGCTACTTCGGGGTACTGAATCGGGACGGTGTATCTAAAAGCAATTTGCATTTCTTTGCTATTTATTCTCACCATTTCGCTCTGCTGGCGAATCTTGAGCTCCGATCCTTCAGTCATAGGAGATTGCTAGATCTGAAAGCGCAAGTGTAATTAATATAATTAACATTTGGTTAATTCTGAAACTCTGCTGGATACGATTGTGGATTAATCTAATTAAATATCGCTTGTTTATTTCATATTTCCAGATATTTCAAAGAATTTATCGTAAATTTTCAATGCATCATGGTATTGCCTATGGTAAATCATAGCACTTCTCGGCGTCTCGTATATTCGTAGTGAGAATCAGCACATTCAAACGAACAAACAAACGAGAAGGTTGTGCGGCTTTTCCTGGCTTCTACGATTGGACGTCCGCCCGCAAGAACGACCCGCCCGATTCCATGCATTAGCGCCCTGGTGCGACTCCATCGCAAGGAACAAATTCCGAAGCAGCATCTTGCGGTCGACCTGTGCACTACCTCAAGACAACCCTAGTCGCCTGTGTCGCCCTCTCGGCGCCTTGGGAGCATCTCGGATGGTTAGCGACCCCTCTGGCCGGACTTTTAATTCGCGGAGGGACCACGCCCACTCCAAAGCGTGTTCCCCTGCTCCGTCGCGCCATCTGGATGAAAACGCACCACTTGTGTCTCAGATACTTTAGCAGAATCGGATTTTGTAGAATGTGAGTGCTGATGTTCATTATTAAGATCGAAGGACTGTAGTAAATCTTTTCTGGTGGTTATGCAATGCCAACCTTCCAAGTAAGATCGATTGTATCGTTTGCATGAAATCTGCTAATAATAAAAATAACAGATCACGGGGAAAAAGTACTTTGGTATGACTTTCTTTCATACAGTGAAATGGGCAGAGCAAGGATAGAGTAAATATGAGTTAGATATTGTCTATCTATCTATCTATCTATCTATCTATCTATCTATCTATCTATCTATCTATCTATCTATCTATCTATCTATCTATCTATCTATCTATCTATCTATCTATCTATCTATCTATCTATCTATCTATCTATCTATCTATCTACCTATCTATCTATATATCTATCTACATATCTATCTATCTATTTATCTATCAATCTGTCTGCTTCTCTATCTATCTATCTATTTATCTGTCAATCTATCTCTCTATCTGTCTATCTATATATCTACCTACCTACGTCTCCGTTTCCCTCCTATTCTATTACTCCTCTCTCTCTCTCTCTCTCTCTCTCTCTCTCTCTCTCCTGCCTTTGTTTTCCCTCTAACCACTCCCTCATTCTCACTTCTGCTTTCTCTTCTTCCCTTTTCCCTTTCATTCTTCTCCGCCCCTGGGAGCCTCTGTGCGCGCCAGAGACGCCGACAGACGAGTTGAGCTCCGCCCTAAAACCTCCAAGAAACGTCGCGGAGCGTGGGCGCGAGGGTTAGCACGTGCCTTCGCCCGCAATCATATTCCTGGCGAATCGCCGCCACCGCCGCCACCGCCGCCGCCGCCGCCGCCGCCGCCGCCGCCGCCGCCGCTGCCTTTGCCGCCGCGCACGGTGGGGTGGAAGACGCAAAACGCAGACGAAACTCTGGCCTCGATCTAAAGCTGTACGATGAATGATTACTGGTGATTCCGGGTGCGTCAACTACTAATATCATTAGTCCTGTAGGTGTAGAGCATGCTTTGCTCGGGAGGTGGCGGTGACCTTGCCTCGCTGGATGTCGAGATCCGGCACCGACCTACCGTCGGCTAGCGGGGTTTTCTCTAATCATGTATCTTCCACCTGCGGGGCACCGTCCCAGCCGGGACAAACTCTAAGCTCCCGACCGGTCTCTCAGCATGTGTGGTAGTGTAGTGCATGAATGTGTGTGTAATTGAAGGGGTAGGATAAGGCATGGGAAGGAAAGGTCGCGCGTGGACCTTGGCCCGTTTGGTAGGGTACTGCTCCGGCATTCGCCTGGTATTGATCGGAGAAACCATGAAGCTTTCTGATTAACATGATTCAGGCACATACGAGAATAAAGTTCACTGTAGCACTATCTTTTTGTGTTTTATGGTCCGTTATTCTGTAAAAGACCCTTAGAACAGTAGATTGTTAAAGAATTGTGATCCTAAATTCTACTGATTGAATTTTCATTTATCAGTAGTTAATAGTTAGTAGTTAATCATGCAAAATTGTATTTTTTTCTCCCATTTCTTATTGTTATATTGTAACTGCATACATTTTTCATTAAAACAGAGTTTTTTGGGGGACGACTACCAGGAGTATTATCATAGTGTTTCTGGAATTGTAATCGTGCATACGTAAGCATCATAAAATATTCTCTAGTTGTACAAGAAATACCAAGAAATAAAATTTCATATCCAGTTTCCACTAACGCCTTGTTAACTTCAAATTAATTATTAAAGAATAAGGAGCTGCTCTGACAACTGCCTGTAAGTGATTTAAAAAAAAACATGAAAACTACCGATTAGAGCAATATTTTCCATCCAGTAACCGCATTCCTTCTAGTTAACTCCGCGACAAACGAGATCCGAATCCCTAACCACCCATTCTACGAGGGTGGTGGCGAATTTCTTTTGTGGATGGAGATTACATTTTGCCCGCCTTTTTTCCCATTCCGGGTCATAGTGCCGCGGCGGTGGCGCAGTCTGCTGACACAGGTGCCCTCGAGTCAGCACGCCCCTATCCCCCCGCCACCCTTCCCCGCCTGCCCCACCACGCCACGCCCGCGGCTCTTGAAAAGTGGTGCACGGATGTCTTACACGGGAGCCGAGTGCGCTTAACTCTCCCCGCAGAGGGACGCGGAACGAAGTTGCTTCGCTGGCGAAAATAAAGTTCCTGGAACTGCACGTGCCGCTGGTTCTTAGTGCGGGTTACGGATTATTCTTTCATCGTGAGCTATTTGACACAATTTCACAGCGCGTAGCTAAAAGTAGTGAAACATATTCTATTAGCTCCTACAATATATATATATATATATATATATATATATATATATATATATATATATATATATATAATCATGAGGGCACGCCATGTGGCAAATATATAAATTTATTGTGGCTGGTGGTACTTATTGTCAATGTTTTATAACAGTTTGCATCCTTCAAGACTGCTGTCTTCTTTCTCTTTCTGCGTTTGTGGAGCCTTCTGTACTGTAACAGTCGTTTTCCCCTGGCACAGGCAGAAAAACAACTTCCACGTTTCAGATAAGAAAGTGAATTGAGATCTTTTTTTTCCCAGATCAATGCTGTCTTGTAACGTCGTGCACTGCCGGGTTTTGGCTCGTTCGTTATTCATTCGACCAGCAACTTCGCTTAGTACCTTGAGAAATCCGAGCGCAGAAATGTAAGCGCGAATGAAAATAGAATGATTAGTATTTCTGGGTGCGTCAACTGCTAAGGTCATTAGTTTGTAAAGTTTAATGCATGATTTTATCGTGGGAGGTAATCTTCCTCTGAGTGGATCTGATCCAGCGCCGACCTATACGTCGGCTTGCGGGGTATTCTCCAACGGGATATCTCCTACCAGCGTAGTACCGCTCCAGCCGGGTCAAACTCTAAACTCCCGACGGGTCTCCCGACATGTGTAGTAGTAAGTGCATGCTAGTGTGTGTAAATATAGGGGGATGATTCGTCAAGGAAGAGGAAAGAAGGATAGTGTGCGATCAGTGGCCCGTTTGTTACGATACTGCTCTGGCATTCGCCTAATGTTGATCGGAGAAATCACGGAAAATTATCGACCAGAGCAGCCGAACTGTAGAATTCCCTTCCAGACAGTGGCTGAATTCGAGCTCGCTATATAGCTAGTGTCGAAGACCCCTGGCACAGTCGGGACTCGCATTCTAGGACCTTCCAGTCAGAGGCATTGCCCTGATGAAAATCAACGCGTGTTCTGCATGTGCACGCTACAAACGGGATTCAGTGACTAACTGATCCTGTTTACATTTGCAACGTTCACCTGACTTAAACATAGTCTAAAAATATCTAATATAAGTACATTTATGAAAACAGGTCTTTTGCAAACCGCCAAAGATACTTTCGTAAGATAGACAATAGAACGTTAAAACTGCAACTTATTTTTCTTCAAAAGACTTAGGCTAAGCCACGTTTTTTATACCATTGACTTAAAAGTCACGTTAGTCACTCTTCATTTTCCTTTAATCATCTTCGGCGCATCAACAATCCACTCTCATATACATTAATAATCAAAACGTTTCTTGTAATCCTCCAAAAATATCTAGGTGTGCTCCTTGACACCAGACTAACTTGGAAAGCGCACTTTTTAAATAAATGTAATAAATCACAGACCGCACTTTTTAAATTGTGCTCTTAAAAAACAATCTCTCCCTATTACTGTACAAAACTGTAATTCGTCCCATAATTACATACGCATGTCCGATCTGGGGAGGAGCAGCACCTTCGGTACGTAAAACGCTCCAAACATACCAAAATAAATCCTTCGCACTGCCGTCAAAGCGCCTTGGTTTGTATCAAACAAGCATTCTCATGATTGGTGATTAAATCAATCAATTTTTTTCTCTCCTTACCATCTTCCCCTGCAACTTCCATATTCAACCTAGGAAAAACGTATAACCAACACTGAAGAATCAAATCTAGATTCCCAAAGATAAAATTTAAACGCCCTAAAGAGAAATGCATGATTTCACAAACTTACTTTTTACTCTCTTTTCTTCGTGTAATTGTTTCATCCTCCCATACATTCTCACATACAAAACTATTAATTATTGAGGTCTCCAGTGGGATTATCCTCGCTCTCCTGTAACAGTACTAAGCTTGCTAGGTTATAGTTTATATACAATCTTGAAAAGCGCTTACTTCACTGTATAGGAGAAAAAATAATAAAAACATATTCTTTTAATATTTTCCTTAATTAACACATCCACATTTTTCTTCATTTTTACCTGTCTTCTTTTTTTCCTAATATTCTAATATGAATGTTCCTATTTTCGTGTTTCTGTTCCACATCTGTATAACCTCTCTTTGTTTCTAACCGGTAATGATAACCGTTTAGTTCCTTTCTTATTTCTTTTTTTTTCTTTTATTTTTTTTTATTTAATTTTATTTTATGTCGCTTTTTAACTACTATGGTCATCAGCGACATCATTACAGATTTACATTAGAGAAATTTTTATGTGACATTTGTACATTCAATTTATCATCAGTCATTAATACATTGAAATTTGCACTAAATATTCACATTACACATGGTCTATGTTTTAAATTACATATGGAAAATATTGTCTTTACCTGTGTGTGTCATGCATACATTCAATAAATTATCAGTTATCAGTAATGTTACATTATATTACATATTTACATTTCTCACATAATTTGCATTTAATTTAGATAACAATATACTGTCTGTATTTATGCCTTCAATTAGTCATCAAACAATCATTAATATACTTATATTTACAATACATATATAAATTTATATTTTGATTTCCATTAGGGATATTCTTGTATCATTAACACTTTAGTTAGCAGTCAAACAGTTTACATATTTACATTAAACCTCTTTACATGTACATTTGTATTTATATTATATATTACTTATTACATCAGAGAATTTTTATGGTCACATATACATTCAATTTATCATCAGTCATTACTACATTGAATTTGCACTAAATTTTTGCATTACACATAAGCTACATTTGAATTACATAATGGAAATATTGTTAACCTATTTACATATACATTTTGTATTTATATTATATTATTTATTCCATCTTATATGGAATTGTACTTATTTATTAACTTCAGGAAAACTATTGTCTGTCTACATCCAGCTTTGGTATTTAAACAGTCTCTAATACTTTTAGGCAATTTAGATTGGTCTCTTTCAGTTTTTAATTCTTGGCAGTATATAAGAAGGTGCTTGACTGTCCAAGCTGCACCACACTTTTCACATAAGTTTCTCTGTTTTTTTGTAATTAAATGGATATGTGTCAGATTCGTATGACCTATTCTTAACCTGGCTATTGTCACTTGTTCCTTTCTAGAAGTTGGCACTATAACAGACTTCTCAAAGGTTGATTTTCTTTTATTATTTTTATTAAATGTGGTGCTGATATTCCCCACAGTGTATTTTCCTTATATTGTTAATTGTAGAAGCCCATTATATTATTCAGGAGTCCAAAACTATTACTTTTAGAACCCAATGAATATTGTTCCCAGAATATTAGGAACAGTTATAGCAATGAGGATGTATTCGTCTTTTCTGCTCTTATTCACAAAGTTTCTTGTTCTTATGATAACATCTTTGGACGATTATGTTATTTTCGTTTTCGATCTTTCATTTCCCGCTACAGTGAGTAAAAGCTGTCCCTATTATGTTATGTACGCAATTATGTAAAGCCCTGCAGCTATTAAGTTTAGTTCTCGTATTTAATCCACCGAAAAAGTTTTCATATCATTGTTATGAGGAACTAAATGATTCAAAAAATTAGTAGAAACAGAAGGAGACTGGAGAGACCTAACAGCTCAATTTTTTATATTAAAATTATTATATTAAACAATTTATTATATTAAAAACCTTTCAAACAAAACAAATGTCACTTATTTCACACTTCTATTTCCAACGATGAGTCGCTTCCTGTCTGTGTAACAAACGTAACAAAAGTAAAATAACACACACACACACACACACACACACACACACACACACACACACACACACTGTATTATAACACGAATAAAAATATTAAGGTAAACATGTATGTGGCTCGGGGATAAAATATTTATTTACTGAATTTTTGCCAATTACAGTGGTTTTTATTACAAAATCTCCTGTGGTCAGCGATTTCAATTGGTCTCTGACGTGGACTGGCGTCTCATGCGTTATTTGGAAGAACAACAAGAACATAGGCGGCTGCACAAAGAGAGATATTGAAGGATTATACGGTAGATATTGTCCTGTCTACTTATTAGTAAACTAAAACATCTTTGTTCTATAGATTTATATCTTGTAAGATATTTCACATCGACTTGACTTTTAAAGGCACAAGCTCAAACAAATTTTGGGACTTGGCTTATTATTGGACTTTCATGGTTGTCAACAAGAGATAAAGTAGAAGTCAATATATATTTACATAAATTCAGAATAATTCAAAAGTGAGAGCCTCAAATTTCTCAACTATCAAATATTAATTTATCATTTGAAAATAAAATGAAATACAAGAAATGATATCAAGAATGATTAAATAAACATAAATAACTTCTAATGAGATAACAAAAATGTTGGAAATGTTCCGAAAAATCCAACATGAAGTTGCATAGAAATTTCACATAAATGAATGAGAAAGAAAAAGAAAGAAAAACTTAGGAGCCGTTTTTACGAAAACTCCTTACTATAATTTTAAAAGATATTCATTATTGCACTCCAAATTACATACATTTTTAATAAAGTTTTCATAATATTATTTAAAGATCTGATTTTGTGGAACTGATCTCCCGGAACCCGGGAGAACCCAAACGAGAGCTTGTTCCAGCTGGAGCAGAGCCCTGCTGGGGGAGATACCTGGAGGGAGAAACCCTTGCAAGTTGACGTGTTTGTCAGCGTAGATCTCCCCATCCAATGGCGGTGGAAAATCGCCACTTCCAGGAGTAAAATCATTCAGAACACTAACGGGACTAATGACTAGCAGTGTATTTGCCCGGAAATATAAATCAAAAGCTGATTTCATTAAAAATTCTTTGTAAATAGATCTTTAATAATGTTCTTGTAGGAAATCCTCGGAAGAATATTTAACTTTTACAAAATTCAACAAAAATCAGACCTGCGCCGTTTTTATAAGCATATTTTGTTCTCTTCGAAACAAACAAATGGAGGTATTTTCGAGAAAATTTCAAGAAATGAAAGGGCTTCAAGTAAATACCTCCAAAATTAAAATATCCAATTCAAAGTAGAGGGGTCCTGATATCAACTGTATCGAATGGGAGATATATTTTGGTTTTTGCGTACTGTTTAAGCGCTAGTGTCAAAAAATTACAATTTATTGTCGCATCAACATCGTGGTTATTAGTAACTATTACTTTTGTAACATACCAACACTTTAATTTCTTATTCTTTGGTTATTTATTATCAAAATGTTAAATCTTATGATGCTGGTATGATTACAGCCTAGATTACTAAATTCCAGACTCAATACATTCATAAATATTTCAATTGTATACAAAGCTAAAAAACTGCATATATAATTAGGTACTACAATATTAAATCAACACGATAATGCAATTTTAAATCAATACAAAATAATACAATGTGGTAGATATATTTACAAGTGATAAGGGTGTCAAATGTTCAAAAAAATATTTATGGCCTTACCGAAATTAAATATGCTATTTTCAGTAGAATTGTCAGACTGGATCAAAATCTTCAAAGTCGAATATAACTTATTTTATTTAACGTAAAATATTTTCAATACAACTGAAGACAGACTTGCTTAAAGGAAGAAAACAAAATCAAGTCGCTAATCAACAAAATAGTTACCTAGTGCGAAATTATGATTTTCATTACTCTCTTATTACTTGTATTCTATAGAGAATTTAAATTAATATGAACATTGATTCTCAATAAGAATCACGTGAAGCTTCATGATTAATTCCAAATAGCTGTCTTAGCTGATTGAATTTTGAACAAACTTTAAAATTGTGCACTAATGTTGTTCACGGACTGACAAAATGCCGAAAATCAATTTTTCGGTGTCAAGAACTCACAAAACGTACACTGCGACTTTGAGGAAGTAATTTACTATTTATAAGAGAGAGAAAATCCCCTTTTTCTGTATCGGGGACCGACAAAATTTTTTATACAAAAAGATCGGCACTTATTTCTGCGTCTTTGGAGAATTTTCTCTTTCTACGAAGTAAGTACGAGAAAGTAAAGAGAATGTTATAATATCGATATATACAAAATATAATTGCAATGATACTCATATAACAAATTTTGTTGATGATCTTTGGACCGAATAATTTCAGAATATGTTTGTCAAGAAATCATAATTAATATTGTGTTCAAATAGCTTTTTTACAGGAAAACCTGAGACATGAATAAAAAGATGCCATAATTAGCTCAGTCAAAATGTAATTAGTTTTACATAGTGATTTCGTAAGTCTTTATTTATTGTTAAAACTGAAATAAATACAATGTGCATTTATTATAATTGTTACAAAAATTTTACATTTATTTTTCGACTTTGGGTTTTAGAACGTAGTTCGCGCGTGATATTGACAATGTCACTTGTATTTTTTTTTCAAGTTTATTGCGATAGTTGAGAATTTTTTGAAGGCACTCTTCTAGTCGTATTCATTAAACTTGAATCCAGACAGATCAGAGGAACATAGAATATTAAAGCTTTACTTACTGATCCTTACAAAATAATTCCTGTAGTATAAACATGTTCAAAGTGTTTCTGAGAATGTTCTTTTATATACCTGTATATAAAGACGATCGTATCTTATTTTCTCGGAAAAGGAAGTTGCTATTCCTTGCTATTTATTTCCTGACTACTCGTTCTCTGGAGACTCCGCAGCATCCGAAGCGTGGGGAAAGATTGCTCTGGAAATCCTCATCGCTAGGGATGTACTGAAATATTAATGATCTTGTCTTTGAGAAGGAGACGGTCCGCGAAATTGGAAATGAGCCCTGGAAGGACATAAATCTCAATTTATTAATTGCTTGTTGATGTGGGGTGCACTTCCCTTTTACTTTCAGGCAAGGAAATACATGAAATATGCTGAAAGTATTTAATTGTTCATTTCCAGATATTCCGTATAAGACAAACTCCCGGAAAGTTTTCACAATCTAATTAGAACATCCTTTCCAGAAAGTTTATATTTGTTTCCTTATTTAGAAGAAAGGATTTGAAATGATAATATCTTGAGATTATTGAATTTTTAAGTTATCTAATTCTATTCTTAAGTCTATCTATTTCGGACACATGCAAATGATGTACCAAAATTTCGTAACTTATGATGTGATAAAAACTATCGATTTATTTTAAATAGCATCACTATATTGATTATTAGCGAGATAGTGATGCTATTCAATATTTTTCCGATTAAATAATATTTTATATGAATTAGATAATATTTTATTTCAAGCAAACTGATGTAAACTTCGTATGTTTAAAATGCCTCCGTTCCCTTGGTCTATTTCAGAAATAATATTTTATTGATTGAATTGTTATAACTTATTTTCCTGAAAATGTTCTATAAATAAATTTTCTATAAATTTCTGTTAAAATTCAATATGTAAACGAATATAAATTTCTTTCTATAATTATGTTATCTGTCTGGTCCATTAACGCGAGTAATCTGTTCTAACTAGTAGCGATGGGCAATAATTAAATAATAATAGATTAATATCTAATCGACGATTTTTTATTAGATTAATATGCATAGATTAATCGTTCCGAATTAATCAATTAATCTTATATAATCGATTAATTTTTCACAAGTTTTAAATAAGGTGTAAAATGCGTAAAATCATTAATTTTTAATTTGTAAATTAATTAGTCGTTTAGTTGTTTTTAGAAGCACGGCACGATATAATTAATAATATTTTTTATTTTTAATTTAAACAATATTCATTCCACACACGTACCTACGAGAAACGACTGTTTAAAATGAAAATGATCATAGAATGTCTAGATACAGTAACACCAATAATTGTCATCTAACGATGTTCTTGGTTGAGGATGATTTTAGGAAAACTGGTAATTCTGTCTCTTTCTTATTTCATACTGAATATGATATCGTCACTAAAATATTAGATCAAACACAACAACGTTTCTAGGTATTTAGTTGTTATCTTTTATTAGTTTTACTAATATGTCTCTTTTCTTCAGTACGAGAGAAATGAACAGACGAGGAATTTTAATTAAAATAATCGAGAAAAAAATCGGAAAAATTAATTGATCTGTTAAAGAATCGGTGTAATAATAATCTATTTCATTTTTTCGATTAATCGTAGAACATAATCGATTGTTGTACTAATCGCGATTAAACCGGCTATCCCTACTTGCTACTGAGTGTTGTTTCCCCATCTACTAACATTTTGAACTATAATTACTTTAATGATATTTCAGCCACACTTGACGAACTTCATACCTGTAAAAACCTGCCGAAGCATGCGTATTCATAAAAATCCTTGCAGACCACGATTTCATTTCTTTGTTTCACCGTTCTTGAATTAACTTTGCGCTATTTCTATATTTGTAAAACTAAAATAATGTATTGACTCTTGCAATGATTCTTTGTTTTTATTCTACGAATAAAAGGTTGTATTATAATATGTAATGAACAATTATTATATATAACAATATATTTGAGACCTTTTATAGAAACACGGATTTGGCAGAAAGAACAATATCTCGTTTCTTATGATGTTTTCCAAGTCTGGTAAAGAAATATTATTAGCATTTGAAATTAAACAGTATACGATCTGTGGGTTTATCGGATTTTCAAATTGCTTCAATTATTTGATGAAATTGGGATAAAAATATCTCAAAATGACTACAGAATATGGTGGTATTATTCAAACTTGGACTAGTAAAAGAACGAAAATGTATTTTTCTTTCATTAAAAAACTTACTTAATAGTTCTTCAAAACATATTCAATTAAAGAATAATAGAGGAAGCGATTGAAGATATGAATGCGTTTCCTCTTGTATTTTATTTCAGGGGTTATTGTTCTCGAATGAGGAATACACCAATTGTAATGAAAGATGTAAGCATCGAAAAATATCCAAGCTCTGAGTCCAACGATTATTAAACTATTGAACAAACAGTAGATGAACTTTTATCTTGTAGTGGAAGATCTTAACGTGTAAATCAACTATTGGGCTTCTGTTTTAAATAGTTTTCTGATTTTACAGACAACGGCTAAATAGTTTTCCAACGAAAAATGTGCATGTGTTGAAGTAGGATAGTGTGCATGAGGACGTATTCCATTTTACTTCAGTTGCACCGGCAAAATTGGCTTTATCGAACATGGAAACATTATTTTGGAGCATTTAAACAGTGTGAGTTATTTACCTCGGGTCGTTTTCATTTGACTCGCCCTTGTACATCCCTGTCAACACAACAGTATTATCGATCCACTCCCGAAAGCTGGCAGCCCAAATCTCCACCCGAATTCCCAATCTGAAACCGTGATCTCCAAAACAGGCCTTTCGGTTCAGTGCGTTTCACTATTGTTGAATACCGTTATGCGCCTCACATTGTCGTACCCTTGAGTTTGCAAAATTGTGTACTTAGGTGCTGTATCAAAGAATTCATATAACAAAACTTTGGAGTTATTGTTGTATTTTTATTGAAAATATTTCGTTTAACTCTTTCGTAGAATTTTCTTGTGAAAGTAATTTATTTCGAATGGGAACTAAATGACTACGCCGGAAATTTTTTATTAAACATAACTAGCTCTTCATATCAAAACTTACCAGTACGTTTACGTTCTTGTTTCTTCCCTTGTTATAAGTCAATAACACTCTTAGAGATTACTTTTTAAGTTTCTCCTCATATTCTATTTCAAGTTATTGAAATTTTCCATACTCATATGAGACAAATGTTTGTTGAACAAGGATTAATAAATATTAAAAAAGTTTCCTGGAATGCTTTGTTCTCCTTTTGAGAATATTAGTTCTCTGCTCTTTTAACTTCCACTACATTCTCTTCTAATGTTCATTGTCAGCCTTGGCGACCTTGCTGGTTGTGTGCGATAATATTTGTCTAAAGAAATATACTAAAAAAGTTTCCAAACATTAGATTTACGCCTCCAAGGAAGACGATATAAAAGATCTCTGCTCGTGAGTTTTCACGGATATTTAAATCATCCTTGCTTATATTTTTCGTTAAATATTTCTGGTTTACTATGAATCGCGACTTATATTTTAACTGTACTTTGAAGCTGAATTACAGAATTTCTTTATTTTCTTTGTTGTTCTTTTTAAACAGTATTCTAGTTTGTAAAATTATCATTAGTAAAACGCACTAAAGGTTGCCTATATTTATTAGATCGTTCCTTCGGCGAATTCAATCTTCAATTCACTTTTCAATCTCTTCATTTTACTTCCAGCATTATTCTTGAAACGATTTCAGTTCATTCAATGGACTTATTTACGAACTTACTTTTTTCCCCTTCTTTTTGTTGCAAAACTCAGATTTCGAAAACAAATCTGATTTAAAAAGAAAATTGACTGTATGAAGATAAAAATACGCGACAATCTATGTATTCTTTCTGCGATTATGCATTCTTACGTTTCTCTAGGACATCTGTGTCGTCTGTGTCTAGGACACATTTGATTAAATTCATGTTCAAGGATGTTTATGAATTTTCTATTAATGATTTTTTGTGATTGTGCTTTACTTTGTAAATTGTTTAAAATATATTGAATTGTATCTTCGTCCCCGTTATACTTTTAACATACATGTTTTCTTTCTTATTAGGATAATCGTCTTCAAATATTTGCGATTTGTACTCAAAAGAATGTAGGAAGTGGTATCGATTGTGGCTCAGACGAGAAGTATCTCTCTATAAATAAATTATTTCGCTTATTACAAAATCAGAGTCTCTAAAGGTGAAAATGAAAGTTCTTTAAAAAGGATTTTTAAATGAAAGATATTATGCTCAAGAATTTAGAATGTCATGAAAGTGATATAAAATTATTTTTGACGCTGTTTTCTGCTTGTTTTTATAATCCGCAATAAAGAGTGATACTTAGCCATGTTGACGAAAAAACATCATTTTTCTTCGTTTCAGTAAACAAAGGATATTTAGGAGTGGAGAGCACATTAATGTCCTCGTAACCTACTATTCCTATCCATTATAAAAATAATATAATTTTAAATATGTTGTACTATGGCTTTCCGTTCTGTTTTCGTATAAGTATCAATCACGTTTTCGGTGAGTACAGATCTGTTTTGCGGGTACGTCCGTCTATACTGAACAATGAAGGAATTGGAAAACATTTGATTTTAAGAACTTAATTTTGTTTTTCAAACTTGTATTTTTTAAAATTGTTATAACGACGTAGTTCTAGATTTTTATATTGCGTAGGAATTTTTTGAAAGTAAATGCTTGCTTGACTCTTACGGAGAAGAGTGAAAGATCTGGAGAATAAACCCAATATCAAAAAATATATAATATTCAATATTTTCTGGTTCCTTCCATCAAAATCTATTTTCAGTATCTTTCCACCATGTATAGGTACTTTTCCTTGCATAACGAGACTACGTACTACGTAATATGTTCATCAACAATATAATTAAATCACTTTTCTTTCAAAACTATTCGGAAGGCATCTGTGGTAGAAAGTCCGTTTTTACAGCAGGTCAAACATACTGATTCAGGAGAGGTTGACACTCAAAGGCAATTAAATTCACATTTGCCGAGCAAGTGACATGGGTGCATGGTGTTGATTCAAATCTCTACTAAGTTTCTCTAATCTTCTAATGGTGATGATTCTAATCTCTACTACATCTAAACTAAGTTTTAGATGGGATTTTTCTGTTTTAGTTGATCTGAAACTACAACTTCAAGAGATTTTTTAAGACAATATAGATTTGCTTAATTTTGAAAATGAAATTAAAATTTTACTTCACACGTCAATAACATTAAATTATGTTAATTAATTGACTTACGTCAATTTTATATGTGTAAATACTTTCTTAATTGAACATTTATCCACCTTTTGTGTTTTAATCTTCGTCATGCTCCCCGAATCTTGAATGTGTTTAAAATGTCAGTTTTCAGTTTTTTTCCTCCGTTTGTTTGGTCAACCTCTTCCCTGGAAGGTCTGGTCTATTTAAAAATATTGATGAAGTTTATGTAAATTCTCTAAATTTCCAGAAGGTATGCTAGTGCCTAGTAAAAGGAAAAAAATGAGAACGTTAAACCTCTTCAAAACTACGTTCAGCACTGCTGAATTGAAAAATGCCATCATACGGACAACCTTCAACCAACTCGTGTTTGATTTGATATGTTCAATACCACCTGAGATACGGCATAATATCCTGGGGAAACATTTACATGGTTCCTACACGATTAGATTAGATAAAAGAATTGTAGAAATAAGAAGTACATTCCAACCATGATTCTTACTTCCTTTATTAAGCTACAAATTCTGTCATTGCCTTGGTCTTCGTTTACGAATCAGTTGTGTTTGTCAAAACTTACTTGCGGGCATGAACTTCACCATAAATGTCTCCATTTATATCATACTTCATCATCATATTCACCAGGTATCAGTATCAACAGTTAACTACAAAAAAATCGCTTAAGAAGCATATTATTTAAAAAACATTCTCAAACGACATTAAACACTAAAATACTACATACACAAGGAAGTGGCTAGTGGAATGTTTTCTGCTGCATAATTGTTTCCGTACAAATAGAGACAATACTGAGTCTCTGTCAAAAAATAAAGATAATGCTTATTTTAACAATGATCTTAATGAATTTGTTACTATTTGTATTTTAATTCTTAATGACACAACCTACCTATAATAAGGATTGTACTTCAACTTCTGGTTCAATATTATTTGTTCTCGTTCATAGCTTTCTACCAGTTTTCCTTTATCTTTTTTTTTCAATTTATTTTCAATTTATTGGTTTTGATGGTAGGTACATAGATTAGTTGTTAACAACTTTACATATGTATTGATTTCATATATACTAACTTAAAATTAACTTATAATTAACTTAAAATTAACTTACAACTATTACAATGGGAGAGGAATCCCTAGTGGGTCCTCTAATCAGGTTCCAATTCGGCGAATTTGATGAGAAATGAATGGTAGGGGTATTTATTTGTAATTCTGGTTTGATAGATGGGATTTTTACCGAGTCTGAAAGGCGCCAGGGAGGGGATTTGATTTAAGCTGGAGTAAAAGTTGGTGGAGAGATAAGCTATATGCTGTGATAATGGTTCGAGGTTAAATTCCTTATGAAGTTGGAGGTTGGATACGAACCATGGGGCGTTGGCAATTGTTCTAAGAAACTGATTCTGTATTATTATTCTTGAATTCTGTTAATGTTAGTTTTGGAGGCGTTGATCCATATGGGGCAGGCGTACAGTAGTAGCGGTCTTATGACTGTTTTGAATATTAGTATGAAGGAATTGAATGGTACCGAGCTATTTCGGTGAATTATTGGTTTTGGCTTGAATTAGTTTGTTATCTATGTGTTGCTTCCAGTTTAGTTTGGTGTCTAGTTGAAGGCCGAGATATTTAACCGGTTTGTTGGGAGGTAACCATTCTATTGTGTTATTGTTCAGGGTCATAGGAGTGGGTGGAGTGTAAGGTCTTAGTGTGAATATTTTGGCGGAGGTTTTATTTGGATTTAACTGAATCTTCAGTTTGGAAGCCCAGCTATCTAACATGTGAAGGTATAATTGCATTCTGTTTCTAATTAGATTCATGGATGTGTCTGAAGAGAATATGGCCGTATCATCCGCAAATTGAGCTGTTTGAATATTATGTAGTTTAGGAAGATCAGCGACATACAAGTTGAATAAGGTCGGAGAAAGTGGGGAACCTTGAGGGAGTCCAGCTTTTATTAATCTCGAATTTGAAAGGTGGTTGTTAACATTTACCGAAAATGTTCTATTGTCAAGAAAACTATTTATTATTGAGAGTATGTAGTGGGGAGTGCCAATTTTGATTAGTTTGTAGTTCAAGGCTTGATGCCATGTTCGGTCAAATGCTTTTGTAATGTCTATGAAAATCGCTATGGTGTGGTGTTTTCTTTGAAAGGCTGTGTACTGTAATGTAAGGCTGAAAGTAAGGCTTTGAAAGGCTGTGTACTGTAAATGTTCTGTAATACGGAGTAACTGATGTTGTGTGGATATTTTTTCTGTGAATCCAAATTGTTCTAATGGTATAGCTTTTGTTAGGTGGAGATGTTTGTTTAGTCTTTTTAGGATAATTTTTTCGAAAATTTTTGAAAGGTTCGGTAACAAGCTTATAGGGCGGTAACTGTCGGTCAAGGCAGCGTTTTTGTTTGGTTTGGGGATGGGAATGATAATTGCATGCTTCCAAGTCAGTGGAAAATAGCCGATTCTGAAGCATGAGTTGAAAATGTTATTTAAAAATGCTATTGCTTGGGGTGGCAAATACTTTAGAGCTGTGTTATTAATACAATCGTGACCTGGGGATTTTTTAGTTGGGAGGTTTTTTATGATTTTATTGATTTCAGTCGGAGATGTGTATTGGATTTTGTGGTGAGGTCCATGAATACTTTCTCTGTCTGTTTTTATTATGGTGTTGTGTTCGGGATGAAATTGTGAATTATTTAAGGTGAATGTCGATGCAAAATAGTCAGCAAGTTCTTCAGCTTTATGATATGATGAATATCCCTTTATCTACTGAATAAATGCTGAGATGACCCCTTGTTTTACTTCTGAAGATAAGATAGCTTCACTATCGACATACGCTTTTTTGACCTCTGAAGGGGTTAGTGCGGAATATAGTTATTTTGTGAACAGTACATTCAAACAACTGTTCTCCATTTTTTCGCGGTAGTAATTTCCTTTTATCATGAAACACATGATTAAAGATAGTGGGTAAGTGCCAAAACCTGTAGTTCAGTTGTCATAGCAAAAGTAGCTTTTATTACATGGGAGCGAATATTACTTGTTACAAAATTTTGGTAACAAAGTTCCTTATTACCTTTATTCATAATTCTTTGTGATATGGTGTAAGAGTTAGAGTGGGGATTCTGAAGTTCAAGCAAACGTGCAGATAATGTATCCCCCCCCCCGAACGTCACACACAGTTTTAATTAATTTTTTACGTTAAATAAATAAATGAAGCAAGGCTACCACATTTATACAATTATAGATGGTGGATAATTCTTGTTGTGTGACAGGCGATTTTCTATATTCAAACGTAAACTGAATGTCTTTATTATCTGTAAAGAATTATTTCTTACTTTTTATATTTATTTACTTTGTTCTTGACGTTTCCTTCGATTTACGATTTTTGTTCTTAATCAGGATCCTGTTCAAAAAATATATTTTGCTCTAACGTATTATTAGGTCTTACTAGAATGCCACATTTTGTGAGTTAAAAATATTAAATATTTGTTATACTTTAAATAAAATTTAGTATAATACATTATTAATTTCAGTAAATATGGTGACGTTTGACAAAACTTTATTGCGCTATCTTTATCTCTTGATGTATGTAGAATAGAATCATGTTTGTATCCAAATAACACTCTTTGATGACTATCTCTGGGACATCTGCACTTTAATGATGAGACCGAAGCCAAGTTTCAAATTGCAAAACTCGAGAGATGATTTTTGTCGTAGCTAAAATGTTTTAAATTGGAATGCCCAGATTTTTTTCTAGAAAGGGATACTTGCTCTCTGTGGCCAATTTTCGTATTGATATTTATTGTATAAAATGTGCTTGTTGATCTATGTAGAATACTGGCTTTGAATGTTTTCTAGTTCATTTTCCATTTGTTTCGTATTTTCTCCAAATATATTTCAAACTTTCTCCATTAGTGCATGATATATTGTGTACATTGGTGAATATTTGTAAGTTAGTTATAGATATTAATTTACTAACATCGTAAGACTTTAAAAGATATTCAATATTATTAAATTGGAATTAAAAATGAAGGCGAAAGTTCAAAATGTTTACTGTTGCAATATTATAAAATTCAAAAGTTTTAAAGAAAGTGAGACTTTCACCGTACTAGCCACCTCTCCGTCCTCTACTTGAGCAATTTTTCCTTTTTTTTTTAAATCCATACCATTAGCGAGAAAATTTTGAAAATGTGCTTCATGGTCCTTATGAAGTACCCATAACATTTAAAGATATTTTTCAAGTTCATAAGGCTTCAAGTTCGGTCATATCGAGCAGAGAATAAGTTTTTAATAAAACCATATGTATGACTTAGGAGCCAATGCTGCTCACATACAATTGACTTGTACTGACGAACGGGCAATATTAAAAAGAACACTTTTTTGGCTTCAGAATTTCCCATATCCTGAAAATCTCGACATTAATTTCTTTTTGCAACATTACATAGTACTTGGTAGTCCGATGAATACGAGTCATCGGCAAGTGAAAATGAGATATAGCTACACCATGTTAGAAACATCTTTAGTTCATTAAAACAATGTCGGCTTTTACGGCTGGATATACTATTAAAAATACCTTTCGGGTTATGTAGCTATATAGACCACGGCTATGTATCCCGAAAGGTGTTTTTAATAATCTTTAGTTTATGCTACTGGGTTTATGCTACTCTTTACTTTATGACACATCCTATCTAGCCAGAGACGAAAATCCTGCGGCGCTGTCGGGACAAGAATCCTAGGTCCTACGGTTCATAGGTTAAATTCTGCAGTTACATCAGTTGATGCTTTGAGCTATTTCAGCCGATCTGCTTGACGAAGGATTGTTGTGTATTTACATAGAGTAAACGGCGTTCCCAGAAATGAGGATCTTCTCGCAACATAGTGTGATGCAGTTTCTGCCCGCCGAACGCGTTGCGCCAATTGAAATACATTGCCTTATGAAGAATTTGTACAAATATAATGCCACTATGTATGAATATTTAAACAAATATTTTATGCACTGGAGGATAGGGGTATAAAGATAAACATCAATAAGAGAAGGAAGAAATGAACAAAGTGGAGAGAGGAAAGCATGGAGCAAGTAACAAGCTATGAGTATCTAGGAACAATAATTTCGGAAAACGGAAGATATGAATAAGAACTGAATAATAGAGTGAAGAAAACAAACTCTTTGTATTATCATACAAATAAGAACTTGTTAAGAATGAATGTAGGCACTAAATCAAAACTCCAAATTTATAAGTCCGTATATATACCAACATTTATATAGGGAACTGAAAGTATGCCACATAATACGAAAACAGAAAGTAGAGTCACAGCTGTGGAAATGTAATTCCTACACAGGATAGTAGGGAAAAAAGAAGAGATCGAATCAGGAATAATACAATCAGAGAGGAACTAAAAGTTACCCCGCTACTCAAAGAAATGGAAAACAAGGCTCTGAAGTGGTACGGACATGTTGCTAGAATGGCAGAGGATAGAAAACCGAAACAAATTATCGAAGCCAGGCCAGAGGGAAAGATACCACCTGCAAGGCCAAAAGGAACATGGGACGCCTATATACAGAATATATGCCCAAAGAACGGAGCTACACTAGAAGAGGTGAAGCGCCAGGCACAAGACAAAAAGGAGTATGTCAAATGGCGAACGCGACACCGAGAGGCAGCAGAGGAAGAAGAAGAAACAAATATTTGTATGTGATGAACAAAGAGAATCCAACCAGAATATGCATCTGTGGAGGATGACCTGCGCCCTGGCCAGGTTCTCATTGTCAACGAAGAAAATGTTCCAGCTGACAACCTCATTCGAACTAGTCAGGCATTATCTGACGCTCTATAAACAGGAGAGAAGTACTTATTTGGAACTTTTTTTTTTTGAATCCGAGTAGAAGGCGTGTTTTTTAGTGATCGTGGATGAAAGCTGGTAGAAGCAGTACGAATCCCAGAGTAAGCGACAGAGCATGCAGTGGAAGCGCAACATATCACCACGATATCAAAAGTTCAGAAACAGTAAGCTCAGTGATGCTCACGCTTTTTTTTTTACTTACTGGGACCATTTCTCTACCGTTTCATGATGGACGTAAAACTATCACTTCCGCACGATACTCCAAAATGCTTCAAACCAATTTGCGTCATGCCATCAAAAACAAATGACGTGGGTCATTTTGTGGCAGGACATTGCTCGACCATTCAATGCTTTGAACACCTTCAAAACCATCCAATCATTGTGCTGAGAGCTGCTTGAATATACCCCGAACAGTCCGGTCATGTCACCTAGTGATTTTCTGGTTTTCGGGAAACCCAAAAGTGACCAGGCAAAGCGCAAGTTTGTGTCGGACGGTGACGTGATTAAAGCAGTGTATTCGTGGTGCCACAATCATATCAACTTGGTGAGTTGGTGGGAAAAACTGGTGGAGAGTTTCTCGAGAAATAAAAATATTTTCCTTAGAAAAGAAATATTTTTTCAGTTATCTGACTCGTGTACACGAGAGACAGTATCAGAGATTATAATTATATTATTATCCATCTATCATTTTAAGAACCAGTTACTAGTCCTCCACAAATAACCTCATTTCACATCTCAGAAATTGAGAACAAGCATATAGGGTGCGCCCGTTTGATAAAGAACGTTTTGGAAAAATCATCGTTTTTTTACGCCGTAAATGTGATATTTTATTTGAGATTTGTATGCTGATGTTTAAAATGATTTAGTTTTCATTTTTATGCTCGAGAACGTTAACTTGCAACTAACACACAATATATAATTGTATGTTACTTCATTAGGTTACATTAGATTTGAGTGGGGACTTGGTGGCAGAACACTTAATTTTTTATGTCCTAAGTAAGTTTATATTCGTTTCTTGGGTGACCGAGATGTAAGAGCAGAGGCTGGGATGCGGACGATCCGACGGGGCGAATACCAGAATTCCAATGATTGGAATAATTTAGGATGTAGATTTTGTAATGGATTAAATTTTTCGATCTAGCCAAATAGTATCAGGTTATGTAATTTGAATGTATAATAATTACCTATTAAATAAAAAAGTCCCTAAGTATATATATATATATATATATATATATATATATATATATATATATATATATATATATATATATATATTGATCTCCTACAAAATATTTTGCAAATAATGTATTATTACACCAAGAAACATTCATAGCTCTCCACCCCCCTGCACCTTACTACAAAGAAATAATTGTAATATTACTTACAATAAACGTATTCCGTAATAATGAGAATAATTTGTTAAAATGTAAAATAGCAGCAGTAATTAAGAATAAATAGAAATATAAAAGCATGAAGTACCTGCTATTATATATAAGTGTCTCAGAATAAATGTTACTAACTTCTAAAGTTTTAGAGTAGTCGAAATTGATGACTTTGCCAATTAACATGTATTGGGAAATTTCACACAACGGTGAAAGCGTAGGCTTCCATGGCCGGAGTCAGAATTTACTTTAGTGTCCGAACGACGGCTCGCCCTAGGCCCAGATCCCAACATCAGTTTCAGTTGTCATGCCTCACGGCATTTCGCCCTGAGGAAGGTCGCAGCATGATGGCCGAAACGTCGGCATCTGTGCTTAAGACGGGCACTGATGTCTTCCATACAGCCACGTCGATGTATCACAGAGTTACACATATATCTTACCCCCCTTATTGTTTGGCAATTCCTTGTGCACAGATGTTTGGCCGGTCCCATTCTCACGTAATGTACCTGCAGAACTTCTGTGTAGAAGGGATTGCCTAAACGTCAGGGGCAAATGTCATGTAACAGCGTTATATCCGATTTCGTTTGAACCGTGTACAAACCTTAAGAGTTTGCAGCATTTATTCTGAGACCATACACACACAACACACACACAACACTCACTTAACACACATACAACACACACACACACAACACACACATCCCCAAATTAGAAAATTATCCACTTAAAACGTAAACTATGCACAGACTAAAGTGTGTCTTGTATATTGTGCAAGTAAACTCCGTTTAAATATGGAAATATTAACATATTTAATTGTAATACAACAAATTACCATACATTTTTTCAGGTTTTCTGGTATCATTTTTTTAAATAGAATTTTTAAAATTATTCTTATACACTGTAAAAGTTCTTTCTTTTTTGTGACAGTGCTCAAAAGTTTCAATCTCTTTGAATATGTAATAAAATACGATTCGTGTTTTAAAACTGCACTTCCTTTTCTAGAGGTCTCAAATTCGAATTTAGTTCTTCGTTTTTGTTATTTTTTCTGCAACGAATCGCCCAACCGGTCCGTTGGTAACAACTGATTGTGGTGGGTCATTGGTGTGGCTCTCAACTTGTTGAATTGTCCCAACCGAAGGAAGGGGGCAGGGAAACGATGCGCTCTGGCGCGATCGGTTCTAGTTTAGTTTTATTCTCAATACCTCAGATTCTTCTTCGCAAACGTGTCCTAGGCATGTTCTTCCGAGTTCCTTGTTCCAAATTCATAAGTTAGTAAGAGTTCGTGCCCAATATTGATATTCTTCAATTCGTCTCTCTTTAAGTGCATGAACTAGCTATTAATCATAGAATCATGACAAAATTAAAAATTTTAAACAAAGTTAAAAATTATGTAATCCTTTAATAAAATCAAAATAAAAAAATTGTAATGTTTATTGAACGAATGTAAAATACTTTCAAACAAGGAAATTGCAGAGCTTATGTCAAAACTTAAAAAAGATTCTAGCTGATATCCGTTTCACAAGCTGTTTCATTTTATAGCTTCCCCATCACCTAGAAAATCAAATGTAAAATACTCCAGTAAGTTTTTAGTCCTCTATAATTATTTACTTTGTGCATCAACTGTGTAGGTTTTAAAATTACCAAATATCGTTGGTACGTTAATGCTATAGTAGTTTTCTACAATGGCTATAGTAGTTTCTTACTTTTCTGTTAGACACGTCAGTAATAATAGAAACAATGGTAATTATTATTATTATTATTATTATTATTATTATTACTATTATTATTAAGATGAAGAAGAAATTATTAGGTCTGAAGGCAAGAGAGTTGCCTTACCATTGGTATAGAAATAAGATTGATGAGTCATCTGAGCAAGCTGAAAGATCATAGTAGTTTATTATGTCATTATTTTGAAAAGTGTTCACTTGAGTTAAAAAGGTGAATGTCGTGAAAATTCCAGCACCTTCCAGGACAGAAATACTTGTGTTACAAATGACCATTGCCGTGATCATCTGATGACCATAATTGCTGGTTCGTTTCCTCCCGTTTGATTTTTCTGGCGCATAATGAACATTTTCCCCACAATCATTAACACTTTTAGGTTAATATTAAATTCTAATCATAGTGTGAGCGATAGGATCAATAGTCGGTGAAGGGCCTCTGCGTTTATAAGACATGCCTTAAATGGAATAATTTTGTACTGTGTATTGAATTGTGTGTATTCATTATTATGTTATGGTATTAGATGTATAATAAGTGTAAAGAATTGGCCACCGGGCGTAATGCCCAAAGCAAATTAAATAAATTATTTATTTCTAATACCACATCTTTCTTTTAAGATTAACGCAAAAATAAACACTTTACCGTTTAAATGCAATTTTTTCGCACATTTTAGTAATTTTCTTATACAAGTTTTTCAACAAAACAATTTCCATTACATTTTGTTAGCAATTTGTACCCATATTCTACACTCGACTGATTCTCAGGTTCTTCAGTAAACACATGATGTATTGAGCATACAAGAAAGTAAAGAGAGAAATATTTATTGAAAGAATGTAGATGACAGATGCACCTCCCAGTGTATACTTCCTGCGAGAGTTGCGAACGAATATCGTGACATAAATTGGTAAAAGAAAACTTGTTTTCCTGATCTAAGTTTTTTGAGATATCTGTAAACATTAATTATTCACTTGTTCGTGTCAGACTCATTTATTCGTTTTGGAAGTCCGCTTAAACACGTAAATGTGTGTCTACATTTCGGGGTTAACTCTTTAAGTAGTCGGTTTAATGTCTCGCACTTGGCATTCTTAATGCTCTCTTCAAATAGCTTTCCTATTTGACCGACCAATTAAGCTTCTTGCTCGAGTGGACTGCGGCTTCTATCGTTTAGTCACGTTCATGGGTTGTTTGATGTTTCCTAACGTGACCTTTGAAGCTGGGTGTCCTGCCTTCCCTGCTCTGAGTATATTTGCTTTTCTTCGGACACACTTGTATTTAGAAGATGCATTACTTTCAAACACACATACGCTTGTCACATGTCGAACCTTGCTGTCCTCCTCACTGAAACCTTTTATCGCTCATTCAATTCCAATTCACAAAAACCGAAAACCTTCGCCAAAATAATTAAAAGTTCGTGATTTATTTTAACTTTTTGTCATGTTAATTCTTTTCGAAAATCTTTTAAGCGATATCTATCACTCTTATTCAGACTCAACTGTTCACTGCGCAACTTTTCTTTGTCATTTTTCAGAGACCTACACGATCTTTCAAACTTCTTTACGCAACACCTTTCGTGCCATAGAATAATAAAATCCACTACAAAATTGCAAGTGTAATTGCGATCAATTATTACAAATATGTCATATATTTCAAAATAATGAGTAAAATAC
The DNA here is from genome assembly GCA_011170035.1 of Teleogryllus occipitalis. Classification (NCBI taxonomy): domain Eukaryota; kingdom Metazoa; phylum Arthropoda; class Insecta; order Orthoptera; family Gryllidae; genus Teleogryllus; species Teleogryllus occipitalis. The sequence continues at coordinate 223,089 of BLKR01000431.1, read as the reverse complement.
AATGATTGTGGGAACTGAATCATTTGACTCGCAAGAAAATATAATTTTTAAACTAAAAAGGTCGAAAAACCCGAAAGAAATTAGCGATTTTCGACCAATTGACGTTCTGTTCCCCCTGCTTTCCGATCTCTTGGTAGACAGCGTTTTTTGTACTACGTTAATGTACGTACGAGATATATACTGATTAAAATAGAAGTAATTGAAGTATTAATATTGAAGTAATTTGAAAATAATTCTAGAAACTGACTATAAAATATACGATGCGTCGATCGAGGAGAAATATTACGACTGATATAATAGAAGAAAGATTTAAAACTAATGAACATATTATTTTATTGTAGAAATGGACAAATTGTACATCGTTTTTCAATCTAATGTATTGAAATTGAATTGCTAATGTATTGAAGCAGAAGAGAATCCACTCAGACATTTTCTAGCCTCCTTGACTATCTCAAAGTACAATCTCTCTCTCTCTCTCTCTCTCTCTCTCTCTCTCTCTCTCTCTCTCTCTGTCTCTCTCTCTGTGTCTCTCTGTCTCTCTCTGTCTCTCTGTTCTCTCTCTCTCTCTGTCTCTCTCTGTCTCTGTCTCTCTCTCTCTCTGTCTCTCTCTCCCTCTCTGTCTCTCTCTGTCCCTCTCTGTCTCTCTCTGTCTCTCTCTGTCTCTCTCTGTCTCTCTCTGTCTCTCTCTGTCTCTCTCTGTCTCTCTCTCTGTCTCTCTCTCTGTCTCTCTCTCTGTCTCTCTCTCTGTCTCTCTCTCTGTCTCTCTCTCTGTCCCTCTCTCTGTCCCTCTCTCTGTCCCTCTCTCTGTCCCTCTCTCTGTCCCTCTCTCTGTCCCTCTCTCTGTCCCTCTCTCTGTCCCTCTCTCTGTCCCTCTCTCTGCCCCTCTCTCTGCCCCTCTCTCTGTCCCTCTCTCTGTCCCTCTCTCCCTGTCCCTCTCTCTCTCTGTCCCTCTCTCTGTCCTCTCTCTCTCTGTCCCTCTCTCTCTGTCCCTCTCTCTCTCTGTCCCCCTCTCTCTCTGTCCCTCTCTCTCTGTCCCTCTCTCTCTGTCCCTCTCCCCCTCTCTCTCTGTTCCTCTCCCCCTCTCTCTCTCTGTTCCCTCCTCCCTCTCTCTCTCTCTGTTCCTCTCCCCTCTCTCTCCTCTCTGTTTCCTCTCCCCTCTCTCTCTCTGTTCCTCTCCCTCTCTCTCTGTTCCTCTCCCTCTCTCTCTCTGTTCCTCTCCCTCTCTCTCTCTGTTCCTCTCCCTCTTTCTCTGTTCCTCTCCCTCTCTCTCTGTTCCTCTCTCTCTCTGTTCCTCTCTCTCTCTCTCTGTTCCTCTCTCTCGCTCTCTCTGTTCCTCTCTCTCGCTCTCTCTGTTCCTCTCTCTCGCTCTCTCTGTTCCTCTCTCTCGCTCTCTCTGTTCCTCTCTCTCTCTCTCTCTCTGTGTCTCCCTCCCTCTGTCGCCCTTTCCCCTTCTTTGTGTCTTGCTCGCTCCCTTGCGCGAACCAGGGCCGTGTTTTAGGGCGCGGCGCGGGGCCTGCGAGGCGGGCGGAGGGCGTGCGCACGTCTATCTCAGGTTAATTCGCGAGCGGTTGCCGGCGTCCCGGGCGACGCGGCGCGCGCCTTTTGCCGCCGGCGGAGACGACAGCGGCCGGGGCGGCGGCGGAGGCGACGGAGAATGGCGCGACGCCGACGCCGGCGCCGCCTGCGGTGGCGGCGAGGGTGAGGGGGGACGGGTGGCGGTGGTAACAGCGGCCCGGGGGTGGCGCAGGACGCCATGGCGAGAACAGCACACAGTGGTCCGGAATGGTGTCAAAAGCTCGCGCTTCGTCATGACCGTTGATGGCGTAGCCGGGGACGTCCCGATGTGTAGCAATCAACGAGCATGCTTTCGGCCTCAGTGGGCGTGGATTCACATCACCAGCGATTCGTGTAAAGTATGTGGTGGATAGTGCGAGTTCGCGGCAGATTTTTTGGAAGGTCTCCCGTTTCTTGCGTGTCCATGGCTGCTTTTTGTCGTGAATAAATAAATAAGAAAATAGCGTGGTGATAATTGCTAATGCTGTTAATGTGAGAAATGCTCAAAAGCCACTTTCAATCGTATATCCCATTAACTCACAGAATGGCATCATTATAAAAGTTTTATTTATATTTCACCCTGTTACGTTCGTATAGTTTCAGAGGGATGTGAATTATGTAATATTTCTTTTACCTTATGTTTCTTAATCATTAATATTTAAATTATTATTTAAATTTTAAGGTACATGTTAACGTCTGTTATCTCGTTTAATATATAGACCAATTCTTAAAAAAACGCTAATGTGGTGTCTGTTTTAATAAAAGCTCAGAATACTATTACAATTATAATTTTTGTAATAAAATATGCTTATAATATAATGTAATGTGCGTGAACTGCCAATTATTAGAATTGCACTATTTTGTCTTCCAGTTAACAAGCCAGTCTCGTAAAGCATTCATTACCTCGCTTCAATGTTTGAGGGAGGAACAAGCTATCATTTTGAATAAATTGAATTTTGAGGCCCACTATTGGGTGCGTGCTTTTCCGCTCATTAGCGCCCAGTGTGTGGTGCCGGGCGGGAGGGGGGTTGGGCGCCGTCTGGCGCGGTGCCGGGAGGCGGTGGTTCGTCTCCTCGCTGCGACGCCCCGGTCCCCGCCCTCTTCCCCGTTCACCCCCTCTTCCTTCCGCCGCCCCCGCGCTCCCGGCGCCGCGCTGTCTGTCGCGCGCGCCCTATCGACCGCTTGCGCCCGTCCCCCCGCCTGCCCTCGCGTGGATTACCCTCCCGCCGCGCCCGCCCCCGCCCCCGTTGTCGCCGCCGCCGACGCGTCGGGTGCGCCCCCAGCCTCCGCCGTCTGCCCGCCGGATAGCAAGTGAATAGGAGTTTTGAATTGTTAATTTTCCGCGGAGTAGTTTTCGCAGAATGGGCAAGCGAGAGGGCGAAAGTGGGAAGGGAAAGCAGCTGTTGCAACTTTTTTGGGGAGAATTGTAGCTGAGAATGAAAAGACGTCGGTGTAATAATTTTTATGGTTGATTAATTTCCGTACTAGCGCAGTTTGGAATGATATTAGTGTAGCCATGGTTGATTAATTTTCGTGGAAAGACGTGTTTGACTGCGTAATGTGATTGATAATGATCTTTACACATAAGTCCACGTCTGGAAACGGGTTTCAACGTGAAATGTACTCTTGTTCTTCTGCGGTATTTTACTGTTCAACCAATTTCACTCCCGAGAAATTTTAATTTTGTCTCAGTTCGTTATGTTCCGCATGTGTGAAATGTGCTGATTATTTATTTTTATTTTCTTACTAGCTGACCCGGCGAACTCTGTTCCGCCTTAACGGCCGGTCCCATCTTTTTCTCGCGTCGCACTCACTGTGAGAAACTGTACTATCCTTGTTGCACTCGTGATAATAAAGCGATTGCAGATTGTGTTTTTCTCTCAAACAAAGAAGAATTTTAAAAAAACGCTCTGATATTAAATAGATAATTAAAAAATCTATTACGTAGCAGAGCGTTTTTTTTGGAATTGATTTTTGTTTAAGAGAGAAATACAAAGCTGTAATCATAGGGATCGGCTGTTTAAGGCAATAAATAAGCAGAGTTTGGAATTTATTAAGTTAAATTGTTTATTAGAAAATGCAAATAAAAAAATTAAGTAGATTCATCATTCATTATTGTTCCTGTATTTTGGTGCATAGGTTAAGTATATATATGTATAACGTAAGTATATAATAGGTGCAGTATATATAGATATAACGGCGAACGAAAAGCGGCTATCATTATCGCCTTCTGTTATCAGTGCGGCGTTACAACAATGGGTTACAACAGGCAACAATGACCGCTAACATGCGAAATCACGCGAAAACGTGCGAAAACGTGCAAAAACGTGCGTTCTCACACAGGAACGCTATCGAACGGGATAAACAGTATCCTATGTCCGTCTCCTGGCTCTAAGCTTCCTGCTCACCAATTTTCAGCCAAATTGGTACAGCCGTTCTTGAGTTATAAATAGTGTAACTAACACGACTTTCTTTTATATATATACTAGCTGACCCGGCGAACTCTGTTCCGCCTTAACAGAGAACTCCGTTCCGCCCAAACATACGAAAACCCGCGAAATCACGGGAAAACATGCGAAATCACGCGAAAACGTGCGAAAACGTGCAAAAACGTGCTTTCTCACACAGGAACGCTGTCGAACGGGATAAACAGTATCCTATGTCTGTCTTCTGGCTCTAAGCTTCCTGCTCACCAAATCGGTACAGCCGTTCTTGAGTTATAAATAGTGTAACTAATACGACTCTATATAGATATAACGGTGAACGAAAGGCGGCTATCATTATCGCCTTCTGTTATCAGTGCGGCGTTACAACAATGGGTTACAACAGGCAACAATGACCGCTAACATGCGAAATCACGCGAAAACGTGCGAAAACGTGCAAAAACGTGCGTTCTTACACAGGAACGCTGTCGAACGGGATAAACAGTATCCTAGGTCCGTCTCCTGGCTCTAAGCTTCCTGCTCACCAATTTTCAGCCAAATCGATACAGCCGTTCTTAAGTTATAAATAGTGTAACTAACACGACTTTCTTTTATATATATAGATTTATTCATTCATTCATTCATTCATTCATTTAATCATTCGTTTTTATCAATTCTGATTTTATGACCATGTTGCGTCATAGTGCTACATCTGTCGTGTCACATCGCCTTACCCTCTTTTGTCGCATTCTGTCGTCTCTTCAACATCGCTCGCTGCTCTCCGGCACCCAACGCGCAGCATAAGCCTCGCCGTGCCCCCATATTCGTTTTTCATTTCCGTGTCGTCTCCCTTCAGTTAATTACTGAAATTGCCACGTCGTACCCGGAGAGCAGGATTTGTCGGAGCCTACTCTACGCCTGCAGGGAATATTGTCACGATTTCGTTGGAAAAGGTCTTGAGAGTTCAATGCTTTCCCTACTTTCTTCAGAACGAGTCAAATTGAAACCTTTTGAGATTAAAAATAAAATTAGTTAAACTGTTGGTAGTAAAAAAAATTAAAATACGAATGGTTCTATTCTGTGAAATATGAGTAATCCAGCTCAGATGTTAGTCATGTGCAGTAATCGGTTTCAATCTGTTGACGTTTCTTTGTGTATTGTGCCTTGTCGCATGTACCACGTAGTTGTGCATCTTTGCATCAGGCTTTTAAATAGTATAACTGTGGCTTCCTGCTTTTAACATGAACTGCAATCGAATGGATTAAGAAACTGAATCTCTCTCTTTGATGTCTTTGAAGAATGTTTTTTATAGTTTTTATTTCTAGTTTATTTTTGTACTTTCTTATTGTAAATTAAATTGTAAGGTTTACCAATTTAATTATAATTTAAATCGTGTATATTTGCGAAAAGTTAAATAAATAGTGTAACTTGAAATTAATCTTTCACTCCAGCAGGATAATATTCGCTCTCAACAGTGCGAGGTAATACCGAATAGGTGCAAAACGGAAACTATTCAGACAACATATGTAATATTCGAAATGTTGCACAAGACCTTACTATATTTGATTATCCTGACTTCTCTGGTTCATCTTCCCAAACATTCGTCATTCTGCCTTTACTTTTCTTTTCTCTTCTTTTCTTTCTCTTCTTTCTCCTTTTTTCTTTCACTTGCGCGCATGCATAACCACACGCCCACGTCTGTTTTCTAAACGGAACATTGCGAGGTTCTTGTGTAAGAAATTCTCTGAGAGGTGAATAACTGATTGCAGCGATACTCATTTGCAATGGGGAGCGAAATAAATTCGAGGTTCCACGAACGCCGGTAAATAAATAGATCTCCAAATTGCCTCCGATCGGTCAGATACGCTCTGCTTGTTACGAATGCTACGCGGCGTCGCATTGCGTCCGAAATGCTCTCAGTATAGCATTGCAACATTCCTTTCTCGTGTATCCAAATAGAGGGATAACTCTGATTTTGTGTGTGTGTACGGAGGGGTGGGTGGGTGAATGTGGGTATCTGTATTTGTGAGTGGGAGGGGTGTATGTTATGGCGTTTAGAGGTGGGGAGCGTGTGGAACAGGCGCGAGGATAGATGCCCGGCGACTCGCTTCTGCCGCATCGTGCGATCGGATTCCAAATAAATAAATGGAAGGCAACAAACATGCCCTCGCGGCGCTTCTGGGGCAAGGGACTCCATCTGCCGCTCGTTTTCAGCGTCCTAGCCAGGGACGTCGGGAAGGATTTATTATGAAAGGAAACTCCTATACCTACCGACCTGATGGAGCAGGAGCTTGAGCCTTGAACCCAAGTGCGCGTTACACCTTAAGACATTGGGTTCGAATCCCGCGTAAACCATGATTGGTTTTTCCGCGTGCGTGGATTGGAGGCCTCTTCACAGTCTCATATGTCTCATACCCGTCACCCATTTCATCCCCTCCCCCCCATCCCAGTAATGTGCAACAAAATGATTTAGGAATGTGTTTTGGCGAAGACGGGAGATAACCTGGGAATCACAGAATTCATCCCAATACCTTACCCCTCCTGGTTCGTAAGAGCTGAGGTGTGTCTTCGGGAATCTTAGCGTATCAAAGAAATAGAAAACTGTCTGAGATAGACTCATGAGCTTCCTCAGACAGACTGGGAAAGATGTCGTCACCTACCCCACCAATTAGGTTAAGGAAATTCTTCCTGACACCGCAGAGAGGGGCACGGGAGGTGGGGATTCGCAAAGACTTATCAACAGACAAAGCGGCCTAAACTAAAAACAAAATGTTAAAATATTTTTACAAACTTTAATACGTATGAGAGATAGTTGTTAAATCATAAAATTCGAAATGTGTTGACTGTAGGGAATTGGATTAGATGTAATAAAAACTTGAGTTGTGCTTCATTTGTGTAATGAACCTGTTTTGACAGCCACGGATGTGGAATAACATTGTGTTGCGCGGGTTTCCGAAGGGGGACAACACTAGATGTTTTCAGTTCGAACGGAAAAGTGCCACGGTATTTTTAACGAAAATTCGTCATTCTTTGCGTCGGTGAATGTGACTAGGGTAATGGATGCGCTTTGACCTTTCGAGGTTAACGATGATATGCTTACTGGAACTCAGTGTTGTGTGAACTCTATAAATCTCTCGATGAAATTGGCGAGTTCGCGAATGTGTGTTCCATTTACGTAATTAAATCCTTGATGAGCAGTGTCATTAAGTAATTGCAGTGCGTTAATGAAAAGGGGAAACGCTTTGCGTATCACCAGGGAAATAAACGAGTTGTATCTTGAACTGAATCGTGAAATCAGAATGTCATTCCGTGGTGCGCCAAAGACTACCCACTGCATTGCCGCTGATTTGCTTATTAAATCGAATGATGCTCTTATTTGCGTTTTAAAGTCTTTGGTTCCATATGCTGCTGTAATTTATCGTATAAATAAAGTGCCTACAAAATTACAAGTAATCAGATTCCTGTGATTTAATGATTCGCTTTTATGGATTTAGAACTTGCATTCATTGGGTATCTTAGTTTATTATAGGAAAATAAGTTTGTTTATATCTACATAAATCGATACATATCACTGGACAACCGGATTACCCCCTTTTGAATTAAAATGTATGACTCTGAAAGTATAGCGTGTGAAGAAATGCCGAACTTCACATTTTAGTACAAACAAATAGTAAAAATAGTTTGTGTGCTTATTTTAACTACGATTCGCATATTGGTAAACATATCGGAATTTACCAATGTATGCAAAACATTTGAGAGAATTAATTATTTTATTTTTTTACTCAGTGAACTCAATGGGATCGGATGAGCATGGCATGCCAGATGTTGAAAATTGTTTTAAAATTGACATGTTATTCGTTCGGTGCCTTTATTTCGTGGTAATGTGAGGAAAACATAATATGTTTTAGGAGGCATATTGCTACAATGTTTTGTAGATTGTCACAGAAGATATTGCTTCATTATCTGGGTAGACTTTCCATGACGCACGAGTTATCAGAAAAGGAAAACTACAGAATTCTCTGTAGTGTAGTTGTGCTGGCACTATTAGTTTTGATTTTCCATAACTAATATATTTATCTTTTCTCTTTGTTTTTGCGAGTAGAAAAGATGTATTTCTATCATAATTTCGATGTAAAGTTTTAGAGTACTGAACGCTTTCTATTTTAGGAGCTTCTGTTCTTCAACTCCGATTTTAAGATGTAGTTGCATTCTTGTAGCAATTATATGCAAAGCACCGAATGTTTATGTAATAATAAAATTATATAATAATAATAAAATTGTCTTTATTTGCTCTTCCGCCTAACCACTTTAATTAATTTACAATTTTAAAAATTACAGTTGAGGCGTTCGGATGTAATTAATATTAACTGACTTTTAATGATTCGGATGTAATAAATATTACCTGACGTGTCGCAGAAGAAGAAAAAAAATCAATTTGTGATTAACCAACTACATTAATTTATCAGTAGGAGCCAAATTAATTTATTGTCATTTTTTGTTTATTCTTGAAATTTTGCAAAATGGAAAGACATGATGTAAGGAACATTCTTAAAAAATGTGTAATAAGATAGCTCCCACTTATTCCACTTAGAATCAATAATTCTTAATTCACCAGAAATGTCAGTTGTCATTACCCGACAGCCTCAACTGTGAACAATAAACAAAAACAAAAAAGGGGGGTTATTGTACATTTACGACTGGGATGCAATATGTAGTAGGTATTCTGATTGTTATAAGTACATTCTGTATACATTTTGCGGTTTGTAACTGTCGATTTGTTGACAGCTAGTATACATATGGGGACGTTTCTATTTATCTTCCAGCCGCCTAATTAAAATACCCTCAATTGTTGAATTTGTATTAATAATACAGATGAATATTAAAATTTTTGGAGATTTTTCATTTCGAAAGCTTTCTTTTTTATAAATTATTTTTTCTTGAAAGAAACCACATTCAGGATCGTTGAAACATCATGTTAGTCCTAAAGTTGAGGATAGTATAAAAATTATTTAGTTACAATATCATCAAAACTGAGCGTTGCGTCGTCTTCAGGTGGGCGATTTCCTTCTGCGTGGTTTGCCGGTATCGAGTTTCAAAAATTATATCAAGAAAAATGTGGTATATTTTTGGACAGCAAGTATTAGTATTTTTTATTTATTGTTGAGTATCCTTTTTTATATTTGCTGTAATGGAAGACTTACATTCGGTGCGTCGTTGGCTTTTTTTTTCTGGTTGTTTCACAACGGTGACGAAAGACTAGGCGATATATGTAGTTACTCTCACTTTCCTGTTGTCGGTATCCCGCAGTCACCTTCCCAGTTCGAAGTCGCTACTTTGGGAGATACCTATTGCCCAATTCTACCGGCTGGTCTGCTCACGAGGCCTACATTAGGCTCCTTCCCTAGACAAGACTTTCACTCGAGTTGACGTGCGTTGGCGTTGGACAAGGACCTCACGAGGTTTCTGATGTCATGAGGGAAAAAAATGATATTGTTTTTAAGCTGGTAAAAGATCCATTTGACAAAGAAGATTGGGTGCACAAGAAGGAAAGAGATTTGAACATAACATGAGAAAGGGTTGGATGTAGTTTCTTTAATATTTAGAAGGCTTCCTTTGCATATTGTGTGAGTCTGTGAAAACCGATTTTCTCCCCCATGCGTATCATACAGTTTTTTACTGTTTTTTGACTAAATGAATATCTAAATATGTAAAACCGCATTGAAATCTCTTAAGCCGTTCTGGAGATTGCCCAGGACTAACAGGCAGACAGGCAATAATTTTAAAAACAAATGAAATTTTTTTATAACATTAAAGAAGCTTAATATACAACAATGATAGTTATTTTGGAATTACAGACACTTCAATTTTATTTATATAGGTTACGTTGAATTATGAAAACAGGTTGCAAAGAGTTTTTGGCAAGAGATGATAAGAAAGTATTCCCTCCTTTCTTATAAAACTATTTACTAATTAAAAGAAGCTACAGATTTTGGCTATTATCCCTTATTATGTCCTTCTTAATGGCGTAATTTTAATTGTAAAACATGCGTCTATTCAGCTTGGTTTGAGATGAGCACTTACTTAAGAAAACAACATTGCATAATACAGGACGGAGTATAAACCATTCAAAAGGAATGAAGAATACTAATAAGTTGTTTGTAGTCGTGAAACTCGTATATCTATAACGCATAAGAAAGGCTGTGGTGCACCCGTTGCTGGAATCGCCGTCCTCCACACCTAAGAAGTACTGAAACTCTGGCGAAGTACCTTGGCCGTTAAGTGCCGTATCGTCGCCACGCTCGGCAAATTACTAGCATCTCCCGGTGTTCTACTTGCAAGAGCCGGTGGGATGCGGTGTCGCTTAACTTCATAGCTCTTACGGGAAGCGATGCTCTCGGGGTTCGCTGCGTTTGCTTTTAAGCTCAAATCCTCGTGGAGCTTTCCGAAGAAACTCCGGGCGCATTTCGCAGATCGAAGCCCAACTAGAAGGGCTTATTACTTTCTTTTATGGAATTGGGGGTTTTCAATATTTTTTAACAGATTTACGAAAGTAATGATATTTCCTATGACGTTTTACATAAACATAGCCATAGAAAAGTTGTATTGATAACATTTTGTTTAATCATTTTGTCGCGGAGGCATTAGCTTGTGCGCCAGCCTGCCATCTAGTAATTTATGTATCTACATGTAGTTTTGTTGTCTACAACTATAAAATAACAAAGACAATTAATTTTTCAGTGCTATACAAATCATTATGTACTGCGTATTATTGTAGAAAAATATTGAAACATGTTTAGTTTTCCTGGATTTGAATAACTTGTATTTGTTTCGTTTGAATGCTTGATTTCAAATATTAGAGTGGTTTTCTTTCTGTGTGTATTTTTCACATAATGAAAATTGTTCATTAATTCTCCATTCACAAATTCCATTTCGTTGGAAAAAATACTGAATTGTTACACCATGTCTGGATACTATTAGAAAATCCGTGGAAAAGCTTTTGCGAAGGCCGAATACTAGGTGGAAAGACATTGCATGACATAATTAAAAAAAGGTTCTGTCTGATGAAAGCAAACTCATTTTTATTTAAGTTGCTGTATGAAGGTAGAATGAAATAATTATCCGTATTGTATTCCCCAATGTTTTATTTATTTATTTGTGTCAAAACATAAAAATGATGAAACCTACGACATCATTTAACATGAAAATAATTTGGGCTGAAAAGACTTCATTTACTAAGAGTCTATACAATTTATTTTCACCATTCGATCTGTGAATAAACGGAAAACTAGACAGAAATCTATAGCCTGTTGATCCCTCTAGTTCACCTCCGACTGTCTGGACACGAATCTTCCACAACTCCCGGGCCGCGGACAGTTTTCGCGGCGTGATTTAGCCGTGCGAGGCGGGAGGAGTTGAACGCACGCGCGGAACACGAGGCGCATCGCGTCTACTTCCGGAGTGGATAGCGCGCCGTTCTCAGGGCGGAAGGGGGGGGGGGCACGGGAGCCGCCGCGCCGCGCCGGCCGACATTTGCATACAAGCGCGTAATGGAAGACGCAATTATCCGGTTGCGGGGAATCTCCTTCCTCCGCGCCAGGCATCCCTCACGCGAACGTCCCTCCCCTCCCTCCCCTGCCACCCGCCACACTCACCTTCGTCACCCCCCTTCTTCTACGTTGCTCGTACCTGCGATGCGTGATTTGCTACAGCCCGAATGCTACTGTTCCATTTTAATCCTCTAATATGCTATCTTAATTTTATTCTCAATCTTCTTCCCTTGTATTCTTTCTCCTCTTCATATTCTTTCTCTTCTTTCTCGTTGTCTTCTTATTCCTCGTGATTCTCTTTTTCTCGTCCACCTTCTCCTTCTACTTTTTTTCTCGTCATTCTTTTTCCATATTCATTATAAAAGTAGTATATTAGCAAAAATGTATTAGGATATATCCGTGCATCAGAGCTAATGTTGGAAGGTCGTTAAATCCACGGCGTACCAAATCGACGGAGTATCAAAACGCAACAACTCAGAATTCTAATTTTTGAGACATCCTTGTTGTAAAATGTAATATCGGTCTCAAAATGTCAGATACATCACTTGAATTTGAGATGTATAGTACAAAATTAATAGTAAATTAAATAGACATTTTAGAGCGATATTTAACTTCAAAACATCTCAAACTTAGAATTCTGAGTTGATGTCTTCTAGAATTGGGCTGTCGTTATATTATAAATACGTTGGACTTATCTCAGTGAATACTATATGTTTACACACATCTTGATTACCGCGTCTCTATAATTGCGTTCTTTTCTCTGTATAAGATCCATTTCATGATACACTAATAGAAATATTTGTTCCGAAATAATCGTTAAAAATTGTTCCTTTTGTTTCAGTAAATTTTGTATTTCAAATATACCTTGCACATATTTTGAATTAGTGTACTGTGATACGATGCTCATGGATTTAAGTATGTATGGAAAAAATATCCTACTGATCAAATACAAAAAGTGATTTAGAATTTTGTAGTTTTTGCAACGAACGAGTGATGATATTGTTTCGAATATTCTTATTCTAACATTTCTCTTGTCGGAAAATAATCTTATCTCTCTGAATGGGTCTACTTCGATTTATTTGATCTCTTTTGGAGAGTGCCATTTCAAGAATTCAGTAAGGGGGAAACATTCCATTTCTAGCAATTCCGTTGCCGCCAGTGGTTGGTAGAAGTGTCTCGGTTCCAGTGTAAATATTGAACGCCGGGCAGAGTATGGGATGTTTTTGTCGTGGGAGGGAGCAGTGATCTTCCCCGGCTCGATGACGAGATCCCGCGTGGACCTACCCGTCGGCTTGCGGACCTCCGGTCAGAGGCACTGCAGTGACACGAGTTGCTGCCTTGATCCACCTAATCCGGTACGATTGTTCGGCTTATTCGGCTCGCGGGGGAGACGGATGGCTGGGAGAGGGGGTGGGGATGCGGAGGTTGTTTGGGGGAGGGGCAGGCTGCTGCGCTTCGCTGCGCGCTCTCGGAATGCAGCGCGGTTCGGCGGACGCTGTAAAAGTTCAGGCAGGCCGCTGTTCCCTGCAACCGGTTTCCGACTTCTGACGCGTTTCGCTGTTTTATTTTGCCCCAGCCGCGTTTTATGGGTCTTCCCGGCAGACGCGCACGTGAGCACCGCTCCTGCCGCCGTCTCGCCGCACAGGGTGCGTTTTGAGGCGGTACGATGCAATGCGGTGCAGTGGATGCAACAACAATGTATTGCCGCGTGGAGTTTTCAATTCACTGCTTAAAATACACTTATCGCTTGGAGGGAGGTCACGAGAAAAGAAACACGGAAGAGAATAGTTCGTAACCTTCTCAACGATGTTCTTTTTGTACAAAATGTGTTACGACGTGCAGAGAATTGGATTGTATACATTTTCAGGGATGAGGAGTGTAGCGTAGGGATGAATTCTGTAAAACAACCACACTACTTACCAAACATATGATACGAGTGTTGCATTCGATAGGGCTCTGAGGCTTGAATGTTAATTAAATTGTACATTTTGATCTCATCCTCAAAGAAGTTAACTTGTAGTTCGGGACGGATAACCATCGAAAGGTTCCAGGAGAAAATACACTCGTATTTTATATTACTCTTCAATTTTCGTTGCTTATATACTACGGTTTCTTCCACTTCTGACCTATTATTACGCGAAAAGCATGGGTAAAATTAAAGATGTGAATCTATTTGGAATGCTCATAAATTGTAACGTTAAGGGGTTCTGTTGCCCTTAGAAAGAAAACGTCGCGCTAAGAGCTCACCTTAACTTTAGAGATTATTTCAGGTTCTCCGTTGAATAAGTAATGAGATTTTAAAGTTCCCATGTTTGGGAATACTAAATTGGTTGAGTTCACTTCACGAGTAAGGGACGTTCGTGTGGCCTTTCAACAACTGTTTCGCGATCTTCTGGAAAGCGTCAAGATAATGTTTTCAATGTCCCTGGGGCATGCACTATTGTCCTTGCCACATCCCATTGTTGTTAATTGTACGCATTATAGTTTGGCCAGGAGTCCAAAGAGGAAGTTTGGCCGCCAATACTTCGAGATTCTCTCGAAGTGACTGCTCTTTAGCACCACCCGGGAACACGTGTGACTTAAGGTGTGTCACGGACGCGAGTAGCAGGTTAATTAACAACTTTTTCTGATATGTAACCCTGTACGCTGCCATACGCTAAATAAATCCCATTGTTATTCCCCGATTTGGAATTCGTGTACACTTGTCCTTGTTGGTAGAACAGATAAATTCGGGTACACGTTTGTCCAAAGGCGCTGGTTCTAAAATCATTTCAGGTCTTCCTACAGAGCAAAAGTAAAGCTAATACTTCATCCTCGTTAATAGATGAATGCAAAACAAATCGGGTATCAAATTTATAAAATTCACTAACGGTTTCAAACTCTTTCTGATTCCAACCGATGAACTCTCAGGAACACGGCATGCATTTAATGTTACTAAATGGAAGGCATGTCAAGGGAAAGCTAACAAGCTTACTAGAGCTCGCGAGCATTGCGTCCAGAAAAATTGGCGCGAGATTTAAAAGGAAGGGTTGTGCAAATCGCTCCGGAGTGGTGGCTCGTCACTGGATAACTGGTCCATGACAGTCTCTACGAGAAGTTACTGGACAGTTATTGTTACAAATTTTGTTATGTTAATTCCCACTTAAAGCAAAGGAAAGTTCCATTAAATTCAAATTCACAATTGAAATAAAATTAAACATTGGGATCGAGTGTATCTTGATTTTGTAAGAATGATATAATAGCATTAACGTTGAGTTTAGGGGGTTTAACAGGTAAAGATTCTTGTTAAAGGCACTGCCCGTCCGAAAGTGAGAATTATTAACTTATAGACACTTGTTTATCTATTTCACATTATTGCTAAATACAATAAATAATTCAATGATATTGAAACTCAAAACAAAACGAAAACAAGGAAAGAAATAGTCATTCAAACATATCCCTATCCCTTGGCAAAAATGTTTATCAAATGCAGAAATTGAAAATAAGATAAACATGAATTAGTAAAGAATATAATCATAATCGAAATCCTGGTTGTTTGATAGAATAAATCTGGAAAATATATTTTCGTATGAAGCCACTATTCCCCTCCACGCGCCGCTTCAGCGTGTACACCCCTTTCTGGATTTGAAGGGGAAAGTATAGCGAAGTCAGGGGAAGTTGCCCTTGCTCATGGGAGCGCCGGATTTCTCAGGCGGGCAAGTAACTCGTGCGGGCGCGGTTTGACGTGCCTGCTTTAGGGTCACTCAGAGAATTCCGTCGCAATGTTTTTCTCTTAAAACCTCTTTCTCCTCCTTGTAAGAATTCCAAACGTAAAATACTTCTCTCACGTGTTGAATCTAAGAGACTTACACAACATTTCATGTAATTATGAATGATATTTTAACATAATTTTCCCGATGAAAAACTAGATTTTTTATTAATTTGAACATTCATTTGTAGTAGAATCTTAATATAACAAATTTTACAAAACTGAAACTCCAATATGTATTTTAAGATTTTCACTTTCTAACATCAGACAATTTGTAATTTAAATTGAGACATAACCTGTAATTCGAAAAATTATTGGGTTCATTTCCTTGGCTCTTGTTCGTTTCGGGCATAGTTGTGGGAACCGCTTCCCCTGCGCCAGCTAAAAGCGGTCGTATTTGTTGAAAGCTCCCTACGAATTGGAACACCACGAGTATTACAGCTTAGAGCTTGCTTAGTGTTTAGTACGTACAAATCAAATGTATCATAAAAGTTTGGGAAGTACAGGTGTTCTAAAAGAACTGTAAATGATTTCTCGTTGGCTTTCAAAAAATTGATGTAAACTTCGTGGACCTTTCGCTGGTATTTTGTCTTTTGCCTTTCACTTTCGATGAGTGTCGAGTTTCAATTAGTCTTCTGATAGGAATGGAAAACAAAGGTATTGTCGATATGTTATCCAACACTACCTTCCGTGGAACGTGGAAGTAAGGGGTGTTTTTATCAAACAAAGAAAGGCGGAGGGAATTTGTTAATTAAGTCTGCACCCAGGGGATCATGGTAATTTGTTGCGGTACGGTTAGCAATTATTGTGTCGAAAGCGGCAGTGGCAGAGGCAGCGGTCACGGCGATGTCCGTGGCCGAGGAGACTGCGATAGTCTGGAAGGTGACTGTGGGCGTGGAAAAGGCTGTGGTGACGGTGGAGACACTGGCGGGGGCTAACGGACGTTCCGCGCGGGGGCGCCGCGGAGGAGCTGTGGCTGCCTGGAGAAGCGGCGAAGCTCACGCTCGTTGCAATGCTACAGTGCCGCCGGCAAAATTCACCACGGAGAGAACGGCCGCTCGAAGAATAGCAGGGTTTGACATGCCGCCGAAGAATGGAGTTGAAGGTTGCTTTTTTTATTATTTTTTAATTTTTTTTTAATGAGTGGAATGACAACGGAACTTCGTTGGACCTGTTCTGTGTACAGGATCCGGAATCTTGTGGATCTAACGATGTGAGAATTTATGTATGGGATGTTGATAGAATTGCCATTATGTGTAAAATTTAAAATGGAAAAATAATCTCAATGTGGTTATTGATAGTATGTTATGAAAAGATGTAATGATAAGATTAAGTATATTACGATGCGCGCTTGTTCCTCACAAACTTTGTACAAGTGTGTGAATCCCAATTACATCGAGTTTCTTACCGTACTTATTCTATGACTAATAACAATTAGAAGTTAAAACTATATATTATTTCTAGCTCTTGTCGTACCTTTGGCGGCGTTAATTCCAAAACTGATTAACTCCTGTTCGTCATTTGAGAATTTTGGTATCAGTTCGGTTTACCGTCACCAAACTGCTGTTCGTCCCAGTAGGGAATATTTACCAGAGTGATGTCCAACGATTAATTCTCAGTGTTACGTTTGTAAACTTCAGTGTAATTGGTGAAACACATGTCCAGGTGTATCATAGAGCCTGTCATTATTCAACGAACTGCAGCCATCTAATAAGAGAATAAAAATCAATTGCCTTTGTAAATGTTAATGCACAGTCTTTCACTTATTTTATGTCGTCTTATATTTTGCTTCTTTTCTGCTTGTGTGTAACACTTAAACATCTTTCTTCATCGATGGAGTGGCTGGTTCTTGTATTTAACGTTTAATTAAAGTTATTCTTATATTTAATTTACATTACTACCGAAATAGGGAAAACGCGATCCCTATATTCTCGGCGGTTCTCCAGCAAAATATAAACATAGCCTTGTTGAGCCAGATGTGTCGTATCTCATACGAAACGGTTTCGCCGTAGCGCCTAAGGCTGGCGACAGCTCGTAAAGCCCGGGTAATTAAGGGAAGTGTGTCCCTTGTGGCAAGGGCTTTCGGCGGAGGCGTGGCGCCCGCTGTGCGGCTTCTTTCCAGAGAGTGCGGGCGTCGGCCAGGGGTGCCACCATCGGCCCCCGCCGCATCCAGAGTGTACATAAACAGTCGTGACATCGGGGAAAGGAGTTCATTCAAGAAATACGTACCCGCGTTCGGCAGAGTGGGGGAAGGGGGATAGTCACTGTGCTTTGATACTGATCGCTGAAGGCAGGGGTGTAGAATTGAAGTACTTGCATTGCAAAAGGAAGCGTCTCATTACAAGGCATTTTGGTAGAATTTTCACGAAAAGTGTCTTAAAAGTAAGTTTTAACGACAAAATCGCCGATGATGAAACATTTCGAGACACTTATGGTATCATTTCCTTTTCTAGTGTCCATCCAGTTTATGTATTTCTATATTTCTCTCCTTTCTCTCTTTCTTTCTCGTGCTCTTTTTTTTATGACTCCAAAGTTAAAAATCAAGCAGATCATTTGACCCTACGTACTTAAATTTCTTCACCTTGCGCTTCGTTTCTTGAAATAATTGAATTTCTATCTGTTAACCCAATGTCGATTTGTTAACTCGATCTAGGATGAAAATCTTAGGAATTTTTTAATTTGGCACCTTATAGGATCCCAGCCTTGCGGGGGAATGCTACAACAACTGTCTCTGGAATATTCATGCGAATATGAAATCTGTTTTGGACGGGAGGTTTATGGGAGGGTTTAATTTTGCCTGACATTTAGCCAGAGTTATTTTACATACTGCGAATACGACATGGTCACTTTGCATTTTCCGCCTTTCAAAAATCCACGGACCTCAGCGTGAATCGAACCCGCGCTTCGGGGATTTAAAAAAAATATCCTGTTACTCTTGTAACAATGTTCCAAGCCTAACCGTTCGTCGCCGTAAGTTCCTGGAGTTCCCAGACGGTCACTCATCCAGGGACCCTCGATGTCTCGAGCAGCTTTATCTCCTTGTCTTCACGAAGCTTGATTAAGCAGTTCGGTTACCGACGCCGGATTATGAGGCCGATAAGCTAACAACTCACCGAAAAATATAAACAAAGTAATTCGTGAACGAAAGTAAATACGACGATAGCAACAATGGAGGCAGAAACGAATGCAAAGACTTGAACATGTGAATAGTAATATTAGAGAATGTGCATGTAAACAACAACCGGGAAAATAATCAATATTGTGGAAGATTTAGCAACATATTGAATACGTGAGCAATTTCCGTGGGGGGAATGAAATTTTTTAAATAAAATATTTCGACAAGAACCAAGGAATAGATATATGAAACGCGTGACACAGTGGCCAATGAGAATTTTGATAATATTCGAGTTATCGAATGAGATGCGCAGTAGAAACGTATTGGTGTGCTAGTTGCGCAATATTCTAAAAACAGGTGACAGGCGCCCAGGATGAACGAACGGGCAGACGAAGCGTGGATCCGGTGATGGTCGGAGGTAGAGATGAGACAGGATTATTTTTCGTTATTGTTGAAGTGAAGTCGGGAATTATAATTTTTACGCGATAGTGGTAAACGCGGATGATTGTGTTATGAATTATGAAGGAAGGAAATTTGACTAAGATTATCAGGGAATTTCGGAAGTAAATGTAAAAATATTTGTGCACTTATAAAACAAGGACAATTTTGTGCGGATTAAACAGCAAAATGGAGATGGAACGAACCGGGAGCGACGGTTAAGGATGCTGTCCTGCTGCAACAGGAAAGTAAGGAACGAGGAATTCTGTTAAAAATTGAGATAATGTAGGAATACCAAGTCTTATTTAATTTTAATAATTAATTTAATATTTTGAAAGAAGTCAATGGCCATGCATTCAGGGAGAGCAATAGAAAAATATAAGATGTAAAACAACAATAAGGGATTAAGAATGATGTTTTGTTAATGTTGGTTTGGGATTGGATTCTGTTTATCAACTGCTATATACTGTATTCATGTACATGTTTGCAGAATACAATAGCATATGTTATTTTCGAAGTAAGTATCATTATTTCTGAGTATAGAGAGAAGTTTTTCAGATCCCACATCGGAAATTATAAATACGTAATACGTAATTAATACGCAATACGTTTTACGCAGACATAAAATTGCACAGCGGATATCCTGTATAGGCGGCCTATCGGACCAACAAAATAAAATTTATCATGACTGTATAATTTCGACATAACTAATGATAGTAAAAGGGTAAAAAGGGGAAGACAGATTGATGTACGATATTCAGTTTGAATTGTCAGTCGAAGTAAGATACGGTTTAGTATAATGAAATCGCTCTATTTATAATTACATTCGCTAGAACAAATGTATATTACTTTGCACCACTTTGGAGGATGTATAGAATGTTAATGTTCAATTCAATAGATATTTTTGCATCTACGAATTGATTTTTGAAGAGTATGAGATAACATTATTTAAAACACTTCGCTTGAAAGGCAATTTACTGTGGATTTGTTTTTGTATATTTTATTTTATTGTACAAATTCTCTACTTTTGTGAAATAATTCAAATTGGGCGATTGCCTGTACTATGTATGAAAATAGATAAATTAACTCTTTTATTATGTCCAAAATATAAAGTAATAGTATTATACCAATTGTCACACGCTGGGAGATTTATTATTTTATTTTAGACGAATTTGCATATGAACACCCAAAATTCAATTATTTATTTACATCACCATGTATAACCAATATTACAATATAACTGTATTATTAATTGGATACCACTTTCTGGATACCTGAAAAATTCAGGGAATGTTTGAGACTGATATTATTTCTCGAATAACATTTGTTTAGTTAATACTGTTAATTTTGTCTTTTTCGTAGTGAAAGCAGATAGCTGACAAATTCATGACGAGAAGTACCAAGAGATTTGAAATCTAATGTCTCGATCTCTCTCGGAATGCATTGGCGCAAGGAGTCGGAGATACGAATCCCATCTCGATCCCATCTCGATCAGGTTTTCGTCCAGTTTCCCTGATCCATTGAGCAAATGCTGAGATGGCCCCTTGTTTTGCTTCTGGACATAAATGTAACTTCATTTTCTGTGCACGTCTTCTAGAATTCAGTGGGAAATACAATTATTCAAATTATCGTTTCCACGTTGTCGCGGCAGGAAGTAATAAGAGCCAAAATTTATTGCTTATTTATCCTTGAAAATAGATTTTATTACATGGGAGTTTTTTTGTTTTTTTTTTTTCCCTTTCAAAATTCAAAATGTATTGCTTATTTATCCTTGAAAATCGATTTTATTACATGGGAGTTTTTTTGTTTTTTTTTCTCCCTTTCAAAATTCAAAACTTAAGTAGTATGTGATTTAGTGTAGGGATCACAGAATTTTGAAAATGTGCACACAATTCACTTTTCCCCATAGCCCGTCATACGCAGTTTTTAACTGTTTTTTGACGTAAATAAATAAATAAATAAATGAAGGAGAAGAGGGCTTAGCCTATAAAAGCGTTTTAATATGGAACCAAGTTTTTGTTTTAATGAGAAATATTTTTTAAATTTTGTCAGCGAAAAATTAAAAAAAACATCCTGAAAGAAGGAAAATCAGGGAAATTTGTCTCAGGACAAGATTATCTATCACGTATCAAGAAAAATAATTTTAAAATAACAAAATTGAAATAATTATTAGTCATGTATAGGATTTATTTGGCACGCCGGTCTTCCCCCATGCAAATTCTTATGTTAGGAAATAGCACGTGACTTTCAACATATTAACTTTTTTATATTTGGATCACGAATGAATACTGCAGTGATCGTGTGTGTGTGTGTGTGTGTGTGTGTGTGTGTGTGTATGAGTGTGTGTGTTATGTCGTGTTGAAAGTGTATATCAATAGCATTTACGGCTCGCAGCCTCCTCGCGGTGAAAAGTGTAATGTACAACATAAAAGCATGTTATATCACTGTAATAGTTAATTTGAGCAAATTGTATCTTGAAAAAGAGACGCCACCTGCTCAGTGTCCATCGTGGTGTACTCTGACATTGAGCAGGTTTGCGAATTTACGATTCTCTGCTCTGGGCGACTCAAAAGCGGAGGCTTGAAAAGTCCCGCATTGTCGTGTCGGACGGCAGCATGGTTCCGCGGCCTTTCAATGATGTGACGTATCGGAGTTGTAAAAGGAGGGTGCCGCCATAACGGACGGAGGGCGAAGAGTTGACTGCAGGTTCGCTAGCGAGCTGCGATTACGCCCATAAACCTCCGCGGCGGATCATTTCGCCTCCATTGAGGCGGAAATTCGCGTCGTCGCACGGCCCGGACCTGCACGCGCATGATTTCTGTTCTTCCTGTGCCTGCTCTTTTTACGACCCCTGCGGCCAAAATCGCGGACGTGAACAGAGAGAAGCAGTCCCGAGATCTCGTTACTGCAGAGATAATCACATCGTAAAACAACCTAACAGTCGTCGTGCGAAGTATGTTTCATCGCTGCGGTTTCATTCTGTAGCGGACGTTGTCTTGGCTTATATAGGCAGTTAGTCTGTCATTAAAAGATTGCAGACAGAAATATCATAGATTAATAAAGTAAGTTATTCTTCGACAATTTCTAATTTTTTGTAGCAAGACCTTTTGAAGTCTAAAGATTTAACGTTGTAGACGTGTTATACTATTGTTTCTTAGTTTCTCTTCATTTTTTACTACAATAATTTGTTATTATTATTATTATTATTATTATTATTATTATTATTATATAATTGTGGTAAAAGCTGTTCTTTTCAGTTCAAAAATTATTTATTGTAAGACTCTTTTTCCTCTCAAATTTCGTTGACAGTATCTTATCAGTGCTAAGAAAATCGTTTCTCCTATTAAATGTGAAAAACGGGTAAATAATTGAGTGAAGATGGAGAAGTACCATTGCCATTAAACAAAACATCAGGTTGATTAACAAGAACGCTTTAACCCAGAAGCAGGTTTTTAGAACGATGCTTCAGACAATACGAGCATCTTCAACAAAGTTGCTGCGTGCTTCATTAAAATATTCTTATCAAGTATTGTTTCGAAAAAACAATCTTTCTGGCCCGAAAATCCTGTGTCTGACCTTTGCCTGAGTCCTTCGAATCCAGTAAAAGAGTGACTCTTCATTTCGGTCACTTTCTCCACACCTCTGCGACTAGATTGTCGCCTTCGTGCCCACACTTCTTTTGAACCTTTGGACCCCGCGTCGTCCAATCTCGAAGGGCGCTGCCGGTCGTACCGGGTCGGGCCGCGCCGGACCGGGTCGAGCCGAGCCGTAGAAGAGCCATGTCTTATTCACGCGCATGCCCGCTGCAGCCGCGTCCGGCGCCTCGCTCGCTCGCACGCTCGTAAACGCCCCGGCTCGGCTCCACCCCCGCCCGCCCCACCCCATCGCACACCCTGCCCCGGCCACGCCCCCACGCGGACGCTTGCAGAATAGCGCGCCCGAAATGGATGCGATAGTGAGCCGACGACGGGGCTCCGGCTCCGGCTCCGCCGCCGGAGACGAGGCCCTGGGTCGAGTTTCCGTCCCACCTTGCTCGTGTTACGCGGGCTGCATGATGATCTCTCCCAACGAATGTATGTCGTAGTTGACGGAGTTTTATGCTGGGTATTTTGGCGTGGAAGTGCCTTGCGAGTAAATTTCCATGTTGAGAGCATATTTGTATTCGTGTCACGGTGACCGTATGAGAGAGGATGATGTGTCCCGTTGGCCGGACGATGGTTTGTGTATCTCTACTTCCTTGTTCGGCGTTAAGGAAATGATCGAATGCCACGACGTTCTCAGTGGGAACATTGAAAATGAAATGTTCTGTCAGACAAGGTTTCAAAGTCTTCTTCCAGTTTGCACGTGTGTTTTAAGTTACATAGATGTGTACTGTATAGCAACAAAGACGTACTAGTTAAATCATACATTAGTAGGTTTCCTTTTTGTTGCATTCTTGCTCATTTTTGCATTTTTGCCCATGTCTAAAAGCACTTGTAAATGACAAGATAAAATAATAGTATGTAATAGCTTACAGAGGACACTGTTACTCCGAAAAATATTATTGTTACTTCATAGAAAATACTGTTTACCAGCATTTGCTGATTTGAACTTGATCAATAGGTGTAGAGCGATTCTGACTCTTGTATTTTCGTTTTCAATTTCACTCGTTACATAAATCGCTCAATTAATGCAAAATATGAGTATTATTGTTTCAGGAATTTTGAGCTCAAGTTTCAATCGATGTTGCCCTGCGATTTTTTGAATACACAAGAAAGACCCCCTTTGAGTATTTTTACATTCTCACCCTACTTCGTTGAAAATATTGTAATAATGCGTCGGAAATAGGTAATTTTTCAACAGAAAAACTGGTATTGCCGGGTCCTGATAACATTGTGTAGTCAGAATCTATGTTTAGTGGGGTCCTTGATACCGAAAAATCGATTGACGGCCAAGCATCTCACCGCCTGGCTGTCAACGCTAGCTCATTGTTCGCTAGCTAACAGTTCAGAAGATTTTCTCCAAAATTGATATTTCCCGATCGATCAGAACGAACTCGAGGCCCAGCGAGATTGAAACAGATATTTTGATTTTCGGGGGTACTTTTCATGAAGCCTGAAAATTCTCTCAAAAATCACTCCAATTTTTTATATCGTATGTACTGTAAATTTGGACAATTAGTACAATATAGGATGTTCCTAGTCCTCGTTCACATTATGTGAAATAAACGCTCCCTCCCTGAAAGTCGCATGATGCCATTGCAGTTATTACCGTTGCGCGACCCACAACACGGTGATAGCGTGCTACTCAGGTAGTTTGCGACTCTTTATGATGGTCCTAGGTCGGTGCCCGAGAGATTTTAATGCGTTAACCCAAGCAATGCCTTCGTTACGCTGTTCTCGGTGTCCCCTTGCGTGCAGATACTTGCAGCGTAATGTAGATTGAGGTAAACTGGTTTATGGACCATGGGAGGCCGTGTTATCCGATAAAGAGATCTCTCTTAAAATGCAATGTCCTACATTCTTCCAGGTCTTCCCGTTTCTCGAAAACACTAGATCATTCGAAAAATCACGCTCTGCTACTTATTGGTTGTGTAAATTGGCTGACATCTTAGTAAATATCGTGTCCATGCGTGTAGAAAGAACTTTCGTCTATTTCAGAATTCAGAATACGTCATTTTCAGAATACTTCCTATTTATTCGTTTCTCACGAATGTTTTTCAATTTTTATTACAATTTATTGCGCACACTCCTAGTTATACATTTTTTTATTGATATGATGTACCCTGCTGATTTCATCTGTAGGATAACATAGATTTTGCATAGATTACATAGATTAACTTACCAGTCTTTTTTATTACTGAACAGATACGATGTACTTCTGAAATTGACTTCACATCCTTTTTTTCGTACCGCTAATATCCTTTTTGCAAGTGTGAACGTTTTTTTTATAAACTACATTCTGTATACACGATATAAATGTCTTCAAAAATTCCACTTAGGGTGAGTGTTATAGATAATGTGCAAAAGGTTGGAGGTTGAAAGTAATGAAGCCTGAAGGACTACTTGAAAGTCTGTGGACCTCTGCTCCGTCCGTTGTGGTGGGATTGGGCGTGCATGGAATTGCTGGCAGTGAGTCAAAGGGGCTAGTGGGAGAGCGCTCTTGGGAAGGGTCCTTGTCCGACGCGCTGCAAGACGTGACGAATCCCCGCAATCAATGGAGCTTCGCGGTCGGGAACACTTTCGAACTAGGCTATCCGGACCAAACGCGGTCGGTTGAGCGTTTCTGAAGAAAGCAAGGTGCGTGTGTGTGTATTTTCTTCAAAGAGGAGACACTCATCTGTTAAGGTTTCACTGAACGTTTCAATTTGTGGAATTCCTTATGGTGAGACTAGTTTGCATTTTTGTGACACCTTGGTGCCTCTTGTCTATAGAGTGATTTGTTGTGCGTTGCTTACGAAAGTTTGGTATCCAAAACGAACGATGCGTTGATGTACATTGTTAATTTCATCAAATATAAATAAACATAATTGAGTGAACAATAACTCTTCGATATTTTTTTTCGTGCGTCTCTCTCGCTTACACTCTCCCCCTCTTTCTCCCTTCACCCTTTTCCACTCCCGCCCCTCGCTCTTTCTCCCCCTCTGTCTCTCATTTCACACACTCTAAAACTAAACGAATAGGAATCAAAAAGGAAAATTCCTTTTAATGACAATTATGGTTCCCAAAAATTGTTATGTCCTGGCTACTACAACTACTTTTGTAAACGTCTTCTCGTTGCATCTGAAGGAAAGTTTCTGAGCTTATCAATATTAGTACCCGTGCGAGAACTCTCACGTGAGGAAAACTGGAGGAACCTGAACCTCAGAGTCAGGATACATATAAGGGCGCTGTCTCCAAAAATATAACAGAAGGTCCCTAAAAAGGAATAGGTCATTTTATAGATTATGGCTTGAGAAACATAACTCGAGGCCTTCAGCCTCGAAAACCGTGTTTTCAGACTCTAAGGCGCCGGATCACGCACAATCGATCTCCGGAAACGAGCCGCTACGCGGACCGTGTTCTGCTGGATTGCCTATGCGCCGGCCTACTTTAGACGTGTTCTTTCAACAAATATTTATAAACCGAAATTTCAATTCGCACCTTTCTATGACATTCTTTCTTTTGACACCTCATTTCTTAATTTTGGTTGGGCGTAAAGAGCCGTACAGCTTATCTATAAGACAAAAATGATGCAGGTGATTGAACTCTCGTGCATTGCTTACCGCAATGGAAAATGGGAGTGAGTGTTTACCTCAGGTTTCGAACGAGGAACTTCACGAACAAGACGTTTTTCGTATGTTCTTTTAATTTGCAAAGTATGCACAGTGTCGAAAGAGATTTAAGTACCGCGGCGAGAATTTAGTTTCAATGAATATTTTTCCAAATATGTCATCCCGCCTCCCAAGTTGATTAATTCAAGGGGCACGGGATCTTCCGTGGCTCGTTTCTGAGCGGGATCCCCTTTATATCAGAGGCCGAGCATTCGTGGAGCCATATCAGTAATCCCTTTGAGCACCTAAGCTGACGCCATTGGCATAGCTTTAACGCTTAACCTTATATAAATATTTGTAAGCTTTGCGTGGCTTACGTTGTATATTCCTACGACCCTGCAGTGAGTCTGTGCCTTGGTCCGCTATGCTCGAGAACAACGGCAGGTTCCGAAGCAAGTTTCTAATTCCATAAACCATGTCTCCTCCGCCTTTCGTTCGCTTTGTGCAACCTCACGAGCTGAATTCTACAAGCGAGGAAGACGTTGTGCAAATAAGAATATATAATTGAATAATCTAGAGAGAGGGAAATGTAAACAGGCAGAAGAAAAACTTAAGTGGAAACAAAACCAGGAAAACGAACAGATACCGCGTGGTAGAGAATCATACAAGGGATGAGAGCATATTTGATCAGCTAATGAATGGGGCTTCTAAAAAAGGACTTTTCAATTAAACCAAAGCAGAAAATGTTAGAAATTTTGCACAGAGAACCTGAAAAAAGAACGTGCATGTATGAACAAGATTCATTTTCTAGATGTTAGATTGTGTTCTATTCTATTTGCAACGCTAAAAGTTGTTGCAACCTGTACGCATTTTGTTCTTTTTTATATAATATCTCCTTTTTACTTTCTCGCTACGGAGTAGAGAGAAAGGTATGTAGTGCTGCGCGAAAAAAACGACCACTTTTCGGCAGAAAAATGCGTATTACAGGACCCTGGTAACGAAAAAGTGGATAAAACCAGTTTCCAAATTTTGAAAAAATCCTCTTACCACGTGGTGTAGCCAGGATCCGTGTTTTGTGGGTCCTTGATACCGAAAAATCGAATTATAGCGAAATTATGTCCGTCCGTTTGTGAACAACGCTAGCGACTATACAGTTCAGCCAATTTTCTCCAAAATTGAGTTTCCCCAGTCGATCTGTTTTTTGTCGCAGTCCCTGGTATTTGAAACCGATATTTTAATTTTGGGGATACTTTACATGAAGCCCTTGGGAAATGTTTTCAGCGTCTTTCTACAATTACAGTTATGAAGATAAATCTGTTCCTTCAAGGTAGTTTTTGAAATAAGGTCATGTATAATTTTTCGAAAATTTGAGTACTTTTCGCGTAATTTAGCGTGAAAAGGCGAGCGAGATGGTACGGGCTGGTTTAGCACCATAGTTTAAAATTAGTTGTGGGTAATGTGGTGATGATAGGATGAACAATGTTCGAGTAATATTCGAATGAGGTAAACAAAACACCAAAAATGTTGTCATTTCGCTCTCGAGAAATGTCGCCCTAGCCGCGTTGCAACGCGTCGAAGCTGCTTCATCCTGCGCGTATACGGGCACATTTTCCTGCAAGAGACGACGACGAGGGCATTTCGTGCGTGTGACAAGAACCCGCAAGCCGAGTGTACGTGCGGAACAGTTCGGCTCTTCGGAGCCTTCGCGGGGTGCGGCTTCGGGCTCGGGAGCGTCCGGCAGCAGCCGTCGCTACCTGGGCCAATGCTTTCCATCCGGAGTACCCCGGAAGGGAAGAGATTGCAAGCCCAATCTTCTCAAAAAGAAACTATTCTTCTGGGACAACAAATCTCCATCATCTGCTGGGATTTACTGGATAGTGGAATATGAAGTGAATGAGCACCTTTAGGAGTCTTCGTCCGCCGTCCACCACACTGCAAACCCGAACCAGGGACGGAAAGGCTCGTGCGTATGTGGTGAAAAATATCTAAGTCACACCCGCCAGCCGCTCATCGTGTGTAGGACCCTAAGTGGGACTTGCGAACTTGGCTCGCGCAGTTTGCGAATCTGTGTGTGTCGCTTTGTTTCACTGCACTTCCCGTTCGAAGGTGTGTGGTGTTCAGATGGTCCGCTTACGTCTGAATCCAACGGCGTCGAATTCGAGAGGCAAGCGGCGGCTGCAGCACGTGGGCGTGCTGGTGAGCGAGCGGCTCGGCTTGTGTCGGCGCCGCCCGCCACGCCAGGGCCCGGCCCAGCGCGCGCACTCGCTCGCTGCATATTTGGCGCGAAGCGGCGTCGCAGGCGGCCCGGAAGGCGCTCGGCCTTGCCGCCCCTAGGCCCTGCCGCCCCGCCCATCGCCACGCCCCCCTCCGGCTATTCTGGGACGCGGCCGCTGCACCGGCGCCCTACCCCTTCCCTCCCCTCCCCTCCCCCATCACCCTCCCGCCCTCGCGCGACCTCACGCGCCCTCGCCGCTGGTTGCTGTTCTACGGCTCCCCCGCCCACCAAGGACTCCGGTTATTTTCGACTACATGGAATCCGACGACTGCCCGGTATGGACGGTCTTCGTTATTGGCCTAGTTTTAATTAACGGATCGTTGTTGGCAGGGTCTGTATTTCTGAGTTCAATAACCGCATAGGAAGTACTGCTTCGGTTCAGTTTTAATTGTCACGTTTTAATTGTGGAAATGCGTCTCAACGTCCTGTTCTGGCTAGTGAAGGTGATGGACATACGGTTCTATTTCAGCAGATTCGTGAATCTCGGAAAGCTTTGTGCTTTTTTGTTTTACGAATTTACTCATTCATTTTGTGTCACTGTAACTAACGTTTAACCATTATGAATTTAATCATTACATCAGCTGTATTGAATAATGAAGACTCTTCAATTCAGAGAATTTTGTTCAATTTCCCACAAATACATCGGTCCACTTTCACGTAATTAGTTTGCTAAGAAACCGTTATTCAGCCGATTTTCGAGTTACTTTTCTCCCTGATAATCCGATGTTTCGGATTATTTTCTGCTTCGTGGAGTCCGATGTTCGGTATTATAGTTCTATTTAATAATGTTCTATTATTGTTACAAAAAAGTGAAGGGTTTTTACTAATGACGTGGGAACCCACGTTTTGTAAATGCGAATATCTATTTGGAAAGGTCCAAGAATTATCCTACACCATTATTTCTTCAACATGGAAGACATGGAAGCTTTAATTTGATAATTGGGTCTTTCAATACCTTTCTGAATACAAAAATTTATCTGTCTCATATGAACAAAACTTTATTTTGATGAAGGTTATATTGGTTGATTTATATTACCTCAAACTCTTCTTTCTTTCTATTTTTGTGTCCGAGGTTCTTGGCTCCCCTCGTGCATTCACTTATATTTGGCTCCAAGGAATTATGAAAGGAGCGTCTTACTTGTAATTGACTCAAATCTCTTCCTTCCTTTGTGCGGCCCTTTAGTCTGACATTGATATTTTTCTCCAGTGGTTTCCGACTATATATACATTATTTTCCTCAGACGTCTTAGAAGGAGTACTGTAATAATTTGACGAATGTATATATTTTAGTTTCGTTAATTCATAACTGATGATATTTTTGTCTGCAACAGAATTCATAAATATAAATATCGTTATTAAAATTCCACTTCCGGCTCTTCATTCATTTATGGTTTACAATGAATCTTGAGAATAAATACAACTCGAAAATTAAATTACAGTTCGATGCGAGACGTGATGCAATAGCTAAAGTAGTCTATAACTCCTTGTACCAAGTGTTACTGGTTCGGATTTAGCCAGTGACAGGTGTATTTCCGTTCTATGTTTGTGTTGTGTCACGGACGACGCTTATCCTATTTCGCGAATACGCATTTGGCAACACATCCTCTCATCAGACTAGTAATTCTTTTGCCAAACGTCAATATCTCTTAGTAGATGCGTAAAAAATTGTTGAACATGTAAAGGAAAAAAAGATACAACACATTTTGGTTAGCCAGATTTAATTCATGACCAAATGTCGAAGTAATTTCAGTTATTTCGAAATCGGGCCCCTTTTTCTTTAAGACACGCGATGTCTACATTTCTCCTTAACCACATTAACGATAACACCTCAAAATACCTTTCGTTCCCGCACTATTCTCCGATCTTGGCCGATAACACGCGAGAGCAACGCCATGTCGCTCTTTTATCTCAGGTTTCCCATTCATTGAAACGCCATAAAAACGCTGAAGGTCGCTGATTTGATTTGCGGTTTACGGCGGGTAAGAAGCGCTTTCTCCAGCGCTCTCGTGCGGCGGCTGCGCGCGCTGCGCACGGCGGAGCGCATCGTAGGCAGGCAGGCGCACCGGCCGAGGCGGCGTCACGCAGCGCTCCCATTGCGGCTTTTTGCGCCCCCTGCCCCCGACGTCCCGGGGACGTCCACACAACGCCTCGGCGACGCCCGCGCCCCGCGCCCCGCGCCCCGCGCCCCGCGCCCCGCGCCCCGCGCCCCGCGCCCGCGCCCCGGGCCCCGCGCCCCGCGCCCCGTGCCCCGCGCCCCGCGCCCCGCGCCCCGCGCCCCGCGCCCCGCGCCCCGCGCCCCGCGTCGCCGGACGCCGTGCGCGATCGCCACCCGCCGCCCTGGGCCCTCTGTCGACCTTTCTGCGTCCGTGTGGCTCGGTTCCCTGTCGTCCGACGTGTGTTTTCACTGCTCCCTTCCGATCCGACACTCTGCTTTCCACCTTTTGTTCTCTGCGTGACTGCCCCCGGTGTCAATCGCGCTCCGTCCGTCGTCCATCGCGCCCTGTCCGCCGCGCCCTGCCCTCCGTTTCTGTATGTCAGAAAAATCTTGTGGATTTTCAAAAATGAGACTGATGGAGCTATTCATAGGAGACATCGAAAAATCTACCAGTCAAGATGGTATGTAATATCAAATTACAGAAACTTTGATCCATCCGTTTATGGATTCAACTTGTTATTTTCTGTTCAGCTGATATACATTTTGGTGTAACCACAATAAATATGTTTCCAGTTTTTGTCCTTCAGTGGCGCACTGAAAGAAAACTCCGATAGACGAAATTAGATGATCTATAATATGTCAAGAGATTAGAACGAGATTTTTAAATGTGCGGTAGAATTCAGTGTTTTCTACCTCGTGACCCTTCGTACTGTGCATCTTTTTCTTCAGTGATAAAAATACTTACAGGCTTGAATACGATCTTTTTTTTATTCTTTTACTTCCGAGACACGTTCTTCTTTTTTTGTCGGCCGTGTCGTGCATAGTTGCTAAGAAGAAATTTTCAACACTTTACTCTTCAAATACGAGAGCAACTCAACATTCGCTCTAATTGTCTGGGAAACCCGACAAAAAGAGTATCCTCGGACTCACGGACACTCGCCGTGAGAGAGGCCCACTTGCGAAGCGTTCGCCCGCACGGGAACTCGACAAGCTCTTCTTTTTTCTTATCATTTGTGTGCTTCTCGTGGGAGAGTCATCAAAGTACGTGTTTATTTGTGCCCATGACACGTTCGACGGGAATGAGAGTACCGTTACTTCTGCGAAGACGTAGATTTAATTCTATTTTAATGACGTCTAAAGAAAAGGAGATTCGAGTCGTGTATGCTGTTATATTGGGCGTTCTAATGAGCTGATCAAGAATCCCTGTTATTTGTATTTAATATCTACTCCTATGTCTTGTAACGAATGTTCGACAGTCGCTTATTTTCAGAACTATGCAGGCTTTCTTATGCATAGAAGGTTTCCTAATAATTCGTCGATGGTATTAATATTTTTCACAGTTTGTGCCATTGTTGCTTCTTGAACATTTCTCACATTTCTGTTGAAATTGAATTCTAGTTGTGTGCTTGTATGGTCAAGACATTCTTGTTACGTACAGGCCAATTCTTCAAGTTTCTTTTACTTTATCTCCACTTTTTGACGACACCGGCGAATTTGTGGCATATTCAACGTAGTCCTAGAAGTTCTTCTAAGGGCTATCTGCATATTCCTCAATTCAAAAGTAGTCAAGATAGTGTGATATCGTTATATATACTTTAGTTTTTTAAAATCTGTTTTTGGTTCTCTTTAAGGAAATATACGAGTATTTCTTGTACGTTATAGTGCTAGTGCATCGACAAGTGATTTCACGTGTTCCCTCTTAAAAAATTGATTAGGCACATTTGAAGTAAGTAACGAATATAGTGAATTCGAAATCTTCAAAAATCGTTGTCTTAGGACACGAAAGATATTCCGAGTAAACCCGCAGAGATGTAGCTCAGCGA
This sequence comes from Teleogryllus occipitalis, assembly GCA_011170035.1. Classification (NCBI taxonomy): domain Eukaryota; kingdom Metazoa; phylum Arthropoda; class Insecta; order Orthoptera; family Gryllidae; genus Teleogryllus; species Teleogryllus occipitalis. The sequence continues at coordinate 190,780 of BLKR01000431.1, read as the reverse complement.
TGTTCTCCTATCACGCGATCTGTCAATAAAATGAAGAGGCTCTTCATAGTAGTGATCTAACTCTCTTCTCTGACTATAATAATTTACGTCCGTAGGGTATCTGCATACCTGTAGCACAAATTTGCAATGCGTGCAGAAATTGAAAGAAAACTATGCAATCATTGGCCATGTCAGAGGTGCTTATAGTGTCGTTAGATACCCAAGAACGTGGGAAAAACCTTAATCAATGAAACAGTTTCAATTTTGACTGAAAATGCAAATATCGTATACTGGGGTCACTTTGGGCCGTACAGGAAGCTTGTGTGCTACCGCGCCTTGTGGAAAGCTATTGTCTTAAACTATGTTGTGTTGTCTCTACCAGAGGCATTAGTGGATACATAATGCACCTAACGAGCGGTGCTATCGATTACGCCTTTTAGGAACTGCATTCTCAATACTCTGTTCCCATGTTTTTAGTTCTTAATTTTGAATCAATTGACGTTGTGCTGATGTATCTCGGAAAATTTGTGGTACTACTCAGAGTACAGTAAATTTAAGGAGAATGAAGTAAGTGCACACTTTTACAGCACTATTCATTAATAATTGTTTAGTGATATAGTTTCTACTCTTTGGGTTTCTTAGCTTTTTTTGTATTTAAGAGATAAATGAACAAATGGAAAAGGAAGGAGTGTCTTTGTGCCAGTAGCTCTTGAATATTCAATGCGATATTTTCAAGTATTTGACACGTTGCTTTTAATTAGTTAAATTCTACATTTAGTTGCTTGTGAAAACGGGAAATTGTATGATTAACAACTAATGCAGTGATGATTCACCCCGTAATAACACTATCAATTCATTATTTTCTTAATCCATAACAGGAAAATTTTGCAATGGTGCGGTATGAATTCAAATGAGATTCATATGAGATTCAAAACCCGAGTTAAAATCAAAAATAGGACTCTTCGCCGTTTCAGAGCTTAAAAGCATTTGGGGTAAATGATACGCTTTCTGTTATCGTTATCAATGTTAACATGTTTACTTAATAACTTAAAAAAATATTAATTAAATAAAGTTTGGAACTTCGTAATATTGTTTGATTCATTCCTTGCTACAAATCAATCATGAAAGGTAAAATTGTGCTACGCATCGTACAGCATTCAACAACGATCGATAAAAATAATGTCATAATAATGTCCATCCTATGAGGTGACTTTGTGCCAAGTTTAGGTTGCATTTTTAGTTCAAAGACATTTATTTCTGTAATTATCGCCACATAAAATAGATAACGCTCGCTTTTAAAGTTCGTATACTGCTATAACTTTGTTAATGACGTGAAAAATAAACAAAGTATTTACTAAAATCTTCCCAAAGTGGATATGTCAAGTGACTTTCCGAAGTGTCGAAGCCACCCCGGTTTACGGTATTTGATTGTGTTATTCCGTGTATTATACTGCGCCTACCGACTGAATTCGCATATTCAGGGCGTCACAATTTATGACATAGCTAACGTATTGCGACAGCAAGGTTCCAAGGAAGCGACCGCTCTATTAGCTATTCATATATTGCCTTATTAAATAACAACTTTTTTATTTTCTGGGTATGTAAAGAATTGTATGCTATATTATGTTATTGCAGTATTCGTAAAGACTGTTTGTTAAAATATTTAATACCCTGCAGTGTTATGGAAGTATTTTATTTGTTCTTCATAAGCAATGACTTTGCAAAAAAATATTGTGTTGTTGTTCAGCAGCACTTTTGCTGCTGCAGGCCACTAGTTGCATTCACATTCCGCGACATTAAATTTTGTTGGGGTGATAATTGAAAGATGGCGTCTGAACACTATCTGTGGACGATGCAAAAAGAAACATAGTCTCTGAGTCCCGAACTTATTTCTCTTCACTTTGAGTTGGGATCGTTGATAATATTTAAAATTATTTCAGATTTAGCGATGTAATATTTTGTTTCCAAATTTCTGGGGCACAAAAACATGTGACGAAGAGGTAATGTCGATGTACCACGTTCGATGCCATAAAGGAACTATGCATCTTCTAGATCTAGACAGAACAAAAACTCGTGGTGGTTTACACAAATGCTGCGGACAAAACGTGTGGCCCGCTGCTCCTCTAGTCAGCCCAGGGGTAGAGGATTGGAGAAACGCATTGCTGATAGACTGGAAAGAAAGGGTAAAGGAATTTAGTGTAGTGAAAAGCGTGTGGCATGCGAGCCATTGTAGCGGGCAGTGTGGTCTGAAATCGTGCGGGTCCAATAGCAATTTCATGGTAAATGTGTTACATGATGAATATCAATATCAGTAATCAAAAAGTTTAATAGTTAACGTAAGAAACGTGCCGAGAAGCCTTAAAGGACGTGAGCTGCCGGTTCTATCAGGTGCTGATAGAACTGAAGAAAGAAGTAGAAGACATCCGTCCTGAATATTTATTGTACTATTAGCCTTTAGGTTAACGAGTGAAGAGTTATATTTGTTTTTTCAGGTGTTAGGTGACCTGTCATAAATTGCTCCCTTTAGAGTTTACTCTCCTATTTATACTGTCCTATGACAAACCAGGTCCTGTGCGAAGCATAGGAAACTAGTGGGGACTCGTGCGTGATTTGTCAATTTCGTACATAAACAGCTTAAGGAAACCGTTACTAGTGCTATTATTTAAAAGCGTCCAGAAATGAACATGCACAAAGTAATTATTGCACGCTACGTATTTCAAATTAAATTTAGAGTTAGCAGTTAATAGCTCATGTTTTCGTGTGCTTTCATGCGCAAGAAGAAACGGCATTTGGCCAGAATGTTGAATTCTTATTAGTATTACTGTGTTCCTTTGTTAATTGGCAACGTAGTATAATCATGTTTATCAATGATCTAAAATACATTCTTACGCCAGTAGATATTACTAATGGATTCTGAGAGTGTTATTTTACATAATGATGTGTCTCTGCCCCATAGCGTCACCGCAAAGTGGGAGGAGTGGGGGTCGCGCCCAACCGTCCGTCCGTCTGTCTGTCTGTATCCGTCTGTGAACAACGCTAGTGGCTAAACCGTTCAGCTGGCTTTCTCCAAAATAGATATTCCCCAATCGATCTGGCAGATGTCGCGGCTCCTTGAATTTGAAACCTACGTTTTAATTTTGGATGTACTTTATATGAAGCCCCTGGGACATTTTCCAAATTTCCAAAAAAAAAACCTGCATCGTTTTTGATTAAATTTTGTTGATGTATTGTGTGAAGGACGTGTAAGAGAATGATGCAGGCCTCATTTTCGCTGACAACTCTGATTTTTCGAAAATTGCAAATATTCGAAATATTTTTTCGGTGTCTCCCCACAACTGCAGTTATGAAGATAGAGATTTTTTCTTAATGCAATATGTTCCTTAAAGATAGATTCTGTAATAATGTCATGTACAATTTTTCGAAAATTAGCATACTTTTAGCGTAATTTAGCGTGAAAAGACGGGCGAGAAAGTACTACGTACTGTTTTAGCACCACTAGTTTGTTATTTGTGTTCTTTCTAAGTCTAAGTCATTATTGCGCGAAGCTTTATCTCAATAAATAAATGAATAAATAAAATCAATTTGTATTGTTGGACCGTTTGTACATAATATGTATTGCAGTTACATCTGCTGAGGGTCAGAGGATGTTAGGACTCTTCTTTATGCCTTTTCCGTCATTTTTTGCTCATTACCCAAATCCCCAGTACAATTCTGTTGTAGGCGGTAGGATATCTTAATATTTAAATGGGGAGAAGACCTGGTGAGCGTCACGCTTCAACCCCATATTTACTCATTAGATAAATAAAATTGTGTAAAGAAATTAAATTAATTAAAAATATTAAGTACAAATATAAAATAAGTAAATAAAAAAAATAAAGTGTTAGTGACGTCTTAGGGGATAGGTCCTCGTCTAGCTATAATTTGTCTGGGGTGGGGAGTACCACCCAAAAGTATGAGGAAAGTAAGGGAAAACGGAAATTGATAATTTTTTGCAGTAAGTCTGTGTATATTATTTTCCTGAAGGCAAGAAGCGACATAAGGGACCAAAAAACTATGGACAAAACAATCGGAAAACGTTAGAAAATGTTTTAGAAGAATGTGTATAAGAATGTCACACGCAACGAGAATGCGACAATATCCGGGAAGTTGGAGGTAACCTGCAGCTATCTCGCGTGCGAGACGATTCGAAGTGAAGTGGGCGTGGCGGTGCACGCCGACGCGGTGCGGCGCGTCGCATCGCATAGGACGCGTCGCTGCGCGCTCCGGCCCGCGACTCGAGGGCCGCGCCGCACAGTCTTCACGCAGCAGCCGCGCCGCGCCCGCAACGCTCGCCCGCACCGCACAACACTGCCGCCGCTGCCACTGCCGTCGCTTTCCAACTTTCGGAGAAAAGTAGGGTGGGGCGTGGGCGGGAAAGAAAGGCGGCGGTGGCGGCGGCGTCTTTGCAATGGAAGGACGAACGTGGATCCCGCTGTCCTGGAAAACTTTTTTTTTTTCCTTAGCTTCAAGCAGCGACGTGTTGTGTGAGCGGAACGAGCGCCGTAGGCGAGCGACCGGGCTGAATGTTCGACACTGGGGATTTGGGTTGGATGATCGTGGAGTAATTAGTCATATTCAATGAAGTGGCTGGCGGAAGAAGAAATTTTCGTTGGCTTTTCCAATCAGCGTTCGTGCGGTATCCTTTGAGCGCGCCCGTGAATGCTGGATGCTCAAAGTTTTCATTTCGTGTTTAAAAATGGAACTTCGTGGAATTCAGAAACTGCTGGGAGTTAAAAAAAGGTTCTTAACTTGGCTTTGTAAGTAAAAGCGTTTCGAAAGATAGGACGCGGCACTGTAAAGTAAAGAGTAAGACGCCGCCGAAAAGAATCAGGAAAATTGAAAGGGCGAAAATTGAACTTTCGGTGAAGAGGGTTTCTGTACGTGTTTAGAAAAGAAATATGCTAAAAAGAATTTCACAGTAATTTGAAATATGGCGTTGAGAGCGATCGAGAACGAACTTTTCGAATATTCAGCAAACGAAAACAAATCAACAAGAGCTTCCAAACCAATCAAAATACTAGACCACACCTTTCAGCTGACCACACGCTCTTCATTTCTACGAAGAGGGAAACGACATAAATTCCCTGAGAGGAACGGTGTAGCAGTGGCAGAACGCAGATGTCCAACCTCTACGCTCAAGTGCTCGTGAGACTCCGGGGAGGTTCAGAGGAAAACAAGAGAAGAAAAGGAAGGCATCTCTGAGGTCATGAGTACGAGGCGTCCCATCGTATGCAAGTAGTGAAGATGAAATGAATAAATCATTCGCATCGTGTTTCCGCTTGCATGGGTTTGGAGCCGGAACGGCGCCGCCATGCGGAACGCGCTTCTCGCGGCTTGTTCTAGTTCACCCGGGCGAATCGCAGGTTGGCGGTTTAAAAACAGGTCACAATTCGCCTAACACCAGGAGCGGATTTAAGAAAATCGCTTGAAGTTGTAAAATGAGGCAGGGTATTATGCGCCAAATTTCGACGAGTGCAACATTACAAACATAATTTATTGTTATTTTTGTTGGTATTGTTTTTGTTATTATTATTATTATTATTATTTATAATCGTTGTGGAATTCACGACCATTGATGAAATAAGGGTTGTAGTTCACGGGATTGGTCAATTATAAGCAATAAAACAATTAGTTTGCCAACGTGCATCAGGGCTAAAGTACAAAAACAAGGCATGAAGACATCTAATTTTTTTTCAATTCACCAGATTATATATCTAATGAACAAAAACAAAGTAATATAAAATGTACACACCTTACTAATATATTAGAAGGTCAAGGTTCATATCCAACCTCCAAACCAACTCCAACATGGAGTTGCTGCAGCACATGGATCCATCCCGAAACGCGTCTGAATCAGGCCACGGCCTGAACGTAAATGAATGAAAACGTGTTGTTGTGTCAGGACCACATGCTACAGCCACTCCATGCCACATAATGCTACAACCTCTCCATTTGGCATGGAGTGGCTGGAGCTCGTGGTCCTGACCGTACAACACGTTGCCATTCATTCATTCTTGTTCATTCGAAATTATTCATTTGACTTAATAAGGACAAGTGAAAGTAAAAGAAAGGAACATACCTAGAAATATTGAAGAATCAGACCTACAAGATTCAAGTTACCGACGTTCCACTGTGTTACATTTTGAGAAATTCTAGTTCAGAATATTTTTGGAGGCTTCTCTCTAGGAATGCCAAACGTATTTTGTGTAAACTCTGGTGCCATCCAAAATAAAGAAATGAGAACGGTGTTTATACCGAAGAACTGAGCAGGTAGAGGGAAAAAACAAGCACTCGTTTGCACACGATAGAAGACTGGCAAAAAAATCTCATTAATATCTCTATGGCGAGGGAGACATTGACAACTTCGCGAACTTTCAAACAAACAGTTGCTTTTTCTAGTATCAGTTATTTACACTCATTCGATAATATACTAATCGATGTGAACTTTCTTGTTTTCTCTTTGCTGAATGTTTGTCTTTTGTGTAGGAAACGCAATTGAGAAACATTCCCTCAAAGAAATACGAAAAATTGAATGAGTATTGATTGCTTGACGCTAGGAATGAGTCGGCTTCAATGTACTTCTTGGAAATGGACAAGGGACGGCAGTTGGCGTGTCTATGTTTTTATATCGTTTCCAGCATTATATTATTGTGAAGGTAGAGATTCGAAAGTCATATATTTGTGCAAATATTGAGAAAATAGGTGAGAATAAGATCGGCTATCCGGTTGCGTTAGAATTGGTAGAATGAAATATAAGCTCAAGTATGGTACTACAAACGACGCTTAACTTCCCTTGTCTACAGGAAGAAAATAGTGTTGTTTGAAAATTGTCTTCTGGGGTAATCATGTGAGGTAATCTTGGGAACCTATTAATATCCTTTGCAGAGCAACGACGTGCTTATACTGTGGCAGAATGATCATAAACAATTATAAACGGATATTGTGCCGAGACGTTCCAATTATGTATTAATTAACTGATTTACAAATGAAGGGTAACATAATTTGAAATGTTTTCCACTCCCCAAGCTCTGAGTGAAAACACCGTGTACGATACGCCCATCTCGAATTCCAAATCTTCGGTTCAGCAGAATTAGTGTTCCACCCTCAACCTTCAATCGAATTCTGCATGTGCCGTAATTACTACTTCAAAAAGCAAGGCAGTAGACTTGTACAGTACCAATAGATACAATAGCTGTTTTGTGTTATCCATTAATCTGCCATAGATGCGATCCATAAACACACAGATAATAGACCGAAGAACGCAAAACTAAATGGCATGCTGTGAAATAGCATGTGACTAATGGTTAATGCGCCGCGGAGTTGCTGTTAGTCTCACAGGAAAGTTGCTCGTCATGGCATGTTCATATATTACATCAACTTGCCTAATGACTGGCATCTCTCATCAAATGTTTAAGTATTACGTTCAACCAATGGATTAAGTTTATGTAGACTGTGACTCTAAAAACAAATATTTAAATTCCGAAACGAAAAAAATAATGAGGTAGAGATATTTCTATCACATCGGACAGTAACACATGTACGACTAGAATGAGCCAGTTGCGATGTTTTGGCTGAAGTATTTACAAATACAATCTTCCTCGTTGAAGCTAAGCGACAGAGAAATTATTTTATTTTATTGTCTTCTTTTATTCATGGTACAGTGATAAAGTGATTTTTCGTTTTATTTTGGTTCTTGAGTTTGAGTTTTGTGGTAGGTAGTAAAGAAATGAACTTAGAGTACATCCTTGACGAAGGAACAATTCCTGAAGACTGACGCTTTCGCCAATAGTTTTAGTTCCCTCAAACACCTTAAAGGCAATCAAGTTCTCCGTGCACGGAAATATTAAACATTTTACCTCGCGAAATAATTATTTGGTACTAGAAACCTTCAGTTACTTTTGTCGCGTACGATATCTAAAAATGAACACGTGAATTCATATTCCAACGTGAGGCCCGAGATATCAAATTAGGTGTGGTTTATTTGCAATTTTTCTTTGTCATTGCCTTTTAATTTATTTACCTCAACTTTCGAATTATTTTTACGTTCGTTAATTACCATTCGATCTAGCTACGGAATTGTGGAGATTAATCTGGCCATAGTTTTTGAGATTGATAGCACCGTTATTTTGGAAAGCTACATTGATTTTTCCAATCTAAATACAAAAGTGCTTTTTAATTCAGTATAATAAGGAATCATCCTAAAATTGATCGAGGATAGCATGTAAAACATGACAAAAAACAATGAGCAGTTGGGATTTGATTATCATTCACATAGCGTTACTGCTTGGATCAGATTTTTAGGTGTTGAATATCGGCCGTCGGCACGGTTTCTATCCTAAGACCCTGTCGGCAGGACATCATTTGGGGCTGTCACAAATAACCTGCAAAATTGACGCGGGCCATTTCAGAATAGTTTAAATTAATTTCCAAGGCCAATAAGGTAAATAGTTTGCATTTGGATTACTATTTTTTTGGTGTGCATCAGGAAAGATTTCTTATTTTCTCGGTATTCCAAAAAGTAAATTGAAGTAAAGTGCGATTATCATTCGGCTCTCTTTCCCGTCGCGCTTGTGCGAAATATCATCTTGGTACGCTCAATTGATTGATTTTTTCGTGTTTCCGGACGCGTCAACTGCATTGGTCATTAGTCCCGTTAGTATAGTGCATGTTTTTTTCTCTCGGGAGATGGCGGTGATATTCCCCCGCTGGAATGGTGAGATCCGGCGCCGACCTACCGTCAGCTAGTGGAGTTTCCCCCTAACCAGGACTCTCCCACCAGCGGGGCACCGCCCCAGCCGGGACAAGCTCTAAGCTCCCGACTGGTCTCCCGGAATATGTGGTAGTGTAGTGCATGTTAGTATAAGTGTGTGTGTGTGTAAGGGGAGAGGCTAGGACAAGGGGAAGAGGAAGGACAGATCGCGCGCGATCCGAGGCCCGTTTGGTAGCGCACTGCTCCCGCATTCGCCCGGTGTTGATCAGAGAAACCACGGAAAACTACCGATCAGAGCAGCCGGCCGCTAGAATTCTCCACCAGATAACGACTGAATTCGACCGAGCTGAAAAGCTAGTGTCGAAAATCGTGCCGCCGTCAGGACTCGAACCTAGGACCTCCCGGTCAGAGGCGCTGCAGTGACATCAGTTGATGCACTCAGCTACCGCTCCCGGTTTGGAACGCTCAATGTACATGAAAAATACGTCAATTCATCTAGTCTTGATTTTCATTGGCGTTCTTTAGGACGTGCTGGCGGGATTAAGTCGAATTTACACTAGTTTACTTTTGTTTGTACAACACGAAAGAAATCCACGGCGTACTCTGATTTCGTCCTAATTTGGTACATTGGGTCACTGAGTAGTTCGTGGTCTACCCTCAGTCAAAAATATGAGGTGCACAAAACTTAGAATATATCGCGTCCCTCCCCCACCTCTACCCTCTTCGTCACGAAGAAGTTGCGTTGCGTTCACGCTGTTAACGACCCAGATCCATATAATGGCACGCGCCGTTGCGCCGGCGCCCCTCCCATCCGCCGTCGCGGCCTCCGCCGCCGCCCCCGCCGCCGCCCCTGCCCCCGCCCCCGCCGCCGCCCCCGCCGCCGCCCCCGCCGCCGCCCCCGCCGCCGCCCCCGCCGCCGCCCCGCCGCCGCCCCCGCCGCGCCCCCGCCGCCGCCCCGCCGCCGCCGCCCGCCCCCGCCGCCGCCGCCGCCGCCGCCGCCGCCGCCCCGCCGCCGCCCCGCCGCCGCCGCCCCCGCCGCCGCCCCGCCGCCCCCGCCGCCGCCCCCGCCGCCGCCACCGCCGCCGCCCAGCCGCCGCCCAGCCGCCCCCGCCCCCGCCGCCCGCCCCCCGCCTTCGCCGCCTCCCCTGCCGCCGCCCGCGAGCCGCCCGCCCCTCCGCCCGACCCCTGCCGCCCCCCGCCCCGCCGCCCCTGCCGCCGCCCCGGCCGCCGCCCCCTGCCCCCCCCCGCCCCCCCTGCCGCCCCCGCCCCCCTGCCGCCCCCCTGCCGCCCCCCTGCCGCCCCCTGCCGCCCCCCTGCCGTCGCCGCCCTCGTCTCCGTCCACACCGTCGCCGCCGTCGCTGCCTCGGGGTGGTTTCGGGGGGGGGCGAGCCAACGCACAAATCACACGAGTTACGACCCGGACCCTCCGCCGCGCCACACTCTCCAGCGCTCTGGAAGACCCAGTCACCCTCTGACCCGTATTCGGGCGGTCTCTTATTTGCCCGTGGGAATGCTCTGTGGCGGAACGTCCCCACGTTTTTCAGCGTGGCCGGGCGCGTAGGTGCTGTTCCCTGGTAAGCGAGTTTATTTGGTTCCAGAATCCTCCGCAGGAACGTGGGTGCGTTAAGATGTGAGTTATATGGCGGTATTATCGCAGTTTCATGTAAACATTTCCATTTTATCTTGGTTTTCTCTTCCCTAAGTGACTTCTTCTTTAATGAAGATTAACGTGTTTGTCCTTCTGAAGCGAGGCTGCTTTAATGTTATAAAGATTGAGATGGATTATTCTGGGTTTTCGTCTTCCGACGCAATAGAATGGTTTCACGCATGATTTCGATAGTCACATTCTCAGTTGCAAGCTGGGAATGAAATTATAAACGACAGGATCTCATGCATTCATCTCTGTTACTTACTGTGTTACTTTAAATGTCCTGAAAGCAGTTATTGCTTTACACGACACCTTCGTGTTCAATTTACTAAAATAGCATTTGATGCTCATGTTTGAAATGAAGCTGTCAGTCCATTCAAAAGAATGGATTGAGAAAGGGAGCAAGTATAATTCTCAATCGAGGTATTCTAATCTGTATGATTGAGTAGAATCATTCATCCATAAACAAAATACTTAGATGAACTCTCCCGGAAATCTTTTTAATACTCGATAGTTTTGGATGGGTTCTAAAATTAGCTTTTCTTATTGTTTACTTTCCTTTATGCGGAGCTTATTCAAACTGCGAGTTCGAGATCACTGCCATTTTCAGAAATTTGTCATTTTAAGTCATTCGTACCCTCTGAACAAATCATATCTACAACTAACACATTGATATTTATAACTGAAATGTATAAATTTACATGTACAGGAATTTCTGACGAGATAGATAGGCAAACAAGAGCCTTATACAGACTTTCGCAATATATGTGTGTACAGTTCGTTCCAAAACCGATTTGATGTCAGCGTTGAATATTGTCATTGTATCACACGTGCAGACCATCACGAAAGAGAAGTATTCCAAAGAGCAAAAGGGTCGATTTGTAAATTGGGTTGACGAGAATGCATCGCGTCTATTAGTTTCCGAAAGCTTCCGGTTGAAATCCTGTAACACGACGGGCAGAGAAAGTGGCGAATCATAATTTCCTCTGGAGCGAGTCCGTGTCGGCGGGCTGTCCCAGTGCGCGCGGCAAGCCCCGCAGGTGGAAACAGGTGCTTCGCCTTGTTTGGAACGCGCCTAACAGGATTTACGGAACTCATTGCGGCTACTGGCGGTCGATAGAGGCCTGTTCGCCGCGTTGAAATACCAGTTCCCGCCACATCTCGCTAGTTTAACGTCACACACCTGCAATTGTGTGGACCGATTGTTGTCCCTTAGGGGATTTGATTGCTGTTGTCGTTGTTACTAAACGTACGTCACGTGCGCGCTCGCGGATTCGGCTTTGAGATCAGCACAACTCGAAGCCCTTTGTGTGTGTGTGTGTGTGTGTTTGTGAGCGCACACTCATACGCACACATACACGCGCGCACGCACACACATCTGATAACTGTTCGGAATTCACGCTGTGATAATGATATTATTTATTATAATTATTGGGAAGAATTGTTTTTATTTCTTGTTTCTCTTCGACAGTATTCATCCATGATTTCTTTTTAAATGTTTTGCGGCAATTATTAATATATCTTTTTCGCCTTACTCTTTCTTGGTCGTGCGTCACCTTGATATATGATTTATTAAAAGTAGTTTTCTTTTTTATCGCATTAATAGAAGCTTTGTGAAGATAATGTATCAGTAAGTTCCATTTTAAACATATATGTATATATATATATATATATATATATATATATATATATATATATATATATATATATATATATATGGAAGAAACGGGTGGGTTTACTAAAGAACAACGTCATAAACTCATCACAACGTATAGTTGGTTGTTGAATATATATCACACAAGGCAACTCTATTGACTTGGTAAACTGATAATGTAATTGAGCGTGACTGTGATGCTTTTCAACTGTTTACTTGCGAGAGTGATGGTCACCCCCTTGTGTCCTCATTTAACACTCCAGTGTAAAGGTCTTGGAAAGTTCGGATCTTAGCAACTCTTCCGAACGTTTTGGAAAGTCGTTGCCGAGCACTTTTTTCGCTGTCATGACGTTTTCTAAGGAAAGTTCATGAGCTGTCACATTTATTTCCGATACAACCTTTTCAAAATAACTTCTGAACCATTTAACTTCTAAGATCCACTCAGGCATCCAGGTTCACTGATCCTGTTAAGATACAAAAGCGGACTTTCCAAGAGGAAGTTCGCTGGAGTGTTAAACGAATTACGTACGAAGTTCGAAATTCGCTATTATTGAAATGCACTGCGTCTTTGATACACAAGGGTTTTTACAGGTTGACATTTATTTTCTGTTGGAGGGATTGTAGAGGTGACCGGTGGCACGTATTCAACTAAATGACTGCATGAAAATGTCTCTTGAGCCCCTCACGAGGCGCCCTGCTCTAAAGCTCTGACTGGCAATTCGCTCTCCGAAATCCTCACGATCTCGCTGGTATCTCTGCATTACTACCTCAATGGAATGCTAAAGCATTTTGCCGCGTCCGTTTTATTTATGATTCAATTTTTTGGTTCAGTTGTCTCGCATTTACCCTTTTCTGTCCTATCCTATCCACCCGCAACATTGGTATTACTGGAGAAATTATTCTTCCTTTTGATATGTATCGGCATTCTCTCATTTTCAGGCCGTCTAATTTATTTCGTTTTCAATATTAAAAAGTATCATATTATGTTGATAAACGAGAAACATTAGTTTCTTTGTAGTCTTTGATGCACTAGCATCGTACTCGTCGTACTCATGTTGTATACTCATGGGCGTGCCAACCCCCCAAAAAAGGAAGTAACTACATTTCTGTGCCTCTCTGTCCCTCACTTTTCCATTAAACATATTTTTATTTACAAATGCCTTATCTCACTAGTAAATAAACAAAATATAATAAAAGGAGAACTACATAATTTTAATGATCATTTAACAAGTAAAATAGGTTTTATTTGCACCATTTACAGGGTTGACACGATGGTTTAAAAAGTATCTTCCCCAAATGTCATGTATCAATTGCCCAAATTATCAGCTTAAAAAGGGGGGAAGTCAGGAATTGATCTATTTACGGAAATATTTTATTACGTAGGACTACAGGATCCCTCTCGAAATTTTCAGGGGGACTATGGTCCCCTGCCCCCCTCCCCCAGTGCGCTCGCCTTTGTCTAGAGTCTGTATTTAGCATTCCGTGTCTCCAAGTCATCTTTGCGTGCTTTCGTATCATTTCTTCCCGTTCTTTTGACATTCGTGTCCTCTTCTCTGTGTTCTTTCTGCGTAGTGTTCATTTCCCCACCTCCCCCACAACTTCTGCGTTTCCCGCCCCTGCTTGGGATCAAAAGATCGCGCCACCAGCGGCGGCACGGCAGGCGGACGCGCGCGCTCCCTGGACGCGGCTTGTTTATTGTTAGTTTTACGCCGTCACTAAATCCGAGTTCATTTCCTGCCGCTGCGCGCCGCTCCGACCCGCCTTCGCTGCCACTGCATTTCTCGCGGACCCCATACTGCAGGGCTGCCCATTCCGCGTAGTGTTGCCACATCGACCACTAAACATCGATGTTGTAAAACATCGCTGTTAATAAGACATCGATGTTTTAAAGCAGGTTTGGTAATCTCCAACTTTAAACTCGTGCGTAACAAAATTTAATTTGGCTGTGGCTCGAGTACGAAGGGCATTCATGAAATTCCCAAGCATCGATGTTAATAAGGCATCGATGTTTTAAAGCAGGTTTAGTAATCTCCAACTTTAAATTCGTGCGTAACAGAATTTAATTTTGTGGTAGAGTACGAAGGGTATTCATAAAGTTCCCGGAATTGCCTTGCCGTCGCCAAACTAGCGATAAGACAGCGTTAACATTCTCGTGGTAGGGGACTGGGCGTGTTCGCAAGCGGACAGAATTGGTCTGGACACATTTCGGTGCGCAGTGGTATCACTGCTTTGTGTCAAGTGAGGTGAGTGGAGATCCGTTGGCGTAATGTCGCAGTTCGAACAGCGTGCGAACATCAAGTTCATGTGCAAACTGGTAAAATCTGCCACAGAAACGCTGTCGGCTCCGTAGCAAGTTTACTTAGCTCTAAATTAAACAGCAGTTTACGACTAGTGAGTCTTGGGTGTTCACCTACCACTCGGAGACGAAACTGCTGTCGTCGGAGTGGCACATACTATGTCACCCAGACCAAAAAATCACGCATCGTCAGATCCAGAGTCAGTGATTATCATTACCGTCTTTGATACTTACAGCTTGGTGCACAATGCGTTCGTACCGCCTGTACAGTCTATTTCTGAAAACTTCTATGCCGAAGTTTTACAGAGTTTGCGCGATATGATTCGAAGGACCCGACAGGCCAAATGACAAGGAAAGTGGTGTCTGCATCACATAACACGCCAAGCCGCACATCTCTTGTTGTGTAGGAATTCCTCGCCGAGAACATTCCTCACTTCCCTGAACCACCCTACTCTTCGGATCTCCCACCCAGTGGGTATTGTTTCGTCCCTAGTCTGAAACTGGGCCTCAAAGGGAGACGTTTTGCAATCGTGGAGAGATGAAATTGAACGCGACGGCTCAGCTCCGACAGGTGCCGAAAGAAGCCTTCTGCTTGCTGCTTCCAAGAATGGCAGGAACGATGGATCAAGTGCATTAGGTGTCCAATGGTCCTCCTTCGAAAGTGAATAGATTACTATTGCCATAGGTTATAACATTAATATGCTGAATCATTCCGGGAAATTTTTAAACGCCTCTCATATATTTATAATTAAAATTATCTGAAAAAATAGTTTTAAGAAACGCCTCTTCGTGTGCGAAATACGAGGCAAGACGAAGGAAACACCAGCGCATCAGGATTGTTTCGGGCGAGGCATAATCTGCTTCATGAAGGTAGAACAAACCGCGTGCGCTTGGTTCCAACACTTTAACAGACACTGGTACCATCAGTTATTATATCATATTTTAACTTTTACCTAATTATGATTATGGGAATTTTTATCCACAAACAAAATATTGAAAACGTGAAAACATAAATATTAAAAAAACATCGACTTCATTACATCTAATGTTTAAAAAACATTTTCATAGAAACATCGATGTTTCGAAAACATCGGCATCGATGTCGCATCCCTAGTTCCGCGCTCTCGAGATACCTACGAGTGCAACGCGGCAACTGCCGTTCTGCTGTGCGTCCCCATCGGCGGGATTGCTTTGGGGCTGTGACATTGTGGCGCGTTACAGCAGGACCTTAAGAGACGTTTCCTTAAAGAAGTGTTTAGATGTTAACGAAGATTGTAGACTTAAGGGAGTGTTCCGTTTCGTAATGTTAAATATGTCTAAAACAACTTGTTTTCTTTCCTTTCGTGTCATTATTCTCTGCCACGAGTCAAGCTATCAAACCGTTTCAAATATCATTCCAGTTTCTGTTAAAAAACATTTCTATTTCAGTTTTGGCTTTGAAACTGTCCCAAACTGTTTTATTAAAATGCTTGTTGTTTATTATAGAAGTTCGTGACTATAATTTGATTGCTTCTGAATATTGTTGTGAATAATTTTGAGGAGTTAATAAAAAGAAATAGGCCGACCTGGATGGCCGATGTGGCTAAGAGCTAGTACCGACTCAGCGCTTCGGTCCGAAGGGTCGCGGGTTCGAGTTCCGCCTTGGGCATGGTTGTGTGTTCCTTGACTTTGTATGTGTTGTCGCGGAGGGCCTCGCGTTCTGCTGACCCCAGATCAGAGGAGCCTGCAAGTGTGTTGGTCTAGTGTATGGTCGAATATGCGTCCCATCGGGACGTAAAGGGTAACCGGCTGTTGGCTGTATAAAAGCCCCAGAGAAAAAAGAAATAGTTATTTTCCTGTTTAAGGCATCCGATAATCACGAGAAAATGTCTTGCCTTTTTTGGGACTTTACAAGCCCCTAAAAAATCAGATTTTTACATTAAGAATGATTCATTGAAACGTGAACCCAAGGTGACAAGTTGTCGCGCAATTATGAAGATCTTTTAAAAACCCAAACATTTTCGTTCTTTTGCTGTTTCTGAACAATGTGTAATGAAAAATAACGGTTTCGGTCTCAATTGTTGTGATTTATCAGTTTTGGTTTGCATGTGAAGCTTAGCTTTCAATTCCAATAGTAGATTGGATTTTTTGTTTCGCATACTTTTTCAATCGTCTAAGGGGAAATATACCGAGCGAATTAGCTCAGTGCATAACTCGCTGACTTCGCAGTCGGAAGGTCGGGGTTCGATCCGGAAGGCCGGGGTTCGATCCTCGGGTCGGCCATCCTGACGGGGTTTTTCGTGGTTTCCCTCGATCATACATGGGAATGCTGTGATGGTTCCAAAATGCCACGATCATCTCATCATCATATCACCTAATAATCCACTGGCTGTCATCCTACTGCGTTGAACATCCTCTTAGGTGATCACCAAGGATCACAAGTGATCTAAAAATTACTACCAGTAAAGATAAATATAATACCCCCTCTCCCCCTGCTAGTGGCTCATAGCTGGCGAGTTAGCTTCCCTTGCAGCGACCGTAGCTTCGATTCCCGGACGAGTGAATTCTGTTCTCGGATGGAATAAAAATAATCTGTCGTTTTTCATTGTCATGTCGCAGTTCATATAGCTGGTTGTCAAGGTGGAACCTTCTCTCTGGTAGAGAACGCCAAGTGGTTTGCCCAAGGGTTTGCGATTGCTTACCACAGGTACCCGAGCCCATGACCGTTAGGTTGGGATGCCATGGCATAGGCAGTCCGACGAGGCTGTAGTTCCAGAGTAGTAAGTAAAATATCATAGGTATTTAATAATTTTATCATGGAATGATATCCACTATTTCACGTATGCATTCGAAAGGGCTTTCGGTAACTTACTCACGGCGTGAATCGCACTCTTGTAGGGGCAAGGGTTGGTGCGAGACGGGGCTGCGTGTTCCTTCCCGGCGCGTGGTGTTGTCAAATTTGCTTGCCGGAAGCGTTAAACTTCGGCACCTGTGAGCTAGTGCACCAGCCGCCGCGCCTGCCCGATATTTTTCTGCGAAAGCCCCTATTCATAGCGGGGGAACGGAGGAAACCGAGCGGGAGCTATTTCCACTCTGGAGCGTGCACGCTTCCGTGAAGAAATAAGTGAAGATAGTTTAACTCCATATATAACGAAGGGGAGCGCTAAATTTAACGCCCGGTCGTAACTATTCTGCCGCGGTGCATGCGCGCGTGTGTGGCTGTCGCGTTCGCGTTCCTGGCGGCCGTTGCTCCCCTTCGATGCTCTTTGTAAATATTTGTCCTTCCTCTTTTCTTAGCGTCTTTCTTTTCTTTCCTTTCCTTTTGCCTCTTCGCATATACTGCAGCATTTATTGCCAAAGATGGTGATGGATGGGGGGCATTGAAGTGTCTGATCTCTATGACCTCCCGTTGTACAATGCATTCATTCATTTCTTCGTCTGTGCGTATCTTTTTTATTGTTTTTATTCTTTTCCATATTTCTGTTGAAAGAATGTTGATAACGTCTCAAAGAACAGACAAGTCTCTAAGTACAAATAAGTCGCTGTGAAATTCCCCGTACGTGATGATATAAGCCGTGTACATGGCAAATCGTTCCATGAGGTCAAACGCTGGACAGACGGAAATAAATCGATTTTTCAAAAGTTTATTAATTTATCTTAAGTTATTATCGCAGCTCTTTAATGACGGCAGTCTTCACTATTTGTCGATTATTGTTCTCAGATATATTCTTGTTCTAATTGGCTTGACACAGAAGAATGATCCTAAAAATGCTATGGTATTAATCTAAACACACATCTTGGTTATGTAGTACATAGTGATTTGTACTTAGTAGATAATACCGTTCGTGGAGATTTGCCAGCATCTATTACTTGAAAGAACGTAAATGGCTCGGAAATTATTTAGAAGGAGATCGAGCGAAAAGAATGCGACAGTTCCAACTAGTGGTGCTACAGAATGGCAGACTTTCGTAGTAAAGTTTTCTAATTTTCTGGGTGTGGACTGGCATTACGGTTTTCCACATCCTCTTGCCAGCTGCCATATATCGTCACCGAAAGTACTTTTTTGAAATTTTCTCAACTTTTCGGTTTCCTAATAGTAGAAACCCAAATATTACTTCAAGAATATTAAAGAAGAGGAAAACCTCGTCCTAAATAGAAATTTTCATTGAAAAATTTGAATTAGTTTTTAAGAAAATGGTGTTTAAGCGTTACTGCAAATACGAAATTTGAAGCTCCTTTTCACAAGAATCTATTGAGTTTTCGGAAAACTTCACTTGTAGCCATTTGAAACACATCCACTCACAAATGCAATAATGTATGTAAATCGATAGAAATGTGAATATTAACGGCGTGAGAGATATTTGAAAAAATACATTTGTGTAATTTCTGATAAAACAGAAAAATACACCAATATGAACTTAACGTCATATTAATCAGTGCAATTAGCACTATCCATTGGAAAATTTTGAAGAAAAAATTTGGAGACTTTTTTTTTTAGAAAATGGTATTGGAGCGTTTCTGAAAATGCGGAATTTTGAGCAGATTTTAACATAAAACTGTTGGGTTTTCGAGAAACTTTATATGGCATTATTTAAAGCACATGTACCCATAAATACAATAAAGTGAAGAAATCGCCTATAGTATAAAGAGTAACCGAGTAAGAGACAAATCAAAAAAATTAAATTTTTGCAATTTTTGCAAAAACAAAAGAATATGGCAATATGGCATTTATGTATAGGTTGCACTTGACACTACCCCATATCAAAAATGTAAAAAAAATTAGCCGTTTTTGAGAATGTTTTGAAAATTTTCGGGGTCTTCATGTAAAGTACCCCCCCCCCAATTTTTAAGAATGTTTTTCAAAATTTCAAGGCTTCAACTAGAGCCAGATAGACGGGAGTTTCTTCAATTTTGAACGGACAGACGGACGGGCGAATTGCGTAAAACAGTTTGTAACTTTAAACGTTTTGAAGATTTTTTTAAAAAAATCTTGCATGAAAAAATTCACACCGGGAGATGTGGCTCAGGGCATTGAATGAGACTGCAGTGCCTTGGACCGGGAGGTCCTGAGGTTCGAGTCATGGCGGTGGCAGAATGGTCGAGACTAGCCAGATAGCTAGGTCCAGTTCTATCGTTGCCTCGAGGAGAATTCTAGAGGCCGGCTGCTCTGACCGGTAGTTTTCCGGGGTTTCTCCGATCGATACCAAGTGAATGCCGTAGCAGTTCTCTAAAAAATGGACCATGAACCGTGCACGATCTTTCCTTCTCCTTCCTCGTCCTATTCTCACCTCTTTCGAACACACACATTCGCATGCAATAAACTACCGCACTTGTCGGGAGACCAATCGGGAGCTTAGAGCGCGTTCCGGTTGGACGGTATCCCGGTGGTGGGAGATACCTGATTGGGGAAAATCCCCGCAAGCCAACGTAGGCCGGCGTCGAAACTCGCTATTCTTTGGGGGAAGATCAGCGATAAAATCATTCACTACACTTATGTTGTGTCCGTGGCCGGTTTGGAAGGTACTGCTCTGACATTCGCTTGGTATTGATCGGAGAAACTACGCAAAACTAAAACTACCGGTTAGAGCCACCGGCACTAGAATTCTCCTCCAGACAGCGACAGAACTCGACCTAGCTATCTAGCTAGTGTCGAAAATCCTTCCGCCATACCGGGAGCGGTGGCTCAGTTCATCAACTGATGTCACTACAGTGCCTCCGACCGGGAGGTCCTAGGATCGAGTCACGACGGCGGCAGGGTTTTCGACACAAAGCGTGTGAGCTAGGTCGACTTAAGTCGCTCTCTGGAGGAGAATTCTAGCGGCCGGCTGCTCTGATCGGTAGTTTTCCGTGGTTTCTCCGATCAACATCAGGCGAATGCCGGAGCAGTACCATAACAAACGGTCCACGGACCGCGCGCGATCTTTCCTTTCTCTTCCTTGTCCTATCCTCACCCCTTAAAAACACACTTACACTAACAAGCACTACACTACCACACATGCCGGGAGACCGGTCGGGGATGTAGAACTTGTTCCGGCTGGGGCGGTGCCTCACTGGTGGGAGATACCTGCTTGGGGAAACTCCGCTAGTCGGCGGTAGATCGGCGCCGGATCTCACCATCCAGTGGGAGAAAATCACAGCCACCTCCCGATGAAAAACATGCACTACACTTACGGAACTAATGTCCTGAGTAGTTAACGCGCCCGGAATCACTAATCAATCAATCCGCCATCGGGACATTGCACCTATGGAACAAGACGTCAGATTGCGGCGTGCGTTAAAAATTGTTGTTTAAGGCAACGCAGAAGCTCCCCGCTACGAATTTCATTGCTGCTACGCTCCGAGACCGATGGCAAAGAACCTACGGAAACCGGCGAGCACGCTTGCGTGCGTCCGGCGCAGGACCCGAGCGTAACCTCCTCCTCCGCTTCCACTCCGCCTTCCTCCGCCCTCGTCTCCCTCCCAACACGGACCGTGCGCGTCCCTCTTTCCGCCTTTCTCGTCGCGTCGTCTCCACCGGCCCTTCCCACGCCCCTGCCCCGCTTCCCTGGTCCCGCTCGCGCCGCGTCGCCGCACACCTTCAACGCCTGGCGACGGGCCTCGCCACCTCACGTAGGCTCCGGATCATCCGGGACCTCCGTCATTTGCCGTCGCTGCCGATGGGTGACGCTCCGTTGCAAAGAATCTCCGGGACTTTCGTGATGCTCAAAAGGATCTCCTTAACATCTGTAACTCATATCTTAAATGCTTGTTATTAATAAACATGTATTTCCTTTATATTAAGGCTATTAAACTACATCAAAATCACGGATTAAACTATTTCAGTCAATTACAAGTTCATTATAAATCTTGTTATGTTAAATCTCTGTTATGAAAGATGTGTTTCGGAAGTCGAAGTACTTCCATCTTCATACAAAAAATGTAAAATAGATTTGAAAATTCTAGTAAAATTGCGAGTTCTCTTCGCTGTCCTGGTGACGCCGCGTCGAAGGCTGTGATGCCGACGTTTCAACCATCTTGACACGGCGACGCACAAAACGATCACTGTATTTTCGTCAGAACAAGGTTTTTACTCACCACCCACCCAACGGCAGTCTGTTTCGCCGAGACAGTTGCTGGTAGGTGCGTTAAATTGAACATCAGGACCATCAAAATTGAAATATGTACACGAAAATCGAAAAACAAACCGGAAAAAATACAATGAATTGCTCGTATATATGGCGAGTAAATTCCAAGGTTGATATCCTACGTGCTTTGCAAGTAGTGGGGTAATTTATGAATGCCACACTCCACTCATAACCAGCAGATCGCTAGAATATCAAGTACCTCAGCCAATAGGCCACCTCATTGTATAGCTCTCATACGCCTTTGCGAGATTTCTGGCTTCAAAACTACGGCCATTTTCACATCTACCAAAAATTCCTGCCGTAAGATAAATATAAATAGTCTTCGCCATTATTATATATTTCTTTCTTTACCTTTTCTTTCTTTATTTTCCTTTCCTTTCTTTCTTTATTTTCCTTTTCTTTCTTTCTTTTCCCTTTCTTTCTTTTCCTTTTCTTTCTTTCTTTCTTTCTTTCTTTATTTATTTATTTATTTGTGTCTTTGTTCCTTTTCTTTCTTGTGTCCTATATTATATTCATCGGCTTCCTCATCATCACAGCAATTACGAGTAGTCAGTCTTTCACAGATCTAAATTTGTTCAAGATAGCGTCATCATTGCGAGTAGTTTTCACAATAAAAAAATACTCGTAATCAAAATCATCTGATTTATTATTACGAACCAACCATCTTCACTGATACACGAGTTTCATGCAGTGTCAGAAAATCAGTAAGTGGGAAGAGAAAGGGCAAATAGTTCCTGTAATATGCAAAATGCACTCCTGACATGCACACTGAAGAATGAAAGTTTATTTGGTACACTTCTAGTGTATTGTTTCTGTTCTCACAGTCAACATTGCCCCACTAACGTGTGGGCAAGACGTATAGAGTTGTAATACGGAAAAATATGAATTATAGTGTGGGACATCGGTCAAAAGGGTACCTGCGTCCATTGCAAATAGTAGCCACATACGCAAAACTAATTTTACATGCATTTTTCTAGAAAATGCTTTTAAATAAGAAAAAAGGTTAATTATTCCATTATGAGATAATTTCGAATGACTGTTTTTCAATGTATTAATATTGTAGGATGTAATTTGGAGTTGCCAAAAAGAAATGAAGATCATATTGTTCAAGTAAACCCTTCACGTACTACAGAATAGGGAGGAATAGTGCAAATAATATTGATGTGAAGATGTCGGTAATGGTTACAGAATTGTGGCGTTAATACATTTCCAGACGCTATGTGGAGTGCGGTCCATGCGTTGCGGTAGGCGCGGTGCAGCGTTGCGGAGCGGAGGCGCGGATGGGGGCGGGTGGCGCGGGGCGGCGCGGGGCGCGTTGCGGAAGCCCGCCGCTTGGGCAAGGGCGGAAGCCGGCGTTTCGCGCGTCGACGCGGGGCGGCGCGGAGCGAGTGGGGTGGGGCAGGATGGGATTGGGATGGGAAGGAAGAGCGCGGAGGAGCTTTCTACGCGGGCAGACGGGGCGCCGGTCGGCCGGCCGGCCCCGGGGCCCGGAATCGGGGCCGCCCGCCGCTCAGTGCCAATTTGCACTCGACTGGATGGACGCAGACTTTTTGTTTTTGTGTGTTCGTTTTTAACCCTGTTTGTAGTGAGGTTCCGTCTTACCTCGCGTGCAGTGCGATGGCGCGGGTTTTTCTAGAATAGTCATTTTATTTGTTGTGTCATTTTTTTGTGTACACTTGTATACAAGGAGCAAAGGATATATTTAGAATACTGAACGTATATATAGTGAGTAGCAGAAAATCTGTGACTAGTTGGATGGATGGCTGAATTTATGGAGAATGGCTGAGTGAGTGAATGAATGGCTGAATTTATGGAGAATGGCTGAGTGAGTGAATGAATGGCTGAATTTATGGAGAATGGCTGAGTGAGTGAATGAATGAGTTAATGAGAAATGAATGAGTGTATTAATTAATTTTAGTCGACTGTCGTCAGCCGCAGTCGTTTGTATAGCGGCGAAAATTGATCATCCGTCTCCAACCTTCAAGCCTATGAACCACCAAACCGCAGGCACTCGAACGAACATAACCGGGTATTGTACGTCTGAATTTGTGCGACTTGATGCTCTCTTAATTGAATGATACGGATGACTCATGGATTTTGTTTTTTCATGCAGACTGTTACACTGCCAAAGCATGAATACATTATCTATATTAACCAGTTAAAATAGGAATGTTAATGTTCACACGAAAATGTGTTGGGAAGTATATTGTAATTTGAAGAAAGATTACTCATTAACTTCCTGTGACATTGCACTATATATTCATCTTATTTAATCAGCTGGTAAATTGTAATTATGGAACAACCTCGCTCGCACCTTTTGTAAACACGTGCCGGCAGTATATAATCGATCGTTAATACATCCTTTGTGATTTGGAATTGCAATTTCAATGTGCTCTCGTTCACGCACAATGGCGAGGGAGGAACTGATGCGGTCCTTTTTGCGTCTTAATTAAGAGTGGCTTAAAGACTGCAAATATATTTCGTGCGTTTCTAAGGCAGTGTTTTACTTACGTAAGTGTTCTTTAAATTTTTTCTACGTACTACTTTTTATTTTTTATTTATTTTACCTCAAAAACAGTTGAAATCTGTGTGATGTGCTATGGGAGAAGTGAATACTGTGCGCGTTTTTAAAATTCTGTGATCCCTACCCTAAGCCATATACCACTTGAATTTTGAATACAGAAAGAAAATGAGCGTTTTTTGCAAGGATTGTTAACAAAATATTCGCTCCGATGTAATAAAATATATTTTCAAGGGTAAATCTGCAATAAATTTGGGCTCTTAGTCCTTCGTCAAGGAATAATACTTCCTGCCGCGACAATATGGAGAACGATTCCCCCTAAATTCTAGAAGACGTGCACGGATAATGAAGTTACATTTATGTCCAGAAGCAAAACAGGGGGCCATCTCAGCGTTTGGTCAAAGCGTCAGGGAAAATGGACGAATAACCTGATCGAGATGGGACTTCATAAACTTTTATTGATACTGTGGATCCAGAGTCGAGATCGATTATAATTTTCCTTTGGATCCATTTATTTTATTATTATTATCATTATTATTATTAAATATATGTGATCTATTTTATATGTGACCAGTTGACGCAATTTATAATTGTAATTAATGAAGTTTAATTGATCCCCCCCCCCGAATAATAAAACCAAGTAGAAACCCTACACAGTATTAAATGGCTTCATATTTAGTTTAACATACGTCTACGATGACTTTCAAAAAATGTTATTTTTCTTGCTTTTGTAAATCTCATGATGTTTGTAATTCTTTGAGGTTTGTAATACGAGGGAATAAAATGTAGATTTTCTGTTGTCTTAATTGTGAAATCTGTGTATTTCTCTACCTATTCCTGATCTACAGAAATTTTTCCCATATTTTAGTTTAATGTAAGATTACTTTCTGCATCAACTGTATATCGAAAGCAACCGCAAATACTTCTCGTCCAGTGTGTTCAACAGCAAGAGTTTGTCTTTATATTGAAGCTACGTCGTTTTATAATTTTGAGCAGGGTTCAAGAAATGAATAAAAATTGTCGTGTGTTGGCATCCGGTAATCGGAGTCTCGCTTTACGAACCTGGCCTAGAAGTGGGGAATGGCGTTCGATATGGGATACACCTGTGTGTTTTGATTTTCTCTTTTCTCTCTGCCGAACGAGTGGCACAGCCGCTTTTTCCTCTTAACCTTGCTCATTCAGACTGACGTTCATCTGATTTCTATTGATACAGCTTTCTTTCTAGTTCCTTAACGATACAAATTTGGACCGGGAACCGTGAAGGTCAAAGGAATTTTTTAAAATGCGAACATTAAAAATTTAAATTCAGGAAGTCTACCAAGCGCATTGACTGCGACGATGGGTAATGCTCCAGAGGGCATTTCAAACGATTGTTTCGTTGATACGAGATATTTTTAATTTTTTTAGACCCAACATCTGGGATACAATTAACAGTTTAAATTAAAATGAATGTCTACGAATTAATTTATTAATTTGACATTAATTTATAAAATTAATTTTATTTAAATGTAAGATTGTTTTCTTTAGATCAACTTGCAGAGTATGGTGGATTAGAATGAAAAGCTTTTTCTCTGTTGTTCAATTTTAATATTTTAGATGATTATTCCGAAGCTAAACGCGATGAGATGGTATTTGAGAATGAATCGCAGTAAATTTATTCATGAACACAACTTGCTTTAAAAAGCTATGTTGGCAATAAAGTCTCTGAAAAGAATGGAAAAAATGTACTTCCACGCAGAGGTTGATCTAAGGAGGTGACTCGAGGGTCACGCCTCCCCTCTGCTCGTCTGCAAACAAATATTTACTCCAGTGATGAAATAATGAACTACTGAGGTATTGAATTTCCTGGGAAGTATTGTGCGATTTCGATATTAATTTATTTAAAGAGATAAATTATAATAGCCAGAAAGGAAGCTTTCTGATAATATTTCAATGTAATTCTTAGTGCGTAACCTTAGCTGCCATACTTGAGATGAATGGCGTTGACGGATGGGTGATGATTGTGTTGATGCTGGAGCAATGGAGAAATGAGAGGCAGAGAAACGAGAGAACCCTGAGAAAACCTGCCTTAGACCGACTTTGTCCACGACAAATTCGTCATGTATCGATCAAGATTTCAACCCCGGTACCCAGAGTTGGAAGGTGATCGGTCTAACCACTATACCACGGGTCGCTCCCAGATTATTATTTAAAATTTAAAAAATACAAATTAATAAAATTAAAAATAAATACAAATTAATAAAATTAAAAATAAAAATTAATAAAAATACGTGGCCGTCGCCCGTGCCATGTTCTCTTAGCCGACTGCTGAATCCTCGCCGTGCGAGCTGACGCTTTCCAGCAAAAAGTCCAAGAAAGCGGGCGCTGGCGCGGGCGCGGCGAGCATACCGAAGCAGCTTCCGTTTGCGCATCTCGGGGACGCGCGCGACCGATGTGGGCCGCGTCGCGACGCACGTCCGCACGCAGACCGGTCCACAACCGGCTGCCCTGCCCCGCGCCACCCTCTTCCCCCGAGTCTCCTCGTCTCGCAACGCGCGACCGGAACGGGACGCCCCGGATGCAGAAGGGGCGACGAGACGACGGCGGCGGCGACAGCTCCTTCTTGCACCCGGTTTCCCTCTGAAATCTGCCGCCTCGGGGCAGAACAGGCTGCCCGCCGGCTGTTTTTTGACGCGAGGGAAGCGTGTAGCGGCGGAGCAGGTTTACTTCGCAATTGGGAGGTCGCCATCAGAATGAGGCTTCCGTCGTTGTTTTGTGTTAAAGAAGGTCGTGTGCGGTCGAGGAAGAGAGGAATGACTTTTTTCGAGTTACCTGTGAATTGCTGTTTAGGTATTGTCTGTGTGCCCGCGGCTAAATCGTGTTCCAGAGATGATTAGTGTATAGATGAGTACTAGATGATAATTTGATGGTGGTGGAATGAAATTCAGGGGAAACAGGAGAACCCGGGAGAAAACCTGCTGCAAAAACCTCTTTGTCCGCCATAAATTCCGCGTGTTACCGGGACTTAAACCCTCCATACCCCAGTGGAAAGGTAGCACGTTGGTCGCTTAAGCTACGCGTCGTCATTAATATTTTTGTAGACTAAAATTAGCCCAATATTTTTTATTATTTTGAAATCAAGAAAAAACATTGAAAGGGATGTAAAGATAATATGGATAGGTCAAGTGGCACAGGATTTCAATTGAACTAATGGGTACTGTAAGTTTCTCGAAAAACTACATTAAATTGCTGTGTGTAGTTAAACTATACAGTGTGGTGCTCTCCCTGCCGAATATTGTATGAAATTTTAACAATTGGTAATTTTTGGCTTTTTAATTTCGTTGAATGAAATTAGCTAAATCTGAGATGTATTAATACCAGAAATAATTGTAATAATTCAAAAGCGTAATGCAGGCACTGACATCATTATTTAGCACAGCCGTTAGCACATAATTCACGACATCATTAGCGCACAATTTGTGGGGATTAAATGCATTACGTGGTTCTCCCTGAAATAGATTTCGTAACCGAAAAGGTTAGAGCGTTGGCGGGCAGATTCCCCACCTTCACTAGTTGTCTGGAGTGAATGAAGCTAGGAAATTAGTTTTCTGTGTCTCTGCTAATAACGCCGCTTAACATATTGCAGAACTCTCTGACGTCAGACGCGTGTCGTGAACGTTCCTGTAATTACGAAGAATGGAACAGAAAAGAGAACTTCATGACCCACATTGTGGATTAAGCATTTAAATACATTCATCTTAATAGGAAGTGAAATATTATTCACAGACCAAAAGAGGTTAATGTAGATCGTCGATAAAATCTTCACAGGTAGTATATACATAATGAGCATGCTAGAAAGTAAATGGTAGTGGACTATTTACGCTTCTTTCTCGAGGCTACTGCTGTCGCATACGTTTGGTGACGAAAGAATTCTCTATGAACCTACTCCACTCACATGCTTGATCCTACTTTTGTCGCCTCTTCTAACGGTAATGTATAAAATTCTCGTTAATGTGCAAACTACTTGACAATTCCGAAAGTCATTCGCGTTCTTTCGTGATCACATCCATTGAAAAAAATATACGGAAGTTTCACTTTTGTCATTGCAAAATTAATCTATGACACTTTCTTATGAATCCAAGCGCGTTGCGGAGAGAAGAAAGTGTCGTTCCGAAATTTTGCCAGTGAGTTCGCACCTTTGTACGATTGTTGTTGCTTTGTAGTTGATTTTACTCTGAAAAGTGTTCTTTTAATGGGAAGTATTCGGTTCAATTTTCTAAATTACTTACTGTCGCGTTTTGCCTATGCTGCAGGACAGAGAAAGTTTAAAGAAGTGTAAAATAGCAAGAGCATTGAATTAAGAGGCATCATAGTGAACCAAAACTAATGTGTGTATGGTGTTCGTGAGAAAGTAATACGTTTCGTCCTTAGCAACTCGTTGAGATAAAAGAGTTATTTGAAGTGATCGTTCATCATCTGATCTAGTACAAATATGAAAAGAACATTGATTAGTTATTCTGGTTCAATGAGTGTAATTAAGGTTGTAATTGTGTGAATACTGATTTTCTTTTTCTGCATTTGTTCATTCCCCCTTTGCGCATTATAAGCGATTTTTAGCAACAATTAAATTACCACGTGGCTTTAAGCACTACTTAACACTATCGCGATCGGCGCAATCCCAAGTTTTCTCTACCAATTTTAAGGATCTAAGTGGCACAGAGCTGCGCTCTGCTAGGTTTGAAGGTTCGAATTCTGCCTAAGACATGGATCTTTTTATCTTGTGATTGATACATGATAGATAGGGCGTAAGAGGGTCAGATTAAATAAGAAAAGATTTTGGTCTTTCAATTTCACGCCTTTGTACCAGAGAAATTATCTCGAATTGTGCACATTTTGACAGCGTTAGCTATAAAACAAATTACTTACTGGTCTAGAATATCAGGATTCCAGCTGAAAAGAAAAAGTGGTGTTCGAAACTCAGGCAAAAAAGAGACAGAAGAATAAAATCAAATCATCACGTATCTCATTTAATCATTTCTCATCTTTTATCAATTTATAAAATCTCAGGAAAGCGTATATTGCTAGAGGTAGTGGGAGTGTATATACGGGAGGCAACTCAACGCCCGCATCACTGTCAGAGGGACTCGTGTGAGAAGGCCTTGCGCTAACGAGACTCAAGCCGGGCGCCCAACTCCAGCCGCCCACATCTCACTCCGCCTCACTCAACCAAACACCCATCTCCACCCATCTCACGCCCACCACATACACATAACACACCCATCCACACCCACATCCCCCCACCACATACATCCCCACACACATCCTCCACACACATCCCCCACACACATCCCCCCACACACGACACTCATACATCACCCTTATACTCATCACACGCACCCCACCTTCCCCACACACCCTACCCCCCACACCCTACCCCCACACCCTACCCCCCTCACCCTACCCCCACACACCCTACCCCCGACACACCCTACACCCACACACCCTACCGCCCACACACCTTACCCCCCACACCTTACCCCTACACACTTTACCCCCACACACCCTACCCTTCACACACCCTAACCCCCACACACACTCTACCCCCAACACACACCCTACCCCCAACACACACCCTACCCCCAACACACACCCTACCCCCCACACCTACCCCACACCCTACCCCCAACACACCCTACCCCCCAACACACCCCTACCCCAACACACCTACCCCCCAACACACACCCTACACACACCCTACCCCCAACACACACCCTACCCCCAACACACACCCTACCCCCAACACACCTACCCCAACACACACCCTACCCCAACACACCCTACCCCAGCACACCACCCTACCCTACACACCCTACCCACCACCCCTTAACCCACCACCCCCCCAACACACACACCCTACCCCAACACACCCTACCCCCACCCTACCCCCAACACACACCCTACCCCCAACACACCCTACCCCAACACACCCTACCCCAACACACACCCTACCCCCAACACACACCCTACCCCCCACACACCCTACCCCACACACCCCTACCCACCACCCCCACACACACCCTACCCCCAACACACACCCTACCCCCAACACACACCCCTACCCCCAACACACCCCTACCCCAACACACCCTACCCTACCCAGCTTTTACACACCCTACCCCCAGCACACACCTACCCCCAACACACACCCCCCCCCAACACACCCTACCCCCAACACACCCTACCCCAACACCACCTGCCCCAACACACACCCTACCCCCACACACCCCCTACACACCCAACACCCCCTAACACACACCCCTACCCCAACACACACACCCCCAACACACACCCTACCCCCAACACACACCCTACCCAACACACACACCCCCAACACACACCCTACCCCCAACACACCCCCCCCAACACACACCCCCAACACACACCTACCCCACAACACACACCCTCTGACACACACACCCTATCTGTACCCCACACCCTATCCCCAACGCACAACACATGCCCTACCCCCAACACCCCCACACCCCTACCCCCAACACACCCTACACCCCCCAACACATCCTACCCCCAACACACACCCTACCCCCAACACACACCTACCCCCAACACACACCCTACCCCCAACACACACCCTACCCCCAACACACACCCTACCTGGCCACACACCCCTGCCACCCCAACACCTCACCCTCCACACATCACACACTGCCACACACTCCATCCCGATAAACACCATCCTCTCACACACCTACCACCCCACAGTCTTCACGGCACCCCACATCCCACTACACACCACGCTACACCCGACCCCACCATGCCTCGCTGCACCCCACCCTATCATACACGGTACACACACACCACGCTACACCCCATCCACCACACCGCGCCACGCAACACGCCATCCCATTGCACCACGCTACACCCCACCACCACACCACACCACACCACACCACACCACACCACACCACACCACACCACACCACACCACACCACACCACACCACACCACACCACACCACACTACACACCAACTCGCGACCTCCTACCACACTACGTTACCTCACACCACACCACCTCATGGCTCCGTACGTCTCCACACCACACACCACGTCACACACCGTACCCGCTTCGTCGCGCCGGTCAGTCACTCGCCTCGAATTTCTAGCGCCGTTGACCTCGGGGCTCCGATTTCCCGCGAGCGCCGCCGGAGGACGCGGCTTGTTGACACGAGAGGGGCGGGCGCTGCGCGTCGGGTGCTCTCCGTGCTGCACCGCTCGCTGTACTTGGGGGGCGTGGCAGCTCGTGGGGTTTCAGAGGGTGCGCTAAAAGTAATTGTGAAACAATGCTTCCCTTATTATTTTCTTGTAAATAAATACAATACGCGTCAACTAGCCGGATCGCTGTGAGAAGAAAGACATTTGCATGAGAAATGACTTCATTAAGACGAGTTGGTTCCACAGTTATTACAGTATACTGTACAATTCTTTACCATTCTAAAATCAGTTCCCTACGAATGTATGAAATACAAAATAGTCCAGCGAACAAATGATTCAGAATGAACAATAAATACAACCTCAGTGTGACCATATACAGCTGTACACAGTCACTTTAAGTACAGTACCGTACAAAATGTAAACTACATTGTCATGTAGTAATGAAAGTAATTAGTGATATTACTGTATACTTACATTGAGCAGCAGCAGCAGCACCAAAACATTGTTTTAAAGAAATGAGTTTTTCGTGATTTATTCAATTATTCTGATATTTGATTATTCGGATAGGCTCCCGTCGCAATTAATCTGATAATTGGAATTTTACCGTACTGCTTCCAGGCTCTTCACTAAACAAAAGAAAGTAAGGATATTACTAAGAAATCAAATTTAATAAGTTAAATTACTCTCTAAACGAAGTTAACTGAAGTTACGGGTTTCAGAAATGTACACTCCTTGAATATCTTACTTGTTAGCCAATATTGTAATATGTAAAACCCGTATAAGGCCATATATTCGATCAAGAAAAATAAATTTAAAAAAGCAATATTGTATATCAGTTGTAATATTACCTATTTTATCTGTAGGAAATTTGTCCAAACGTGAAAGCTCGCTTTCAGACTTTCTCGCATTTCGGTAGTTGTCCCAAGGTAGTCGTTTTGTGGCTTTCAAACAGCAGGAAACTGATGATGATGATGATGATGATGATGATGGCTAAGCCATCGTAAGCTGCTCTTGAAATGAACAATATTCTTGCCAATGACAAAACTTTGAATTCTTTTATTTTAAATACCAACGTCAACTAACTGCTAAACCAATATTCCTCCCTGCTGCTCTTGTCGTTTATGGATCACTTACGTGTTCTGAATTTCATAAACATGTTCCTGTGAAGCGAGGAGATTTGTAACTACTTAGCCAAGAACAGGTCGCAACAGAGCGTGTGGTATAGTGCGTAAACCCTCTGCCTCCTTCCGCAGGTCAGAAAGTAAGGATCATGCCAAAGGAATGGGACGCCAAGTCCGCAGCCAGACTGCTCCTCGCTGTTGCAGTTCCATTCTTGTCACAAACGTTCGTCTTCACTTCGATGAAGACGGTATGGCGGTATGGCAAAAACGTTAGTTAACACTTTTTTTTCATTTATTTCTGCTTGGCCCGAAGGCCCTCGGCAGCCGAGTACGATACATTGAGGATACATTGAACAATGATACATTGGCATTCTTTAAGAAACATGGATAAATGAACTCATTGAGTTCACATGGATTAAATGTGCGAAGTCACACCGGTACATGATGATCATGGAGGGTCGAAGAAATGTACGGCTGAGAAAATGTGAGGAATTTTAGGATAGAAGTGAGAGAATACGAGGGAGAAATGGATGGAGATTGGAATAATGCCGAGTTCGTTATGTAACTGGAAGTTAGGTACAAATCAGGGAGGTTTTTTAATGGTTCGGAGAAATTGATTTTGGAAAATCTGCATATTTTTGATATTTAATTTTTTGGTTGAGACACATGTAGGAGAAATGTAGCATAAGATTGGACGGATCATTGATTGGTATAGGCAGGACTTGATTTCTGGCGAAACGTGACGGAACGGCGTTCCGCTACCTCGGGAATAATTATTAAATTACATTATAAATATATAATTATTCCTATTAAATTAATAATTAATTTGGAGTGCGTTCCGGGACGTAAAATTTTATAAATCAAGCACTAGGTATCGGTGGGTAGCAACATGAAGTCGCAGGGGTGATGACTTTTTGAGTATGGGATGTAATTTATGGGTTCTGCGGGTGGCCAGAGTTATTCTGTAAAGAATATTTGATTTCCAAATGAGCCTCCTAACAAAAAGTACACAAGGTGTTTGATTGGCTTGATGTTTGGGAGTCAAGTTATATTTTCTCCTTGATACTTGAATTAGGGAGGATTATTTGGTCTGTGAAGCGTCAAGATTTTGGCTCGACTTTTTGCTGGGTTTATCCGGATGTGCCATTTCTTGGCCCAGTCGGAAAACTGGGAGATGTAATGCTGCAGGTCTTCTTGTGAGGTGTCAACATCACGGTTTGAGGTATATTTGGCAGTATCATCAGCAAACATTGCAAGGATTGCATGGGAAGTATATGGGGTGGATGGTATAAGGGCGATATTAAGATTAAATAGTGTGAGAGTGAGAACAGATCCTTGGGGTACTCCTTTTATGGGGAAAGATGATGAAACTGCTCCAGAAAGGCGGACTGAAAAAGTGAGATCTACAAGGAAGCTTTTGATATGAATAAGATAGTGGGGGGGGTTCCGATGTGAATAAGTTTGTATAATAACCCTGGATGCCAGACGGTGTCAAAAGCTTTAGCTATATCGAGGAAGATTGTGACTGTTTCTTTTCATGGAAGCCTTCGATTATATCCTCAGTTAGTTTTAATATTTTGTGATTTGTGGAAAGTAGAGTTAATACATTTTTGTAGGCTACTGCAGAGAATAAATGCAGTTATTTTTAGGCAATTGTTAGGAGGGACACGTGTCCGTGAGACCTGATTGAAGATTTGCGCTCTACTCTTGGTAGAGAGATAGGTGAAGTTTATGCGTATGATGTTTTACGTAACAAGTGCGGAAATTCGATTCCTCGAACTTTTTCCATTCTTTTTGGCACTGGTACCCATTAAATGCAATGCTTAGACTTTTATTCATGTAGTACACATGTATATTTACATGCTATGCCCATTTCCAGTTCTGTTCTGTAGTTTCTTTTACTGCTCCAGTTTCTCGAAAATCAATTCGTGAATCCGCGGTGAGTCTTCAGGACAAGTACGCAACTGAAGGAAAGAAGGTTTGTATCCTAATCCTCGGTAACCATCTCTTCGACTTTCAGAAAAGTTGTTTCTTAAGAAGTGTTGTCATTTGACTATAGTTATCATTGTAAGCAAAATTGTTTAGCAAAATAAATTTTCGTATATTTTTACCGTCTTATTATAATAAACTGTAGTGTGCAATACTTAATATTTGTAACCTAGAATGAAATACGAAGGTTTGGTAATAGATTACCATATTACATAATGCATAGTTTGCTTTGAATATAGAAGGTAGTTAGTCTTAGCTAAAGCAATGTATTGCACAAAATCAAAGTTCTTTTGACGTTTGTGAAAATTATCCACACATCTTCAGAACGTCACGCCTATCGTTGTCTACCGAATTGCCACACCTACATGAATTTTCCATTTTGATTCTCAGAACATATCGTTTTGTTTACTTTAGGATGTAATGATGACAAGGGTCATGTCGGGTGTCTAGAATGATTACAGAGCAATTTTATAAATATGGGGGTACGTCTCTGAAATTATGGTGTATGTAATGGAAGAAAAGAATTGAAATATTGGGGTTTAGCACGCCAGAACTCGTGCAGCTTGTTAGCTACTCAGTTTGAAACAGGCCCAGTATAAAGCAAATATATTCTGATTTCTTTCGTTTTTATTGCACAATCATATGTATTAACTTGATCTTTATAGACCCGCTAGTATTGGTCAATATATCTACATCTCAGTCAATTGTTTCACCGGTGATTTAATGTGAATGTACTAATTTCCACTAAAAGCACGCCCACGAGATCGGTCCGGGTTCTCATCGTTGAGACGGTATCGTGAAATGGCAACTATTACATTTTTCCTGTTTCTCGTCCCGTCGATATCGAATGATGTTATACTTTCTGCGAAACAGCATTGTGTACGTGTTAGTTGGTCCTCTCTAAAAGTTATCTTTGTATTACCAATTATCATTGCTTTTCGACTTATTAACACTTCTCCAGATCATTATCCGATGAGATTTTCTAATGAACATTTTAATAACGATTTCATGATTATTCTTTTTAACACAAGAACAGTCCTGAAAAGAAATATCGTAGGCATGGGATTAGCTGCAATAATACCAGAAACCATTTGTATATTCGATTGTTCATTATAAGGAACAATGATTTGGGGGAGAAGATAAATTTGGACCAACACGATTTCTTTTTGAAGTCTTTAAATTTGACAGTCTTGAATTGTGGAAGCCTTTTCGACATCATTCAATTATTCAATATGTACTATTTTAAAATTTCCATTTATAAAAAGGTAAACTCAGCAGTCCTTCTTTTTATATCTTCCCAAATTCTCGGAACAATCGCCGAGCCATATAAACTCAAACAGCACAGCAAGTTTAATGCGGCGTTTGATGTAAGCAGTGATCAGACCCGGATTATTTCCTTAAGGGTCCCTGAACATTGCCAATCTATGGAACTCTCTAATTCATTTCAAATATTGAACAAATGCCATCAATGTTAAAATAAACTACCACTGCAATTTAAAAATTGAATGTTGAAACAATTTGCACTTCACGAACTAGTATAAAATTTTGTTTCAAAAAATAATTTAGTTCCTAACCATGCGCTTAGTCTGTTTATGCTTTATACCACCCCAGGAAGTGCAACAGACTAGGCAGGGCCAGAGTAATACCTTCGGGCGTCCTAAATTATGGGCCTCCGGAATCATATTAAAAAAATGAAACTGAATTAATGAAAAGAAATGTAAACGTCCACTCTAACATTTACAATGTTATAACATAAGAGGGTACAGTTTTTTTGAAAGACATATGAAGTATTATAACATAATCGCGTACCCGTACGAGAACTCTCTTATGTTAAACCACGCCTTCTTCCTTATTTTTCCAGTTCCATGTTAAGCCTGTATTCTTTTTTTTGACTCTCTTATCCTCCCTCACTTGTTCTGTATGTCTCCTTGTAATTGATAACAATACAATATACCCTTGTCAATACGCACTATTGTTATTTAACGTTATTACCGAGCAGAGAGGTACACTCGTGTAGTTCAGTCGTGTAAGAATATCAAGTTATTAGTTTAGTTTCACGTACAGTTGCTGATTCTACGGGTTCTGAACGGGTGGAATAGAATCGAGAAGCGTCAAATCAGTAAAAATGTAATACAATGTTCAAGAAGATCTTATCCTATAGAATACAGTGTGATGAACGTTTCATTGAGGCTTTTGGTCTCAACATTTCTTTTTTAAGGCCCTAAAATGTTTCGTTTAGGGGTTATTTAACGATATAGATGCAAACATTCGACTCCATGTTGCGGGTTGCATTTAACATGAATATTTAGATGCGTTTTTTAAACAAATCCTTTATATCATAAGTCAGTGTAATTCCTCACGTCTCCGTGAACTTCTCTTTCTTTCGAGACCACATTTCCAAAGATTGTTCGCGCGTGAAAGCCACAAAACGTATGTATACCACTGAAATAATATATTGTTTAATAAGCAATTAGGGGATCTTCTCCGGCGGAGCCCGACGTCCGTGCGGAGTCTGCTTGTGCCTTCATCCTCCCGTGTCAGGGCAGCCGGGGAGCGGGCGGAGCGGCGCGGATGCGGATGCGGAGCCGCGCGGGGCTTTGGCGCGCGCTGCGAAGGAAGAGCGGGAGCCGCCGAAGCGGGAGGGGGAGGGGAGAGGCGGTGTCCGAGAGGAAGAGAGTGAGGAGGGGAGGACGCGAAAGCGGAGGAAGCCGCCCGCCGCCCGCGCAGTGCCCCGCGTCGGTTCTAGTGCTTGGCGGCGCCGCCGGCCGCTGACTGGAGAACGCTGCTGCCGCCGTCGGAAGCCGCGGAAGCTCGTCCAGCACTGCCTGCGAAAACGTGGACCCTTCCTTCTTCGCGGAACTCCTGTCCCGTGAAGTTTCTTTCTGGATCGTTGGAGTTCGGGGAAAGTGGGTGGAATTTAATGTAGCTGATCGTTTAAGAATCGTTTTGATGAATTATGTTGTCGATTGGTCGTCTTTTTTGTACCAATTTGAAGGGCTCGGTACGAGAAAATAATAAGCCACACCCGTGCAGGTTTGAGATACAACTGGCTTAATGAAGACTCGCAAAACAAATACTGAATATACTGGGAGCGGTAGCTCAGTGCATGGACTGATGTCACTGCAGCGCCTCTGACCGGGAGGTCCTAGGTTCGAGTCCCGACGACGGCAGG
Organism: Teleogryllus occipitalis; assembly: GCA_011170035.1. Taxonomy (NCBI): domain Eukaryota; kingdom Metazoa; phylum Arthropoda; class Insecta; order Orthoptera; family Gryllidae; genus Teleogryllus; species Teleogryllus occipitalis. The sequence goes on along the minus strand of BLKR01000431.1, from coordinate 153,338 downwards.
ATTTTCGACACTAGCTTTTCAGCTAGGTCGAATTCAGGCGCTGCCTGGAGACGAATTCTTGCAGCCGGCTGTTCTGATCGATAGTTTTCCGTGGTTTCTCCGATCAACACCAGGCGAATGCCGGAGCAGAACCTTAACAAACGAGCCACGGACCGCGCGCGATCTTTCCTTCCTCTTCGTTGTCCTATCCTCTTCTCTTACACACACACACATACACACTTACACAAGCATGCACTACACTACCACATATTCCGGGAGACCGGCCGGGATGTTAGAGCTTGTCCCGGCTGTGGTGGTGCCCCGCTGGTGGGAGAGTCCTTGTAAGGGGAAACCCCGCTAGCCGACGGTAGGTCGGCGCCGGATCTCGCCATCCAGCGGGGGAAGATCACAGCCATCTCCCGAGGAAAAACACGCACTATACTTACGTGACGAATGCCGTAAGCTGTTGACGCGCCCGGAATCACTAACTAACCAACCAACGAACCGCATACTGAATGGTAATTGAAATAACATAAGGAAAAGTTATTTTAAGAACACAGAACTACAAAATAAGTGTCTCTATTTATAAGAAATGAAACTGATGAAATTGATTCTGTCAGTGTTAATAATAGCATTTCTGTTAAATGCTAAATATTGTATTCGGTATTTTAAAAACAATTTGCAAAAATGCGTCCCTAATGTAAAGAACGCTTCTCGCATAAGAACATAAAACAAATTGAAATAATGTGAGAATTTGGAATAAGTACCAAATAAATGTTTCACAGTAATATTTCAGAATATTATTTACATAGATGTTTTTTTAACAAATTAAATGTGAATATTCCTCAGGACTGTTCTGAAGTCCTTCTCAACGTGCTCTGGGGTTAGTATTTTGTTTTGACATTCGATATAAAATCTTTCTCTATTAAATGAATTGCCGGTTGAACGTGTACCTCATACCGTTTTTTAAATATATTAATTATACAGTGCCAGATTAAATTCGATATTCTCGCGCAGGTTTTATTGTAGGGTGAAGGAAATGATACAGAGTTGCACGGTTCGCGAGACTTGATTTCGGATGATCCCTTGGATACATGGCTCCTCGGATTCCAATCTGTAACGATCCAAATTGGGAATGTATTTTTTCCACAAAGTAAGTGTATAAGAAATCTGATTAGATGTTGATCATTTAATGCACCACAGAAAATTGGTTGTGTTAACCATGGGTATTTTTGTTGCGTTTTTCTTACTCTAGTTTTTAAATACTAAATTGATCGTACAGTTTCGTGATTAAGTCATTAGTACTCCGTAATTTTGGTTGCATTGACTGTGAAGGGCATTAATGTGAACAATCGATCTCGTAAATTACATCACAATAGGGCAAATTTGGGTAATTTGGAGATTGTGACTTTCATTGAATTCCTTATTGTGACCTCAGGTTTTTCAAAGAGTGAATATTGACATAAAATATACATTACACTTTCTTCGCTATGTGTAGTTAGAATGTACCTATATAATATTTTATGAATCAAATAATTCTCGCTGATCCATCACAACATTCATTCTCGTGCATTCATTCCTATCTTGGAAGGTGTATCAGAAAAAATTAAACTGATGGGTGAGGAAACTGTTGAACATAGAATAAAAACACTAAAACATCTTTCACACTCGTTTTCCGCAGAACTAATGTTCAAGTCAGTACGTGAAGATTTAACAAGTTAGAAAAATATGCCTCATCTAGATAAGTATATCATTAACCAGTGCGGAAATATTCGGCAGCCCACTGAAACCAGACTTTCCGACACATCTCTTGGCATCAACTAAAAAAATAACGAACATGTTGATCTGCGCACTGGAGAGCCGAGGGAGAATAGGCGAACGGTTTGCACTTCGCCGGCCGCTGCCGCTGATCCCACGAGCACGGCGGCGGCGGCATGCCGGCACGCGAGCTTCTCATTCCTCGCCCGGTCGGCACAGCGCGGCGGCAAGGCACGTACGCCACGCGACGCAGCCGCACTCCTGGACCGCTCCCACGCTACCCATGATGGAAACCGGCCCGGCCCGGCCCCGCCCCGCCAGGCCCCAACCTGCCCCGCCAGGCTCCGCCCCGCCCCGCACCGCACCGCCCCGCACCGCCCCGCACCGCCCCGCACCGCCCCGCACCGCCCCGCACCGCCCCGCACCGCCCCGCACCGCCCCGCACCGCCCCGCACCGCCCCGCACCGCCCCGCACCGCCCCGCACCGCCCCGCACCGCCCCGCACCGCCCCGCACCGCCCCGCACCGCCCCGCACCGCCGCAGACTCCGTGTGGATTAATGTGCATCGCCAACTCCCGAAACCTCCATTCGATTGCGGGTTGTAAGCAAGTTGTAGGCGAATGCACTGGTCGTTGAGTCACTGGTCATCTCCGTAACGTGAATGTGTCTCTGAATACTTGCATCTGACATTACTCAGCGGAGACGAATAGAATGGAAACGATCGTACCTTTTATTTTATTTTCACGAACCAGGGATCGCGGCGTGCTGGAAGTACCGCTTGCCGGAAAAGGTATGCGAAGTTAAGACGACGTCATTCCCTCTCGTTTGTCGAGACGTGTACATTATGTTTCGATGAGCGACGGTATAAGCAGCGTGAACGGCATATGTCTGTACTTCATTTTCCATTAAGTAGTGGTATAACGGCCCCAGAGTTAAGAATACAGTTGCTATTGTTTCCTCAAAAGCTGTCGGGGATGGTGATTCAGCTACTCAGTTCGTTTAATTCCATAATCGGTTTGGTGAAAAGCCAGATAATTATAAGACCTGTTACAAATTGTTGTTATTGTTATTATTATCGCCTAAATTCATTACTATATACGGTAGGTGTCGGTTAAATGTAAAATTTACTCCAGGTTGCAACCAGCTTTCTAAGGAGAAGATTCAGTGATGGTGGGAGCTGTTCAACACTTTGCGCAAAACATGCGCTGTTATTATTATTATTATTATTATTATTATTATTATTATTATTATTATTTATTATTATTTTATTATTATTATTATATTATTATATTATTATTATATTATTATTAATTATTATTATTATTATTATTATTATATTATTATTATTATTGCCACTACTACCGTCATTACCTTCCGTATTCATTGCAGACTTAACTTGACCTAGGTTATTATTTTTATTGGAGTTGATACCGCTGGTGTTCCGATTGCAAAACGACCTGCACACCGTCCTCGAAGGGCCTGCGGGGAGGGCGCGCCTCGCACTCTTACCGGGGCCCTCCTTCGTTCGCGAGCCAGCGCGGCGTTCGGGAGTCGCACGTGGCTCCCCTGGGAAAGGCCGCGGGCGGGCGGCGAACGTCGCCCTCGCGAAGTAATTGCAACGGTCGCCGATCGATGGCCGGAACTTTCCGCCGGAAGAATTAAATTCGAAGCGAGTGCGACTTTCGGGGTCAGGGAACTACCCCCTCGGCCCATGAACCGCCTGTTTCTCAATGGGGCGGCCAACGTGAAGCATAATGGAAGCTCCGCGTGATGTGGAATTCTCGGTTTAGGCGCTGAGAGGTCAACGTTTGCGAAACGTAGGCGCTTGAATACAAAGGAGAAGGAACGCGTCGGCTATTGTTTAGAGCTACTTCTCGGAAAGATTCTGAATCGTGAAAAAGCGCCCTAGTGGAATAACTCATTTTTTGATTGATTGGATGTAGTGGCAGGACGAGGAAGCTTCAACCCGAAGCAAAACTGCTAGGGCGCACCCTTTCCACGCGGTCGTGGGAAAATTCTGGACGGCGGTTGATGGATTATTGATTGATTACTTTGAGTTATCACAGGAGGTGATGGTGTTATTTTCCCCAGCTGGATGGTGAGATCTGGCGCCGACCTACACGTCAGCTTGCTGGCATTTCCGTTTCCGGTATCTATCAGCAATGAGGCACAGCAACTTCTCTCCAGCCAGGAGAATCTCTAAACTGCCTATTGGTCTCTCGACATGAGTGATGGTGTAGTGCATGCAAGTATAAGCGTGTGAATGTAAGGAGTGAAGGTATGACAAGGAAAAAGAAGGAATGATCGCACCCGGTCTGTGGCCTAATAACTAGCTAGTGTCGAAAATCTCGTTACTGTTGGAACTCGAACCCCATGACATTCTGGTCAGAGATTCAATATTGACATCAGTTGATTCTCTGAACAAACTTAGCCGGTCGTTCGGTGATAAATGACTTTGTAAAAAATACAGAATAGAAAGATGTGATAAGATCCTGGTTTGTGTGAAACATTCGCGTAAGAGCAATGTCAAAAAGGACACCACAATTGGTTTCTGTTGAATTGGTGACCTTTGTATTGGTGTGAGTTTGGCTTTTGAACGGAAACGCAATGTTACTCTTCACACTAAGTTGAATTACGTAGATTTTATCACTTTAAACGTTAGTCATGTAAATAAGTAAGAATTAATGAAAAGCCTGGAAAGTATTTCAACGTGATCGTACTTCCTGCAGCGTAAGACTCAATTCACTTGTAAAACGGTAAGTCTCTCAGAACATACGCAGTTCTTACAAATTCTATTTCAACATTCACATTTTGATTTCGCAGACTATACCCTGTTAAGGCCTGAATGTTTGAGAAGTGATATACTTAATTTTCTATGGATTTAGAGGGTGTAATAAAAATTATACTTCTGCATTTCACCGCCAACTGTGTGTGGTGTGCATTAGGAAAACTAATTATCCGTTGAAATGTGTTCTTCGAAATCATTAAGATTCTTACCTAACCCGTTCCCTTTTGGAATCAAATATCGTTTCCACAGATTTAGGTGGAGTCGTGTTTGATTTGTTGCGATGAGAATGACACTCCACGTGGTGTTCCACTTGCAATTTGCAGCGCCCGGCAGCGTGGCCCCGTCGCGTTTGTGTCCCCCGCCGTGTATTATAAATACGCGGCGGCCGCGGGCGTCCAGTGACCCTGAGTTTTCGCGAGGACCCGGGGCCAGAGGCGCAGGCGCGGCGGGGGCATCTCCGCACGGTGCAATCGTAAAACGACGGTGGCGGTGGGGGTGGAGGTATTTCGAGAGGCGCGGTGGCCGCGAAAGCAAGAGGCCACGCGGAGGCGACGGGGCGGCGTGTCGGCGGCGGGGGCGGAAGCACGCGAAGGTCCGACGATCGATTCCCCGCCGCACGCGACACACAGGCCCCGCAGGAGTGGCCGTCGGCGGTCGGGGCCCTGACCTCCAGCCGACGCCGACCGGACCTTCGCTATTCTATGCCAGTCCACGTGCAGGTAGTGGCGGACGAATTTAGTTTGCGATCGGTTTTTCTGAGGCGTTTGAGGTCCTCTACTTTCCGTCCCTTCGTTGATATTAACTGCATTCTCGTCACTTATCATTCCTACGACAGTGGAATGAATCGATACCTTTTGTTGCGTGCGCTCGTGTGAAGAATGAGTGGTACAAAATGGCGAATGTTGTTTCGAAAATTAGCCGTAGGCGTGAAACTTCCGGAAGCCATTATATTTTTCGTGAGAATATCCGAATGTTACATGTGTGCCCACAGTTAAAAAGATCAAAATGATGTAATAATGTTGATGAAGATTTAGGTTGTAATTAAAAGCAGAGGCAAGAAAAATGAAGTAAATATCCCTGACTTGGTTTTTTTAAGCTTCCTGTTTCTTTCAATAAACTGACGTCTGTGTTAATTACTGCACTAGGCGCTTGGAGATGTCGAAATCCTGAGACTGTTTTTCACGTCGTCATCCTCCTGGGATTTATCCTTATCGGAAAGGGGAAGGATATCACACCCCTCTATTTCTACCGAACAGTGAAAAAATTAATTTTATTGAGTGATCTCAGGCCATAAAGAATGAACTCTGATGCTCACAGTACTGAACACCATTATTTTTTTTAGAAACAGTGACTGTTACATGTTTCAAATGCAAGAATATATACGAAGGTCCATCCGCGGCTAAAATTTCTTTGAATTTTTGTTTCAGGAGATTATTGGCATGCTTATTGGGATTAGTGTCTGTGATGAGCAATGGGGTTCGCTCTAATTTATCCTCAAATTGTTCAGTTTGTTGCAACATTTCGATAACGATGTAATAACTTGAACGACCAAGAACCGTTGTGGAATGTGTTTTCGGTTGACGTTAATGTACTTTCTCATATTCACTTTAGACCACCGACATGGCAATCAGTAAGATTTAGGAGCAGGCGGGTCGTTTTGCGCGCGAATTTTTAACTACATTTTCATTCAATATTTTATTCCACAGCATTGCAATTTGACAGGCGTCAGTCAACACTTCATCATATATCATTTTAACAAAGCTGAACTGTAGTCATTAGTCTTCCTATTAATGAAGAGACGCAGAATGCGAACATGAACCGCATTGCATGTTCGACCAACTGCTGCCTGGGGTGACTGAGAAAGGGATTATATGAAATCTTGAGTATAGCGCCGTTCGGAAAATAAAATAATGTAGTGCATTAATAGCAAAACAAAAAAGAAGTCTACATTTCGGGGTTTTATTGTATCTAAATTGTGTTCCTACATCCAACGCCTGCTTTTTTTATTTATAAAACAAAGAACTCAATGTGGCTTATAAATTCTACTATCAACTTCCGATTTTAAAAAAATCAGAAATTAAACAGAGAAATGAGAAGACATTGGAAAATGTAGATTACATTAGAATGTGAAAATCGTTTCCACTTTTCTAAGCGAATTCAAGATATAATAAAATATCGTGATGTGGTTTTAATACATCCACTCAACGTGATTGCTACTCAAATCTTTTCAGCAAGAAAACTATTTTTGTGGGGATGCGAGAAGATGGACGAGTAGTCTAGAATACAAAAGAAATCTATACCTATGCTCCAAGGTGAAGCGTTACACTTATTTACAATGCCTATCGAAACGGTGAGCGGTAAAGTATAGAAATAAAGTGCCTTTTGTGGGGAACTGGTAAAAGGAGGATGGAAAGCCGTTGTTAATGTGACTATTTGTACATACCTGTTTGGCATGTCTAAACTTGTGATTTCTGAGAAAGTGAAACGTCGGGCCATGAGTTACAGAAGGTCGTTGTCCATTACAACCATCTTTTGAGAAGCGGGGAAACATTGCTTTCCACGTTTTCTCTCAATTGCAAACCTTTTTAGAAGCTTACTTCATTTTTTATGCATGACGATTGAACATTTCATTCACGATTATCGTAAACCTTTTATTATTTTACCTTGTATTACCATCCCAAATCTCTCCCTCAATAGATAAGTGCACATGATGTGTGTTTCTTGTCTTGTCATTTTATATGTCGTATAAACATCGTAACATCGTAAACATCGTTTGTGAAAATTTGTATTGTGATCGGAATCGAGTACCTGATCGTTCAGTTGTTGATATGAAATAGTCGTTTGCATTTCTTCGGCTAATTAACTTCTCAGCCTCTTGAAACTGTATTGTTTGGTTTGGTGTAAGATAATATATTTATTTTGCGCGAACAAATTACCGATTTTTTCAACTGCATATTCTGCTCCATCGAGGATTACAGTGACATTTTACACGATTTTTCACATCTACTATTATTAGAGAGAGAATGAGGGTAATTGGAATGAGAGCAAGCTTTTATGTTAGCGAACTTCGTGTCTAACCACCTGGGGCGCTGGTGGGGGAATGAACGATAGATGGCAATAGACCGAACGATGAAATAAAATGAAACAAGGCCCTTGAATACATTGTAAAAATGTGTCGCAATACTCTTTTATCCATCACAATTGGTCATGGACCGAATTTGAACTGGGGTGTTTGTGTGTGTGTGTGTGTGTGTGTGTGTGTGTGTGTGTGTGTGTGTGTGTGTGTGTGTGATGGGGCTATTCAGAGGCGAGTGACGAATACGTTGACCGCTTCGTCATTGGTTTCCCCTTATATCCTACTGAATAAAAGCGTTCTGGTGAGGTTTTCAGTATTTTTTCTTTTTACTTTGCTACGATCGTTGGCGTTCCTTCTCTCTAATCCGTTCCTGAGTGTTGCCTTGACGTATGATATGATATTTTTCTGTTCCCTGCCTCAAATTGACTAAGTGACTTAGTCGTTGCAGCACGAGACAAGGGCAGATGAAACTGAAAGAATGTATTCACTCTAAATTAATGTGTGATTCCCTTTAATGTGGTTTTGCTGTTTTTTGTACACTCATTACTTACTCTCATTTCTGTGCCTTCTTTTTGCATAGTTCCATACTGGCTCACTTTAGCTCAGAATTGACTTCGTCTCTCTTCTGTAGGAAGTGTGACCGAGATGTCATAGCGTTCGAGTCCCTACGGTGGGAGGACTTTCGACACTAACTGTATGGCTAGATCGAATTTAGCGGTTGTCTGCTGTGATCGGTAGTTTTCCGCGCTTTCTCCGATCAATACCTGGCGAATATCGGAAAAGTACCAAGGGGCCACCGATCGCACACGATTTTTCCTCTCTTCCTTGTCCTATCCTCTCCTCTTGCATGTCCTATACTACCTCACATGTCGGAAGTCCAGTTGGAAGCTTTATCCCGGTTTGGACGGTGTCTTGCGGGGAAGATACTTTGGGGAGGGATTTCCCGCACGTCGACGTGTAGATTGGCGCCAGGTCTCGAATGACCATACCAGGTGACGTGCCTGGAGACAGGAATCAATAAATCAGCTAATCATTTACTCGTACAGTTTAGCTTCTCAAGTGTAAACAAGTTTCGCTGTAGACAACTAATTTGTCTTGTTTCTCTTATTCTTCTTTGAATCTCCTTTTATTACTATAGGATGTTCAAAATTCGAGTTGTACTACGATTTTTTCTTCTTCATTATTTTGTGTTCCGCTTTCAGTGTTCCTTGACGCCTTTATAATTTTTCTTTCTTTTCGATGCTGCTTCATTACTTGTATTTTTCTTCATTTTTGATTTTGCTGACGCACTGTGACTGTGACCTTGTGGCTCCACTCGCAAATATCCGACTCTTTTCCTGAAAGTGCACGTTGGATACGCCGCGGCGTTGCGCCAGTAGTCGCAACGCCCAGCAGCAAGCGGCGGTGTTAAGTTTACGCTCGTAAATTACGATGGCGTCATTACCATTGACATTAATGCTGCGATCAAAGAGCTATTTCCCGAGCCTTTGGAAAGAGTCCTAGTGGACGCCGAGATACCGTTGGGAGGCAGGAAAGGACTCCAGTCTTCCGGATGCATTATTGATTCGGAATAAATACCGTTTCCATTGGCCGTATGATTCACTGAGTGTTTGATTTTCCAATAGATTAAATTCAGGTGTAGATTTCTTCACACACACACACACACAAACACAAATGAGGGTAATTCAATTATACGGCGTGCATTTGAAATTCATTAACGTAATTGTGCATTTACTGTTGAAATGTACTAAGCAATAAATTTCTGTATAGCTCTGTAGGACAAATAGTTGTATCTTTAAGTGAATCACTTCATTTTCAACTAATGAAAAAACGAATGATGTTTACGATCTAATAACATTAAACGAGGCTAATCTTCAATTTTCTTAATTTCTAAAACTAGAACTGTTTGTTCATTGCCGGGTTTTTCGTGTAATGGCAGTTTGTCACACTAAATATACCGATGTACACATATGTATTATGTTATAGTAACTCAAACAATAAATCCCAACATTTATCGTTTTATTTCAATCAATTTTCGTCAAATGGTGTATAAACGGAAAAGTTGCGAGGTCTCATAGATGAGCTAGTTATAGTAATAAACAATATTTGACAATATGATGCGTATTTATTTTCAAGTTTAGCCTGTAATTCATTAGTGTGATTATGTGTATAAGTAATAGTGATCGTAATAATCGATCTTAGATGTCAATGTAGAATTGCACGACCTCTGTCGATTGAAGAACGAAGTTCTTGACTTCCTTCTGGGCCGTGTCCTTCCGCCAGCAGCCAGCGCGAAGCTAATAGTCTTGGGCATTCGTCCACTCGACGTTAATCGAACGTTCGACCTTGATACATAAAACCTTGATACGGGCGTCCCGCGAGCGCCGACTTCGTGACCTCCAGGGTCGACTTCGCGGAATGAATTCGCGGAGCCTCGGAATAAATTGGAGTCTCTCCCATGCTTTTCTTTACCTCTGTAGTTTATCAACATGAAATAACGTGTCAGGCATATTTGGAGTACGAAATTTGGACCCTTGCATTTAATGAATAATCTGTGTTCTAGAAGAAAGCTTGTATAAAAAAAAATCGAAACAAGATTGGAGAAATAAATATTTCATGTAAATATAATTTTAATAGCTGCAACAATTCATAGGTAATTACCTAGTTTTGGGAATGAAGACATGGAAATAAAGTGGTGTATGTTACAAATAGTAGTGAAACGTATTTTCATTATGTGCATTTTCTTATTGCCCCTTGAGCGAAACTTACTGACATTGAGTAACAAGGAATTTAATATTGTATATCAATAACATACATCAATTCTAAACTGGTTTATTTTAATCTCGTGCTACTTCATTTTAAAATGAAAAGAAGATAAATTCAAACCAAAACAAAAATTGTGTGTGATTTAGTAAATTTACATTCAAAACTAAAACTACTTTTCGGGATAATTTATCACATCACCTGTAGATTTTTTTTACAGCAACTAAAAATAAAGGAAATTTTCTTTCTCTTTAGTTGCTGTAAAAATTCCCCTGATGAAAGGATAAATTGTCCCGAACGCGAATTTTGGTTTTGTATGTCCTTAGTTTTTTAAAACAAACGCAATTTTTGTCGTAGTTTGCTTATCTCTCTCACTGTAATTAACTGCTAGATTTAAAATTACTATAATCTGAATTTTACCAGCATTGTTATACAGGTCGGGCTGCTTGAAGTTGTTGAACCACTTGGCGTTTCCTGGTCCAACGCCCCTTCCATCAGGAGGAGAGGGGAATGGAAGGGAGGGATGCGAAGCGAGGCGTTCGGGCGCCATAGTATAGTGAAATGAGAGTGGCATGCCAGCAACTGGAGCAGGCGACCGCGAGTAGTCTGGCTCCTATTGATGCTTTTTAACAGCCCTGAATAAACCACTTCAGCTCCGTACCAGTCAGTGTGCTTTTGTGTTGACTAGACATTATCCATAGTGTGAGTGAAATATGAAATATGACTTATTGATCTATAAAAAATATATTTGTTCTTTTCCTGTGTTGGTCAACTAACAATTGAATAAAAGTTTGTCTAGCTTTGATTAATGATATTATTTATTAAACCCTATCGGAAAGGTCTACAACTTTCTGATGAGAATTCAAAGGAAGAGAAAAACATCTCAACGAACGGAAAACCTTTCATTATGTTAAAATAAGTTTTGTAATAGTGACACCTAAAAAATTCATATATACAACATATTATTTGATTGTTTCAGATTTTTTAAATATATGTGCACAAAGGTTGCATTTTCTTCTCTTTAATATTTCAGTGAAATTTTATTGAAGTAAGTGTACATTTAAAAGAATTTTTTTCAATCCAACTTCAGTATCTTTTTACAGACGAATTGTGCTTTTTATTTTCATGCCTCTCTAAAGACAAGCGACAGTGACTTTTTATTTGTAAACCAATACAGCATTACGCAACTTACTACGGAACAACCCAGGTCGTATTAGAAAAGAATGCACTCACAATTCTGAAGGTTCGTTACGGCCATTCATCTCGCCAATTTGATGGTCGCGCTTCGTTTAAAATTTTGTATGAAGGAAAACGCAAAGTATTAATGCGCTTTATTACAAATAACGAGCTTCCAGGCAATTGCTATATAATTACATCGTGAGATGCCCTCGATTTAAATCTGATATGCCGATTGCTTTCATGTGTTAATCACGTCGTAATGTGGGAGAGAGTTAATTAATGGCTCACGCAATTTGTTTTCTGGGCAAGAGTATTAATGGGAAGAATCCGTAAATATTTATATATAACTGTGTGTGTGTGTGTGTGTGTGTGTGTGTGTGTGTGTGTGTGTGTGCAGAAATGTATGTATGTATGTATGCATGTATGTATGCATGAATGCATGCATTTGGTGTGTGTAAAATGACAGAATATATATCTCACATGCCGTCATTTTCCAGTTGTATTCGTAAGTATTAAATAAAGTTAAAACCTAGTGATTAAAAATTTCGATGAATTGAGGGAGATATAAAATAGTTGACAATACATTGACATTGAGATTATTTTTTTCGAAATTCCTTCAATGCGTGTGGTTTCATGTTATTTCTTGGTGATTTCACCACCTAATCACTCTTGTATTAATTTGTGGTGGTAGAAACTAAAGTGAAGTGTATTGTAATTCAGATCATTTGAATCTTAAGATGGCTTTAAAAAGTTTTTATCTCTACAAAGAGACATGGAACAGTCGTGGAGAGTTCATTTTCCTTTCCGGTTGCTTTCATTACGTCGTTGTAGGTGTTTATATTTCCTTTATTTGATAAATAAAGTTATTGGGAATAGAAGCAAAGGTGTAACATTTTAAACGTGATAACACGTAAATGTTTCTGGTAATGTCTCATATTTACTGTCTTGAACTGTTTAACCTTGAATACAAAATTGAAATGATCGATATTGAAGTTCTTGATTATGTATTTATAATAATAATAATAATAATAATAATAATAATAATAATAATAATAATAGTTAGTAATTATTTAACATTAATTATAATTAAATATCAATAAATTATTATAATATGCGTATCGGTCATTTATGACCACGCTAAACGTGACCACGCTTCCATGACCCAGTCATATTTATCCCAGAGAGATTAACATTTGTCATTATATGAATCAGCTTTTCGCCTGTATTCCTTGAAGTGCATACGAATCGAACTGTTACTATTTTCTAGCGGAATCATTTGGTAACTAGTATTATACTAGTCCAAAACACACTAGTTTGTTTTCTTTTGCTCAGTTAATTGCAGTCCAACCTACACTTCATTCAAAATCTTGTAATTCTTTATGTCAACGTAAAAGTTTTCAAGATAATATTTATTTTGACAGTTTGTATCGTACTAATCTTATTTTCACACATCAACGAAACTGATGACAGGCGTTTTAAAGGAATGAACTTTATCTGATAGCGGAATAACTTCACATAACTGGTCTTCTTTGTTTTTATTTTCTCTTACTGTGATTCAGTTGATGCGCGTGTGCACAATGTTTTATTTCACCGTGTTTTCTAACTGCGTTCCGCTTGGCGATTTCTAATAAAAAAACACACGAATTTTACGCTACATGCGCACATTTCTCCTCGAACAAAGTGCATTCTGGTAACTAATGTGTAGGTTCTCATGATCCCATCCGATACGCCTGCCTTTTCCTTGTATTTATCACCTCTTGGTACAAAACGAGCGAGTGAGAGAGAACCTCACGACGGTGCACACACCATCGCCTCGGCGAAGGTGCATGTGTGTGGACCATAATGCGGCGGCGTAACACTCTGAAATGCAGCACGTGCGGCGCTTTACTTTCCCTGCCCTCGCCGTCGCCGCCGCCTTCGGCGAAAGTACCCGTCGGACGTGGCGGTTGCCAGAATCGATGCGGATGTCGCGACGCCACGGTGGCGTTGAAGTGCACCGCGCGTTGGCGAGTGCGAAGCACGTAGCGCTTTTGGACCGAGACGCCAGCGCTCTCTGCTCGGCTGCCGCTCTGCCCCTCCCCCGCTGCTCGTGCCCGCTTCTCCTTGCTCTTCAACTCGCTCATCAGCCGCGCATCCGAGAGAAAGGCCGTGTTGGGCAGAGAAATGATTCAGTACTTCTATTTTACGTTGTTCTCAAAGTTAATTAAAGCATGATTTTAAGTAAATGCATTGCAAAAATCGTATTTCGATTATTCAAGCATGTGTTCGACCTTTTCGTCTGTCCGAACCTACGATGTAAACATGAGTTTTTGCCGCCTTGCCTGCCCTCCGAGGCAATAGACACTGCTGACAGATGGGCTGATAGCGGCGGCGCGGGCCGACGAGTAGCACGCAGGACTGGCGTACCTCTCAAAACTATTACTCTCTCCTCCCAGCATGTCCCAACTCTCCAATATTCAATCTCGGTCAAAACGCTCATCATCCTTCTCGCATTAGATCCAGATTCCCCAAAGACCTCTTTCGTCCTACCTAATTCATAAAAATCATTCGCCACAATTTCCCACAAAACACACCCCTCCACTTCTAAACAATAAATGCAAACTTCCCTTAGTCAAGTTATACATATATGAAATTTTAAAAATAGTGAAGAGTTATGCCGAGACCCGCATTTGCCTGAGGATGGCCAAGTAAATTCATTGTATGTAACATTGTACCCGTCAATATCCCCGAAAGACGAAAGTCGAACGGGAAAAAATAAATTTAAAAAAAGGACGGGCGTTGCGCGGCGATTTCTGTTCTTCGGCAGGAGTGAGGTCATCAAAGATCTCAATATTAATGGTTGTCAAAACACTACCAGCACTGGGAACGAAACTAAACCTTTTTTGTGACGTTATTAATTGTAAAAAACGAAACTGGGTCTTGAATAAAACATGTGGATAGATACTAAACTCCCATGATAATATAGTTCTGTTCGTATTACGAAACTTCAGTGAGTGTCAAAAGTATTGGAACACCTTGAAAATCTGAGAATATGAGTAAATTTTACATAGAAAAATAATGTAAATCACAAATTTTCCGCGGAATTATATGCTAAGTAAAGTTGCTACAATACAAAACACTTAAAATGAAGTACAGAAAATTGAGAAACCAGAAATTAAGCAAATATCTCATAGAAAAAGGAAGCCAAAATTATCGGAAGACGCAAACTCTCACACAATGTAACGGCTTTCCTAGAAGTCATCGCGCCCCCAGCCGTCTGTGGATTTGACCTTCACCTTGTCAGTCGGGACTTGCCTCTTGACCCTTAGCTGTAACGGTTTTCGTATCAGTTCAAATGCAAGAATGTGGATCCTTTCTAAATCACCACGATATCTGGAAACGCCACCACAATCTCCTGACATTAATCCTATTGAATATTTATTGGATATTTTGGAGAAAAAAATTAGGAACAAGCCGATTTTGTATAAAAAATTTTTTAAGCGCTCACTCTAGGAGGATTGGGGCAGTATCTTGCCACCTATGACGGCAAAGCTCGTTCAATTAATGCCAAGACGAATAGAAGCCATTATAAATGCCAAAGGACATCTCACGAAATATTAATTTGTTTACAGCTACAATTTTATTTAATGTTTTACCACCGATCATGTGGCTGTTCCAATACTTTTGGCTGCCTTTTTTTGCGTACTAATGTTTGTAAACTTCGTTTGTCCTAAACTAAGTTGTCCAATAAGTTATGTTATGTTTTTGTTTACTAATAACAACTACAAAATATACACTGTTGTCAAAGCGACCTAAAAATTCATTTGTGTTTTATTTTATACATGAAATTTGTTAATTTAGGCTACTGAAATTTCCGAGGTGTTCCAATACTTTCGACACTCACTGTAAATTCCCAGCCGCAGTAAAGTTTCGTTCCAGAGGCAGTTTCGTTACTAGTCAATAGATTTCTTCGCCGCGTTTCGGACTTCAGTTTCGTTACTATTTTAGTTTCCGTGCGCAGGAAATAGTAACGAAACGCCTTATTTCGCTTAGTTTCGTTTCTTTGGCCATCCTTGGTATTGACACAAGGTTGATTTTTTAAATGGAACTCTGTAAATCCTTCAGAACTTCATAAGGAGTGTGAAGATGCATATGTTACCATATTACTATATGTTACATAACAATATTTTTGAGAAATTCAGTTTTTTATGACCACGCTGACCGTTAATAATCTACCATTTCCGCGAGGAATTTTGCTTGAAGACCGTTCTGTTGGGTTGCGTTGACTTGTAGGGTGGACAAGATTGCAATGCAAACCTCGGCACGGGGAGGCCACGAATACGCGCGACAGGCCCTCAAAAACCATTCCTTTGCAGCTTGCAGACAATGCTTTCACCCATAGCTATGATCGCAGCGAGAGTTGAGCAATATGTGCGTTCTACTTTTAGGAAACCGAACAGTAGAGAAAAATGTCCAAAAAAATGTGTTTTGGGGGACGATAGATTGCAGCTGGCAAGAAGATGCAGCAAGACCGAACAGTCAATCCACACAAAGGAAATTAGAAAACATTACTACGAGAAAATCCATGCTATTCTATAACACCTCTAGTTTATAAATGTCGCAATACGAATTTGACGTATTTCACGCACTATTTATAAACATTACCCCCAAAACCGATTTCTATATATACCTATACAATATTTTGTTGACATTTTGTGACATTTAAGAGGTTTTTTGTGCCTCAGGAGTTTTCATATTAAAACTAATAATCATATTGTGGTGATCGATGATCACAAAGAAACTTATTATCCAATATTCGGTTTCATTTAGTATGTTCAAAATTTGCACTTTCTCGTGTAGCTATTAACACCGGGTCCTTGAGAACGATCTTTAAGTGCGCTCCATTAAACTCGATAAGTTTCTAAAGTCTCTTTTTAACTTTACCATGATGCGAAACTTTCGAAATACACTTTTGTCGCTCAGAGAAAGTCTTAAAACTGGGCCAAAGTTAACGATTTCCTGCACAAAAAGGTTCATTGAATAATACGGAAAATTGTCTGAGGTAATATTTTGTGCCTCAATGATAAGTCAAATTTCACATCTGTGTTACGGACGTTACCTTGTGCGGTTTCTTATGTCGTTTCCGCGTTGCCCTGCTCATTCTGCCTTGTTCCCTTCATTCTCTTTTTGTCTATAAGGTATGCGATACAGCAGCTGTCGTCTTTTTGAAACCAATTATGCTGTTACCTTCTTCGTTTATATTTCTTCCTTCCAAATCTTCCCCTCTCTAGTGCATTTTATGTGTTTCACTTAAGTTCGAAAAGGAAAAGTACTTCTCCTTCAGTCCCATTCGAAAATCATGGGATGGCAGTGTTCCATTTGATGTAATGTATTTGAATTTTATCATTTTTGGAATTGTAGTGGATCGGAATGTTGCTTCATCGAAAACGTAGTGTATCAGTGTATTTTTCATCTACCTTTGCCCACTAAAAATCCACTGTGCCCTGATAACCCACTAAAAATCCACTGTGCAGTCGTTGGAGTGTTCACAGCCCGACATGTACTCGACTACACCCTTTTAGTGTTACCGCCGTGTCCGTAAAAGATTCATGATAACGTGCCTTATTCAATTATGCCTTTACGTTATCCTCGTTCTTGGCCAGGTGACAACTGGTGATTTGCCTTTACCTTCCACTTTATGAGACCACATCTGTGAACACGAGGGGTCCATAGTGGTATATTAATGGTTGCAAATGTAATGATGGTTCAGATGGGATGCGTAGTGGAATGAGTAACTACTAATGCCAGAGTTACAAAAATCCGGTGCCTTACGCGATACTCAATCCAGCGGCCTTCGTGTCTACGATGATACTCAAAGCCCCTACAAGGGAGGCGGATGACGTTACTGTTGCCACCTGTTCATCCATTTCCCCTTGCTAAAATTTAAATGGTATTGGCATAGGTAATACCACGAGTGCTTTAGAAATTGTTGATAAATTTGTGAGATCTGATTCATCTGAAAATTTCCGAAGAACGAGTGTTATTTAATAGGAATATTCCACGAATGAAATTATGTCGAACAGAGTTCCGCCAAATATTAAAAGTCACGGAAAGCTGTGATAAAATCGAAGACGTTATGTTATAGTACGTACGTTGTTTGGACGTCGACATACTAGCGATCGCTATATACGTAAGACAGATGAGTCAGTCATTTAATGATAGTCCAGTAGGGAGAAGCGGTAAGAAAAAATCGGATAGAAAGAGCGATAAACTTTTTGAAATACACCGCCCTGATTGAGACATGATGTATGTATAGTTTAACACTATTACTTTTAATTTCACTAGTTGAGTGGTCTTCGTAATTTTGTAAATATGGAAGAGTAGTCCCATGTTCTTATATTCCAAATTTTTTTGGTCGTTGGGAGCGAATTCATTCTTCGACGCTGCCTGTCTGTTCGCGAAAGCGATCAATACTCTTGATTTCCCCAGTTCTGTACGGGTTCCAACAGCTCTCAGCGTATTCGAATAATGGTCTGACGAATAACGTTCATGTTAATTCATTGGACTTATTTCCCCCTTTTCAATTTCTCCTTACAATGTGAAGATTTCGCCCCATTTAATGATGAATTCAACTGTTCTTTCGAAGTTAACTTGCTATTTAGCATGGTTTCCAGGTATTTGACTATCTGTAAATTGAATTACCCGATCCGGAAGAGTATAGTTGTATATCTTTGAAGATATTTTCCGAGAAAATGTTATAGATCTACTTTTAAAAGCTTCAATTTTCATACGATTATCATGTGCCCGTTTTGCATTTGTCGATATTATCCTGCGGACTTTGTTGACCGTTCATCTCCGTTATTTCTCTGAAGAGAATGTCATGAATATCAAGGCTACGAATATCTGCGGCCATATCACGCTGCTCAGCTCAACACTAGATGTTATACTTGTGACACCTGAATGCGAGTGCCCTAGTCTGTGTACGGCCTTTAATAAATTTATTAATCCATTTTAATGTAATTATTTGTATTATTCGTAAATGTATATGTTTATGTACGTGTTTTAGAAGGGTCGATCCTTGCGCGCGCGCGTGTGGGTTTTTCACGTAAAAAGATTTGCGCTGTGGCAGCAGCCTAAAAGTGACTCCTCTGTGGCCTCACGGTTGCAGTCTACTCAATAGCATTCCCGCATTGTCGGGACTATCTGGAGGCGGGGCCGTGTCTGGACGGCATTGAGCGTCAGTGTACGCCCGTCCGCCCACGGGCGCGCCCATTCGCCCACCCGCCCACTTGCCTCGTCGCCCACTCGCCCACTTCGTTACACGCCCGCTGGCTAGCCTGCCTGTCTGCGTGCCAGCCTGCCTGTCTGCCAGCCTGCTTGTCTGCCAGCCATCTTGCCTGTCTACCAGCCATCTTGCCTGTCTACCAGCCATCTTGCCTGTCTACCAGCCAGCCTGCCTGTCTACCAGCCAGCCAGCCAGCCTGCCTGCCAGCCAACCTGCCTGTCAGTCTGTCTGCCAGCTTGCCTGTCTGCCTGCCAGCCTGCCCCTCCCGGCTGCGCGCCCGGAAGATCCGGCTGCGCCTCTGCCGCCGGGGACACTCCAGCTCCCCCGTATACCGCGCTGTTCTCCGCGCCCCGTCGAGCGCGCCCGTTTGCACAAGCGGCCCGTGACCTCCGTCGGCACAGCAGTTGGCGTCTGCCTCCGGACGCTTGCATCTTCTGCTCTGGTAGAATGGATTCAGTGTTCTCGTACGTTGTTAAAGAACCAATCGTCTAGTAAAAATTTAATTTAAATTTAATATGTTTGAAACTGAAATACGATATATAAATAAGCACTTAAAGGAAAAAAATAATTTCGAAAATGTATTTAGTCTTTAGATTCGACAATGATACGTGCGAATATTTTTTTTAAATATCCATTGTAACAAAATATTAATCCATTCAGGCTGGATACATTCGAATAAGAATCTATAGAAATCTGATATTTTTGACTAATCGACCCATGCAGAATTGATTAAATCATGTCCATCCCTAGAACCACCGCGTTCGTTCTGACGCTCCTCGTGCAGGACACTGGAAACGCTTGTGCCGGAATCGTGGTCCCGGAGGAGAAATCGGAGATACGCTGAGACGCAAAAAGCGTTTGTAGACTCCTTTCACTTTTGGATGAGACTTTTCTGGCAGGTATTGCTCGCGACCTGCGTGAAGCGGTTGTACAAAGGAAGACGGTTACGTCTCAACAATGGACTACGCACTGCCTCTACGAATATGAGAGAAAACATACTCTCGAAATTGCAGCTCTCACAGAGTGTTGCGTGAACATCACAATTTTTACTGTTTTCTTCACAATGATTTCACAAAATTGTTAACAATTGCAAAAACACATTATTTACTTTGAACCTGGAGCTGAACTAAGTAAGTACGTAACGTTATTTTTTGCAGCGATGTACTTAGAAGATTTTCGAACAGCTTTCAGTAAAAAATAAGTATCTACAACTATACAGGAGGAGGCTCCTGGAGAAATGGCTTCCGCATACGCCACCACCGCTAGGACGCCGGGTTCCATCCCTGTCCAATCCATGTGAAATGTATAATGAATAAAGCGAGCTCTCTGCAAGTTTTCGTGTGATTCTATGCCTCCCCCCATTTCGTTTACCTCTTCATCATTATCGCTATCATCTGCTCATTAGATCTCTCAAGGGTCTCAATGAACACAGCAGTTGAAGGGATCCAAAAAATGAATGAATGAATGAATGAATGAATAAATAAAATACAACTGTACAGTTTGTCTGAAATGTGATTACCATAAAGGGAACAAAAATCTTGAGCGATTTTAAATTTCATCCGGTATAAGAACCTATAAATATGTTATTTGAATATTCAAAGTTTACAGTATGAATTTCATGTTAATATCCATTTCAATATATGCTCTTGAAACGTGAGACATTAAAGCATAATAGTTGCATCAAGTGAAAAGTGAATTAAACGTATTCCTTCCATTTTATAATTGCTCTCACTATTAGAGGAAAACTAAAAAGTATTCATAAATTTCATTGATTTTCAATTCCTAGTAATGATCGACGTATAAAATTCGCTGTTACTCCCTGACGTGCGGTTTGAAACGTAAATATTCAACGTAAAGTTCCAGCGCTCCTTCGGGCCATTTAAAAACTTTCGTATCGTATCTTCACAAATAACGAATTCACCACCACGTGCTTCAGGCGCCTTCTGAAGCTAAGAGAAACAAACGCGACCACGAACACCACGCCCGAACTGCACGACCGCGCGCCAGCAGCGCCTTCTGGCGAGCACTCATTCACCTGGGCATGCTGCTGCTAAAGCGGCGGCGGCGTGGGCGGCGGCGGAGGCGGCGGCGGCGGCGGCGGCGGCGTGTCGCCCACGTGCCCGCTCGAGCCGGTCGCCCCGCGCCGCGCCGCGCCGCGCCGCGCCGCGCCGAGCCGCCGCCTCGCCGCCGCTGCTGTCACGCGGGCCACGTGCCTGGCGCAGTGCCAGGAGCGACGCGGCGGCGGGCCGCCCGAGCCGAAGCCAGCGCGGAGGTCTTCCACATTCCTCGCCCCGTCGCCCAGTCCTAGTCCATATTCCGTCTCGCTGCCCAATTCTTGTGAGACTCGTTTTCATACTTGGAACTTCTACAACAAGGAGACGTGAGCACGGAACCCTCTAGTTCCATGGAACTCTCGAGAGGGCGGGGGGCTCGGAGAATCCATCAGATATCGAGGATAATGTTGGATTTTGATTTTTTTAATAATAAAGTTTTCTCTTTTAAATTTTAAACATTGAAACATTAAACGAAACTAAATAAAACAAAATGTGTTTCTGTTTTTCAATTTCTTACAAGGTTTCGGAGATCAGGGTACGTCTCCATCATCAGATTCCTGTTGAAACTAAAATACAAGATTAAAAGATACAAATCATATTTTAAAATATTATAAGTATTTTAACAAATAAAAACAAGTTAATTATAAGTAAATACAACACTTAGGAGCTAACATGCACCAATTCGTTGGAAGCTTACCTTCTTTGTCATAAACTTTGCATATTACATAATGTGATGTTGAATATTTGGGTGATATAACTAGGAGCCTTAGGCATGGAATAATTTGTCAAGTGTATAAATCCACGTCAAAACACATTTGCAAAAGTAACTTTTTTTACTTTTAAAAATTAAAAATAAACACTTGTGTTATTTAATTTTGGTTTATCAAACAATAGCTGATTCTCTAAATTTTAACGTGGAAACTATTATAAAAATATTCCAAACCATCATAATTTTAAAAAATGGATTTTGGAATATTTTGTATTTTTGGTTTCTCCTACCTCGTCGATGAAAAATAATGCAACGCATGTAAAAAAGTACAGATTAAAAACAATACAAGTTTTCTTACTGAAATTACTTAACCTTGTTCACAGTATCCATTGATTGTACACATTTTTTCACTGCTCTTACTAGATGTGAAAAGTTCAGGCCCTACATTCGCACGAAGCTCCTGAACAAAGGACACAAGCGCTCGCTCTGTTCTAGTTGAGTCATTAACCGGCTAAACTTGGCACAAAATGACTCCTGGTAACGTTAAAATTAGGACATGAAGGAGTTTCGTGACTTGTAATACGTAAGGTTGAAGAACACAAAGAGTTTTCTCTAATCAGGTAGTCTTTGAAACAGTCATTGAGAAGTCAGTGACTCGTAAATACTTTCACCATGACTTTTTTCTAATGCCTCACGTTCTGACGTTCCTGTCCAACTGGTATCCGTTGTTTCATATTGCCTTTGTCTTAATAGCTAGTTTATATTACACATAACGATCTGTCATGTAATAATACGAGTAGCATATATCCTTGGTTGTGAACATTCGGGAGTTTTTGCTGAAACTCCTGATCGATTTGATTGTGCGGTTCTCCATGTGGAGTTTTCTCGTATTCGAGTACAATGCGGCGTCTTCCGATACTGTGTTTGAGACAGCCCCATCATATATAATCCTGAATTGCGCCCTATGCTATTATCCGCCTAGCTGTTTTGTTCATCTATTTCTCGCATCCTACTACAGTGAAAAGAGAGTGCGTATCGTTCGCAATTCGGAGTACATGCACATTCAGCGTGTCATAGGAGCTACTTTACAAGTTTCCTTTTGTTTTTGTTTTTTGTTGATATCTTCTATAATTTTAACTTACGATGAAATATATACTACAATAATGGTGAGGGTTGAAAACCGCCTAGATACGCTTAGCTTAGTGTTCTGAAATTATTGAGATATCCGTCGTACATACATTTTTCTCAAGGAATTACTGGAAACATCACTTATCTATCTTTTCAGTCCTCAAATTTTGGTTTTCTTGTGTATTGGAACTATCATTAAACCATGAGAATCTTTAACGCTTTGAATACTGATAGTTCTCAAGAAACTCGTGGGTATATGTTTCTTTCAAGTATCACGCTACATTAAACTACAGTTTACCACATTTAGTATCACTTCTTTCGATCCGTATGTCTATCCGAAAAATGCAATGTTAGATCTTGAATAACGGGCAAATCGAGAAATGATATGCTGTCTAACGGAAAGTGGAATGTGCTTGAATCGTGTTTTTTTTATTATTATTTTTATATTGTTTGACATTACATTGTTCAGTTTACATATTAACTGTGCAAATGTTTGATGGACTTAATCTATCTTATCCTAACTTAAACTAACTTAAAATTATACACATTACAATTATTTGCTTGAATCGTGGTGTTAAACTTACTTCTCTGATTCTATTGAAACATCGAAAAAGTGCTGACAGACCTCTCTGAGAAAAGAAGAAAAATTACGTAGTATGAAATGCTGTGATGATCGGAAGTTGGGCATATGTAAAAGCTGGTGTTGAAGGAAGGAGTTAACAAAAGAAATGCCTCCTGTATCATGTGTTGCAATGTCATGGGAAATAGAAATATACAAGTATTAGTCGCCTAAACAAAACCACACTAAATGGTTTTCCAAAAAGTAGCATTTACACTATTCAAGAGAAAAACATTAACACACTCAGGTCGTAGCCTCTGCCCAACTTTTTTCCAACACAGGTCGTAAGGTTTTGGGGTATATTTGAAAGGTCATAACCCAATAATTGTAGAAGCAAGTTTCTTTTCTTATTTTAAAGCAACAATCTTGTACTATTATATGAAGTTCCAACGTATATGTTTACATTAATAATTTAAAATATTGTTGATATAAATAACACAAACAATTGAGTCCCAAAAACGTTTATCATGATTATTTTAAATAAGTTCTTACAAATTCTGTTAATATTAGAATAATATGCATAACATTACATTTGCGTCTATTGAAATAATGAAGAAAACATTGCTTTTCATTACAAATAATTGGCTTTAGTGTGGCAAATTTGTACAGCGCACCTTAGACGTCAATGCAAAGGGCATACTCATCAGTGTATTTCAATATGTATGTATCAATGTGTATTTATTATCCGGGTTCAATTCCCGGACAATCTCACGTGAAATATGTTTCAACAAAACGAAATTAGCTGCTTCGTAAGGGCTAGTTCAACTCCTGTGAAGTGCCCTAAACCCTACCTCTATCCTTATTCCTTCCAAATTCTGGCTGCTGGGTAGTGACGCAGGAGCGCGCAAGAGAGAGGCGCGTACGCGGAGATGCTACCTGGCGGTCCTCTTGTCACTTTGCGGACTATATAAAAAGTAATGGAGGATTACTCCTAATGATTATATAAAAACGTAATGGAGGATTACTCCTAATAAGCGCTCAACACCCAATGAGGGTTACGAGACGTGTTGCGTCATTACGAAGGCGCAATAATATTTTTTTAATGCATTAATACGATTATAACTATCGAACGCGTAGGCATTTCTCCGTGATTTAAAATGGACTGTCACGGGTATTGTTCAACCTAAGATGGCATTACAAGAGGGCCATGTATACGTCTTCGTATCTTGGTGTAGATCAGTGCTTCAGCTTTCAGTTGCACTGAGTATACCAATAGCTCTGTCTCTTTCTTTTTTTTTCCCTAGGGCTTTTATCCAGCCGACAGTCGTTGCCCTTTACGTCCCGAAGGGACGCATATTCGACCATACATTAGACAAACACTTGCGGGCCCCCCTGATCTGGGGTCAGCAGAACGCGAGGCCCTCCGCGACAACACACACACAAAGTCCAGGGACACACAGCCATGCCCCAGGCGGAACTCGAAAAGGGAGCACATAATGGTAGAAACGCCTTCTCTCGTCTTCGCTCTGGAGAGTACGATACTTCTCACACAAAAATGGTAATTTATATTACTAATTTTCCAATGCACGCATAACTTGAAAGGAAAATAAGCAGTCTCCAGCCGGGTGAGAAGTGTCTGTGGTTTCAGTAGATACTCAGGAGTTCGAGAAAAATCTAAAACAAGGAACGGCTTTGATTCGGGCGGAAAATTGCAAATATTTTTTTGTCTTATTACGCCCATTCTCGTATTGCAAATACCGACTGATTTCTAGTACCCAATGTGTGTCAATTCTTACGAAAATTGATTACCTCGTGCGTCAGCAAGACTCCAAAGGAGATGCAATCGGCCATTAAATATTTCCTATTCACGTGTGTTTTGGAACCACTTTTTTTCTATTTTTGGCATTAAATAACTGTTCTTCTGTATATACACTAGGGTACGTTAGTGCAGTAGTCGTGAAGGCAATTTTTGTCAAAATATTAAATTTATTGCAGTGTTTTACTATTGTATGTATATTACTAGTTACTTATATTACTAGAGTGTTTTGTTGTTATTTAGAAGTATATGTGGTACTTTTTGGAAAATCATTTTGTGTGGTTTTGTTCAACATGTTTTACTGTTACTGGCGTAGTCCTAAGAAACATACGAGCAAGTTTCGGAATTCCTGAAAGTGAGATGTTGCTAGAACGCAGCCCTGCCGCCTAATAATGTGTATCTATCCATTTCCTCAATGTGCGGGCCTCTCGGACACGCGCGGGGTCGGCGCGCGGGAGCGACCTTGTTTCCAGCGAGCGGGTCCCCGTCCCCGTGTCCGCCCAGGCGCCGGCGGCGGCAGGGAGCGGCCGAAAACGTCTTCCGTCACCGCATTCCTCCTCACCCAACTGCGCTCCAGTTCCGCCGCCACGCCACGCCACGCCACACCCTGCACCTGCCACCACCTCCTCACGCCGTCTGCGCTGTCGCCGCCCGCGCCCCCGCTCCTCCGAAGAACGCCTGGCGGGCGGTGCGTCGCGGGCTATTCCTGACGTGCGGCGTCTTCCGACAGGCGCCTCGCGCCACCCTAACGTTCACACGTGTGACGTTGCATACTCACGGGAGCCAACGGAGTCTGGCTGACTGCACTTCTACCTACTTGTACGCGACGGAAATCACTGGCAATATGTGAAAGGCCAATAATATCGTGAAAAATCAGCATAAAATTTTAACTAGAATGAGTATTAATATTAACATAAATTTTCCATATATTGCAAATTGGAATTGTTATTGATCGAGATTATTCATTTTATCTGAAGTCATAGTTTCCCCCTTATTTAATATAAAATCCTCGTTCGTCATTTAATTGATATTACTACGCTTGACCATTACACGTGCAATCTCATTATTGTTAGCAAATTCACGAGCTTCTGACCAAATAATTGGGGGTCATGTGCAAGTGACGAAATCGTGCTAGGTATTTTATTTTAATTCTCAAGCCAAATGATTACAGCTTCGAAGCTTTTGCGTAACATTTATTTCTCCTTTCTTCGAAATGGCCACATTTCAGAAAATAAAAGAACAGGTTTCTCATTTCCAAATTATAATGTTTCGCTTTATATAAAATAGTTTTCAGTTATCCATACATAAATGAAACACCAGGGCATTGACGTTCACATATTTTTTATTCGCGCTGAGTTTATCAGCTGAGCTAGTTTAGTGGCAACTTTATCATTGTCTCTTTAGCGGCGCTGACCGGGGTGTTCTAGTGTTCGAGTCCCGGAGACTGCTGGCTTTTCGGCACCAGCAATATCCTGTATCTAATTATCTAATTTAAACACAGTTGGGAGGAGAATTATTGAGACCGGCTCCTATCATCCTTAGTTTTCAGTGGTTTCTATCAGTACTAGGCAAACGCTGGGGCAGTACCCTAATAAACGGGCCAGAGACTGTGCGATCTTTCCTACC
The DNA here is from genome assembly GCA_011170035.1 of Teleogryllus occipitalis. Taxonomy (NCBI): domain Eukaryota; kingdom Metazoa; phylum Arthropoda; class Insecta; order Orthoptera; family Gryllidae; genus Teleogryllus; species Teleogryllus occipitalis. Next base: position 126,639 of record BLKR01000431.1, on the reverse strand, counting down.
TTTTGTTCCCTTCTTACCCCTTATACACACATAAAACTCATTACACTTCCACACGTATCGGGAGCTGATAGCTTTTTTTTTGGGACGGTGCCTTGCTGAGTGAGATACTTGGAGGGCGAACCCCCTTGGTCGCATTCTAGTGGTGAAGGAATTCTGCCACCTTCGGGAATATAACATGCACTGCACTTACGTTACTTATGACCATAACTGTTGACGCTTCCGGAAGCACTAATCAGTCGCGCTGGGCGAGTGTCTTGAGTAAACGATAAAACCGTAGTTCAAAAAGCCACAGGACGTATACTTCAGAGAACATTTTACATTAAAAATGAAAATATTCGTAAAATGAAATTCTGTGGAAATGAAATGTATTGTGGAAAATATATGTTACGAAATTTATCTAGCTTTCGTAGATTTTTACTTGCTTTGAGGCTTTACAAAGTTAGCCATTGTTTCCCGTATTTGATGTCTCCTGCTCCAACTTTGTAAAAATGTAATTTGAAGAGACACGGAAAAGGATTATTGGAAAAGTTTTAGGTAGTTGATCATTTTTCGTTTTGCATTTGAATCTAAGAAATTGAATTTCTTAAAAAATGTGTTCAGCAGTTTTACAGCCTTTTGCAGTAGTCCATATTTAGAGATTTATGTTCTAAATATGTTAATTGAGTATATCTAATTTTGGCTATGCGATCCAAGCAACACAACAAAGAAAGAAATACTTTATTCCAAATTTCACTTCAATACATATGAGCAGATTTTTGACCCAAGTTTATGGATATTCCATGTCCGAAACTTTCCATATTACGTTGAAAGTATTCTTAAAAGCACGACAACACACCGTAGAATGCGGCCAATTCGTTAGAGCTTCGTTGCAACAGAGCTCTCTTAAGGAGAACTAGTCCACGGTATAGAAATTTAGATTGTAAACTGAAAGGCTTTTCCGCCTATCCATGTAGAAATACGTCAATGTTTAATCTTCGTGATAAATAGCGTACCAAATACAAAAAAAAGTATGACACCAGAATACCAACGGGCTACAGAGGCCTCTCCGTCGGAAGTTTATTTCCCGCCACAAAAAGGACCATCGGCCGGAATGCCGAATAAGAAAAATGGCTTCCCGCTGTCCGCGGGGCGGACTCGTCTATTTGGCAGCACGTCGCTCCCCCCCCCCCTGCCCGTGCCCTCGCCCGCGCCGGAAGAACGACGGGCGGCGGAACTACGCGGCTAGGAGTATTGAGCGGCGGCCGCCCACAGCGCCCAACCTCGCAACCTGCGCCGCCCGGGGATCGCGCGCGGACCGCGACCAGGGCGCCGAGCCGGAGGCTGCGTGGCGTTGCGCGCTCCAGACGGCGCGGCAGAAGCAGCGCAGGCAGACGAGCCACGTCTCGACCGCCGGGTAATAAATCAAGCGGTGGGACGGGGAGTCAGTCGCGGAGTTAATGGAGCGGCGTCGGAACTACCATTGTAATACACGCGAGCGCTTAAGAAGGCCCTGGCAGAAGTTTGATCCGACGGTCACACGTGGAGTAGAACTCGTTGTATATCCAGTTCAGTATATCCGTTCCAGTTTTGAAAAAGTGTTGTTTTTTTTTTTTTCAAGAATTCTTCCTAACGATATCTTTATGCATTTGTACTAGTTGCGTGCAGCAGGAAAATCTGCTAATCAATTGGGAGCCGTATTACAAATACACCCAGAAAAAATCCGTGATGACGTGCGAGCGGAGATTGATTCTTCTCCTAGCAGCTGCGACCTCGTACTAAAGACTGGGTCTTTCGTGCTACTGAGATGAACTATTTCATGTTAACACTGAAACAATATTGAATTACGTTGTGCAATTAGTATTCCAGACAATGCGACACAGTAATACAGGTTTATATCATTTAGAGGAGTTTTATCAGATTCAGAGTCGTAATTAAATTACATTTGGTAACAGATAATGCTCTAATTAGCACTCGTTCTAATTTACCAATTCTGTCAGATTGTCGTAACTTTGAAATAGACTGTGCAATAAATGTCAAAGATACAGATAACGTAACAGTTTTTTTTGATTTTATATCAAATTTTAATAAACTGTTACTTCGATTTAAGATTTTTTTCTCATTAGTTCAGTCTCATATGCATTTATGCGTAACAAGGTTGTTTTAACCACTGAATTACACTATCTGGATCACGAAATATTTAGGCATGAAAAAACGAACAAAAGATATACAATTGTATCAAACGGCAGTAAAGAAATCCACGCGCCACAAAGAGCTGATATTAGTTTTTTCATCCATAAAATTAAAATGTTCCTTCGTTTGTTGTTGTTGTTGTTGTTGTTGTTGTTGTTGTTGTTGTTCTTTCGAGATACAGAATTATTAACGATTGAATGAAATACCTTGCGGCGTTGATGGTGCTATGGTTCTCTCAACATTTTAACCCATTTCCTAAATTATCTAGATAGCTTTAAATTAGTTTTTCTTTATTCATAATTCAAATTGCCATTGATCTAAAACGTTACTCTTAAAATTATGTAAAGATGTAGCAATATTGGAGAACACGAATGTAAAATGCAGAATTCGGGTAATTGGCTAAGTAAAAATAAATAAAATATTTTAATGATATTTGGTTTATATTATAGGTTTTAATATAAACTTTGCCAGATTTCGAACAACGCCGCGCCTTGTAATAACTTTGAATGGGTGGCAATCAAAAGGTTATTTTTTTTTGTTTAGAATCTTAACGTACTCCATTCTTCTTTCATATGATCTTTGGTCGTGTGATAAATACTCGTTTGTCCTATATTAACATCATAGGAACCACCGGTTGATGTTGACTCACGCCTGCCCACATGAGCATTAGGGCCCACACTACTCCACATTAGGTGAAGCAATCAGGAGCAGCTCAATCGAGCTATATTCAGACACGCTGGGCCAGTCAGGTGCACAAAAGGCAGCGCGACTCCTTGTGCTGTTATTTTTTCTAGCTGTATATTCCACCTGGGGTATTTGACATATCAGATCGATTTCTTTTTTTCTTTCTAAGGGAAGTGTTAAATCTGCTGAAACTTTTCTTTCTTCTCTTAACGCTAATCTGCGATTAATGGAGCATATGGAAAAGAAAGGTAAAGGAGGAAGAGTTTAAAGAAATGTACCCTGTAAAACGAAGTTACTTGATAGAAGAAAGTCGGCAATTCGAATGGACGCAGTCGATATTAAGTATGAAGATAATGCAGAGAGAGAGGGGGAGGATTCTCGCGAATTTCGGTCGCTCGTTTAGTGATTTCTGATTTTCCAATAGTCGATAACAATCGTTGTTCGTCTCGGTTGCTCCATTTCACAGCAGTAAAATGTACGTTAAATTTGGAAATGTGGAGTGGACATGACCATTTTCCATGAGGGTTCATTTTGAATTGGCAGCTTAGCGTTTCAATTGACGTACGAATTTGTAGTTTTCTTGTAATTCTTTGATGTTTCGGTATAAAAGTTACCTTTGAAGATTGAGCACCGACTTCGACCAGACGGGACGTTACGTAGGTGGCTTGTGAATGAACTATGGGCCTCTTACCTTCATTATATTCTTAACAACGGAACCATCGCTAAGTACTACCAGTTTTCTGAGATAAATCTCAATATCTACAAATCATTGTTTTTATCTACAAATCATTGTTAGTACATATTCATGCATTTGAACGAAAATTGTGGAAAGCAAGATGTTGCTGTGAAAGGAATGATTTTTCCAACATATAAAAGAAGATCATGGCTCTAGGTAGTCCTATGTCCTATTTTTGTCTATTTAGGTAATTCTTCGAACATACCATATTCCTTATTATATTTTTTGGAAGTTTTGTCGTGCTGGTGTAACAAAGGCCGTTGCACTACGAAAACATTCGTTCTTTATTCTATAACGAGAGACATCGGATCATAATCTTTATCTTATTTGTCAGAATAAGGTCAGTGTAGCCAAGCTTTTCAAATATTCGGCCACTGCCTACTAGTTAATAAACCTTCAATTGTTAAAGGTTGTTGAGCTACTGAGAAAGATTGGAATAGACCACAAATTAGCAATTGGCATTAAGTGAACAATTACGAGTGTAAGTTTGGCGTTTCTTTTGTCTCAATGATTTCTACTTGCTCCATACTTACTTCCTCTCTAACTAAAAAATATAATTTCTAATGGCCAAAAATATCATTCTCGATTATCATTCCAAAGTTCTAGATTATTACGATATTACGTATCGAATTATTCAAGTATGGTGTATAAAAATTTCCTTACTTTATGGATTTTTTAAAATTTCATGTTTTCATACAAAAATGATTTACAAAGTTCACAGGAAACCAAAATCTTTGTATTGCAAAATTTTGACAAACAATCCACCTTTGCATGCCGGTGCATTTCTTTATTCGCTGACATTGTATCAAATTTTAGGCTACTGCACTTTTCTATCATTGGAAACTTTTTCAATTATTATTAATACAAAATTATCGTTTATTCCATTTCATTCTTATTTTGTACATACATCATGTTTTATACTGTGTCGGAAACTCATCGTTGTATTATTTATGTTTTCTCGTGGTTGCCTTTGCACGTTCATTGTTAAATGCTTACATAACTTCATTGAATGCCAACATATTTTTTAAGACAGAAGAGGTACAATGGAGTAAAAAGCAAGAACACTCGCAAGAACGATATTTCGAAGATCTAGTACTTCTCGCTCGATAAAGAAAGTTCGTTGAATTGAAAAATTGACTTGAAAAATATCCTGTTTTTTCTGCACTTCGTTTTCCCCTCCATAACTGCTTTCCCCTAATCTCGTCGTCCTAATTTTCCTTGTCATGTTACTCTCGTAGCACTTTGCTTTCTTCTGTTTCCTCACTCGCTTCCTCTTCTGCTCCTCTCGCGCTTCGCCTTCTTTATCTCCTCTTCCGCTTCCTCGTCCTTTTCCTCCCTCACTTCCTCTTTCTTCCCTTCCTTTCCCTTCCTATTCATTCTCCTCTCCGCTTCCCCCTTCACTTATTCTTAAGAATCGTCTCCTTTTTCGTGCTTTTCTCCTTCCTCCCCCTCCCTGTCTTCTTCCTTTTGCTGCTGGCGCTGGTGCTCGCCCGAAGTGATCGAGGGCGTATCGGCAGCGGTGCCCGCGGCCCTTCCATCACCCGGTGCGTGCGTGGGCGCCGCTGCCTCGGCCGGAGATGAGGTCGGTCCGCGCGCAATGGGCTGGCCCCGGGTGCGCCGCCGCTGGCTAAATTGGCGATTGCTGCACTCTGCGCGCACAGGGGCCCCATGGCGAATTGCCACAGCGAGTCGCACGCGTCGATCCATGCGAAACGTCAACGTTCTGGAGTCATTGGTTGATTGGTTAGTGGTTCTGGGCGCGTCAACACCCTTGGTTATTCGCTTTAAGTGTAGTGCACGTTTTTTTCCTCGGGAGATAGCGGTGATCTTCCCCCGCTGGATGGCGAGATCCGGCGCCGACTTACCGTCGGCTAGCGGGGTTTCCTCCTAACCAGGTCTCTCCCACCAGCGAGGCACCGCCCCAGCCGGGACAAGCTCTGAGCTCCCGACCGGTCTCCCGGAATATGTGGTAGTGTAGTGCATGTCAGTGTGTGTGTGTGTGTGTGTGTGTGTGTGTGTGTGTGTGTGTGTAAGGGGAGAGGATAGGACAAGGAAGAGGAAGAAAAAGTCCCTCTCCCTCTCCTCTCCCTTTTCTCTTCCTCCTCCCTTTCTCTTTCATTCTCTCTTTGACTCTCCCTCTCTCCCTTTTGAAAATACTTTCTAGAACCTAATTTGATTAATTCTACAAATGTGTATAAATTTGTTGTCACATTATAGTGAAACGAAAGCTGTAACTCTTGGATAACTGTCGAGCTGCTGATCTGTCATTGCTGGTAGGAGCCCTTGAGACACGCAGGAAGCGAACTTCACTGCGTGTTGCTCTTCGCCTTCGCATGCCACTTCAGAGACCACTGGGGGGTTGAATGGGAGGTTAGTGCCGTCATTCCTAACTTCCAAGTCGTTCGGTCCCGGGAACAAACTAGTACAGAGTTACGATCCCAAGAGAGCATTCTGACGTTTAAAGGCGTTTAGTTCCGTGAGCTTCCGCCAACTGGTTCGAACAGAGCTGTAGAAAATTAACCATTTTCCTGTATGCCCACAGTAAATTCAGCGAACTTAGTGGTCACTTTTATTTGCTGAGCAGGTCTCCGTGTTTGTTTGTTTTTTTTTTTTTTTTTGTTTTTTTTTTAAGAAAAAAAGTGTTTAAACGAAGGCGTTTCTAAGCTTGGAAATTGTTTCTGAATCTTTAGGAAATTGAAAATCATTCCATTACGATTCGTTTCTGACACTATGAGAGTGCCATTTAGTAATTAATTATCGCACATCCTTCACGATATTCTAGTGCATTCACTATATAATTGCTTAAGTGATCCATTGCTGACTCCGAATTTCTAATTTCTAAAACTAATTTTAAACCAGTATGTTTATATATACCATGTATTTTTATACATACATAATAACATATCATTAGGAAACTACACGTTTTGTGCAGGATATCAAACGTAAAACAAATAAGAGTCATCAATGTCAATAGTGGCTGTACTGTGACGAATCATTAGTCCTTTGAACTAGTCACTGAACAGTGCAGTGCACAGTGTTTTGCGTTAGTAAAATATAATTTATTTTTTACTGCTTCGTTATAGCTTGTTATTGCCTTCGATACGGAGCTCGTTATACACATACCTGGAAATAACGAGGGAAATATGAAATCAGTTGAATGATGCTATATGTTCTCTTATGGAGGAAATTATGAAAGGGAATCCAGACAAATTGCGTCAATTTAAAATCTTTTTAATTTGTAAATAAGAAAATCTGAATCAATAAAATTAGGTAAAAAATAAAATTATGTATCTACTATGGGCGTTAACTGGTTCTAATGATCTCGGGTGACAAAAAGGGCCCTCATGGTCAAGGGCCTTCAGGTCAAGGGCCCCCATTAGCACCCTTTTAACACCTTTGGAGCATAAATAACTATTAGACTTATGTTTTGCCGTTTGTGGTCCTCTTGAATGTGAAGTCGGTAGGACCTTTGGTCCTTTATTTCGATGCTTCAATTTAATATGAAAGATTCTCATTCATTTACAAAATTTCAAAACAAGGCCCTTAGATGCAGTCGGAAGACCTTTTTGGAACCTGAAGTACACAAATGAGGATTTTATAGGTTCTGTAGGATTTGAGTAGGGTATGAATACAGCTATATATTATATAGAGGATGCTATTTTACGAAAAACAGCATCGATATTTTATGTATGAATGCAGCATCAAAAAAGGTTCAAATTTAATAATCCAGAATTTACCTGTTGTATACGAGGAACTCTGAAACAGACTTCCGTTTTAGACGGAGGGAGCTTCCTGAATTAACAGAACTGAATAAATGGAAAAGCAATTCGGAACACGCGGCGATGGTGACGTGCGCATTCGCCATTGTGAACTCTATCCGGAACCAGCAAGCGCTCGAACAAGGGAATTACAACATCAGCTGCTTCAAAATCTGGGTGCAGAATTTGAAATCCTCGCTATGGATTTTGGAGGGAATCGTTCACATTTTCTTCCAATTAGAAATGAATCAAATTTTGTTAAATCAATCTATCCTGCCCTGATTAGAGGCGACTAGGGCGCGGACCGCCTAACGTCTCCGTGCAAAGGGTCGAGTGGTCGAATCACGCTAGGTCGAATTCAGTCGCTGTCGGCAGGAGAATTCTAGCGGCCGGCTGCTCTGATCGGTAGTTTTCCGTGGTTTCTCCGATCAACACCAGGCGAATGCCGGAGCAGTACCCTACCAAACGGGCCACGGACCGCGCGCGATCTTTCCTTCCTCTTCCTTGTCCTATCCTCTCCCCTTACACACACACTTACACTAACATGCACTACACTACCACGTATTCCGGGAGACCGGTCGGGAGCTTAGAGCTTGTCCCGGCTGGGGCGGTGCCCCGCTGGTGGGAGAGTCCTGGTTAGGGGGAAACCCCACTAGCCGACGGTAGGTCGGCGCCGGATCTCGCCATCCAGCGGGGGGAGATCACCGCCATCTCTCGAGGGGAAAAAAACATGCACTACACTTACGGGACCAATTACCACAGCCGTTGACGCGCCCGGAAACACGAAAAATCAATCAATCAATCAATCGAATCACGTCTGGTTTGGTTCGAGCAGGGATTTCCAACCATCGGCCCCTTTTAAAATAAATTGTTTGCTTAATCGTTTTCTTGCTCTTCTCTATAGCAGCATACGATATTATAACGAGACAAATATTTGCACAAAAAGACCTAGAAATAAGAATTGTCCATATGATTATTTTTGTTAACATATCGATTTCCAATGATAGGAGACTTCGCTTTTTAGAAGCTAAGTTTGTAATCTTCATTCTTGTGCAATTATTGCAAAATACAGCAAACGTTGAGCGATTTTTAATAACTCACAATTACTTTTCTGCCGAGCGTATTGCGAATAATATTTTCTTTGTGCGATAAAGTAATGTCAATACGTAGTTATAATAACTTGAGTTTTATATACACTAACATTGAACGGTGAATACGAGAGGAGAAGCAAACTTGTAATTTTTAATTAGATGTTTTAAAATTTTTATTTAATCCTTGCTAGACCGTACGGGACGTTTAACAAAGGTTCTGAACAAATATAAGATTTAATGTACAAATATTTAATTATGATTTCAATTGAACTTACAATTTCAATGAGAAATAATTGTTGAATGTTAGATGCCTTGTAGCGTCATCGTAGAAATCAGTTATTAACTTCAATAAAATATTTGTTGTACTCTATGCTATGCTGATCTTTATTTGATCGCGATCTTGATTTTACTTCCATATTTGGCTATTGACTCCACATTTCGGCTATTGACTCCCAGTCGACCTCTTAATTTTCATTGACCCTCTTTAAAATTGCATCGATCCCCAAGGGGTCGATTCCGACCCCGTGGCGAACCCTTGGGTTAAACAATAGTTACAGGATAGAATAGAGAATACATCGCTCGGGTGTAACGGTAATTGACATCAGATGGAAATAGTAAATTAGTATAAAAAATATTCAAAATACGCATTTCTCCGATATCCACTATTTAAGAAAAGTGCGAGCAACAACCATAGATCAGAACAGCATCCCTTTAGAATTCTCATCTCGACATGGGGCAACGTCTGACTCAGCTACTTCACGAGGGTCATCACCGTCACTGTCGGGATTTCGGCTGAAGTGTACTAAGCTTCAGTTCCAGGCTGCGAATCCACAGTGAATGCATGCTGCGTTTGTACTTCACAGTAATAAGGATTTTCACCTCGAATATTTAGGTTAGGTGTAGACTACGTACAATGAACAATTATACATTTTAGTATTCTGTGTTGGATCCTCCTAAAAGAAAACACAACATCAAAGTTTACAAAATTGTATTTACAAAGAAATAATGTGCGAAAAATACAGTGAGCAGAAAAAGGTCGTCTGCATAGCCGTACGAAAGATACGGCGGCCTCACTGAACAGGCCTCGACACTGACGCGGGCGCTAGAGCGGTGCGCCGTGGCGCGTGCGCTAGTCGGCAAGGCGCTCCCAGTTCACTGTCACGGGAGTGCGTGCTTACGGATCACTATCTACAGAATGCGAGTGTTTACAAGCCATTATTAGATCGGAAATCGAGCTGACGTGGCACTGTCGGCGAATGAGGTCGGCGCGCGAGGGGTTGGGTGCCAAGCACTTCCTATCTGGGGGACACCTCTACTCCCTTCTCATTGGGTGGGTGGTGGAGCGTACCGCGGCGTCACTTCACTTTGCTTCTTCATTCAAACGATGTAGTCAGCACTGCTGAATGTCTCTTCAGTTCAGTTCCTTCCGAATACTCCTTGAATGCATGAATCCTTGTTGTTAGAGAAGTCTGTTTTTTTTTCTAACATATGATATTCATATACAATCTCTTCGCAACAGCAGCCTGGCATGGATGGGTGGCCGGCATTTTAAGTTCTTTGACAAACTTCCATGAATGCATTAATTCATAATTCATGTTTCTTGAATGCATTAATGCCTGTTGTGGGAACAGTGCGTATTGTCTAAATACACGATATTAAAATACAGGCTCTTCGCAATAGCAGCCTCTTTTGGTTGTGAGGTTGGCGTACTAAGTTCTTTGAGAAAATTTCATGAAAATGAATAATGAAACACAATTCACCTTGGGAGGTACGTGGGGCATGCTTTACCGTTTCCGGGCGCTGCCACCGCCAACTGGCCGACCGCGTCGCTCCAACTGCTCCGCCTTGGCAAAACGCCGCCATAATTTTTTTGCATTGACAGAGCGAGCGCCTGCATCAAGAGGGAAAGGGGGCGTTTGACCCAGTTCCATGTACTTAAAAACTTCTGTAGTTCGCGAAAACATTCGCGGAATTTGCTAGCGCGTAGATTTGAGGAAAATGATAGGACTGTTCTTGAGCTATAAAAAATGCAAGCGAGATCACAATGCACAGCACGTCCAGGAACTTAAGACGTTCTCGTACTCTGGGTGTTTCAGACTCTGCCCGAGAATGAAGAAAGTTCATTCCGATGGATTGTTTGCTGTGTAATACACAGTGTGTTTGTTGGAGAGATGCAAATGCTGGTTGTCGACTAATTGAGAGTAGAAAGAAAATGAGTTTTAAAAGAAACGTCGCCGGTGAGAATGTAATGCATTTAACCTCTTTAATGTTCTCCTTCATAGTTTGAAAACAAATCCAATTAGCGACGTGAAACTTGCACGTACATGGAGATAAATGTGTATGGAACGTTTAAATTTGGCTTTTGGAAAATGCATTTTAGCCCAAATAACTAAACCTACCACCTTAAATACTTCTGTCGTTTTTATGTGGTGATAAAGAAAGTTATGTCCGTAATAGATCTTAAGATCTAGTTAGTGGAACAGGGAATATAATATTGCCACACTATGCTGAATGAAAAACGATGGAAGAATTGCTGATTAAGAATTTGCATTTTTTATATCTCCAGATTGTTATGTGCCCTCTAGGTACTTGTGACAATGTCGTGATAATGCTATTTCTTGTATGTTCTGAATGTATACCATGGTTTACAATTGTTTATAGTAAATAGAGTTAATCTTTATACATTTTCACTCATTAATATTATGTTTTATTTATTTTGTAGATTATACACTCGGTCGAACGATTCTATGTAACTATTCCTACAATTTGGTTTAGGTGGTACAGTCCGAATTGTACGAGTATATTTTCGAATTGCACGAGTAATAGTTGTGACTTGTCCAATTTTATTCGCGAGAACTCGTATATGACATGAAAGGACCGGGAACGTGTGGCCCAAATATGCGCCTTGGGCTGCCTGCTAGCGGAGATACGAGTAATTCGCCGTGCCCACGGGCTGGCGCGGGCAGACGGCGGCGCGTGTGAATGGCGGGGCTCTCCATTCACTGCCGCCGCCGCCACACAGTGAAGCGGAATAAAGGAAGAGTGAGAAAAACTCGCTATCAAATTCTAGGAAGTGGGGCGATAATGCTATTCATCCTGAATCGCATCCAGCAAAGTTGGAATATAGTTGCGCGAACAAATTGTTGGTCGCCCTATATACATTTCGTCTTCCACACGAGGCGACCCACCGGGAGCGGTGGCTCAGTGCATCAACTGATGTCACTGCAGTGCCTCTGACCGGGAGGTCCTAGGTTCGACTCCCGACGGCGGCAGGATTTTCGACACTAACTTTTCAGTTAGGTTGAATTCAGTCACGGTTTGGAGAAGAATTCTAGCGGCCGGCTGCTCTGATCGGTAGTTTTCCGTGGTTTCTTCCATCAACACCAGGCGAATGCCGGAGTAGTACCCTCACAAACGAGTCACGGACCGCGCGCGATCTTTCCTCTCTCTCCCTTGTCCTATCCTCATCCCTTCCACTCTCACTCACACTAACATGCACTATATTACCACAAATGCCCGGGGACCGGTCGGGAGCTTAGAACTTGTCCCGGCTGGGGCGGTGTCCTTGTGGTGGGAGATACCTGGCAGGGGAAATCCCCGCTAGTCGACAGTAGGGCGGCGTCGGATCTCGCCTTCCATTGAGGGAAGATCAGTCACCTCCCCATGAAAAACATGCACTACATATACGGGACTAATGACCTCTGTAGTTAACGCGCCCGGAATCACTAACAATTAATAAATCAACGAGGCGACCCGCAGAGTAGCAGTTAGCTTGTTAGCTTTTCTATCTGTGGGTATTTCCATCGGGATTCAAATTCCGATCACTCCGCTAGAAATGGAAGCCCTTTTTTGGAGTTTGTGGTGGAGGAAGCGAATTGTGGCAGTTTTCCTCGGGGGTTTTCCTATTTCTCCTGTATTTTATTCTATCCGCTCCATCCTCTTTCTTGTTATTTAACACATCCATTTACATCAGTACATCTCAACTTACAAGCCATACCGGGGATATCCCACGTCAGGCCTTTGGTATTTTCGGAGCAATCACAATAAGTCGTCTCCTGGCAAAATCAATGGCATATGATTAATAAAGTCTTTCACATCATTGATACACATTTCATCAAGAATCAACTAACTTAGAGCAGAAATAAAAAAATTAAGATAATGTAAAACACAAGGTTTCACAAAATGTTAATAAATTATAATAATAAGTATATTATTATTGTTGTTATTGTTATTATAATTACAGTTTAGAAGGAAAAATAAGGAATTCAAGTGCATTATAAACGAAAAAGAGAAAGTAGCAATGAATAAAGAGTAAATGGTGGTAAGTGAAGTCATGAAATATTATTAACAGTTTATTTATTAAACGCCAAAAAGCAGTTAAAAACTATGTGACGTTCAGTAAAGAACAGGGTTGGTTACACGACCTAAAAATGCGTTGTGTTCGAGGCTGGACTCCTCAATGCCTCGAAGAGTTTCGTGTTCGCGCCTGGAATCTTCTGCGTTTGTGTGTGTGTGTACTCTGGGTCTTAGAATCTCAGTGAAAACAAACGTAAATTGTATAAGTGAGATGATTGATCGAGGAATAGTGTATTGTTAGGCAGGGAATATGTTAAATGAGAATGTGATGTCAGTATTAAAAATTCAAATTTTGTTAAAAATGTTTGAGTCTACATTTTAATACTCATTTGTCTGTTGATTTCCTATGTAATCTGGAAAGCACTTAGTGCGATAAAAATTAATCATTTAAAAACTTTAAAAAATGTGGTCATTCATTTGAATTCAAGAGTCACGCAAAATCTACGCAATTCAATTCGAAATCCTGAGTGGCCATCTCAGGAACGACAAAACTAACGAAACACGTGTAATAATATTTTGTGATAGTGATATAGTCAACGATTTTTTTTCCTTTTCATTTCAACTTGGACTACTGCGCTCGACTGACGCCTCGAGTCCCTCCTCCCACCACTTCGCTCCCAACACTCCCTCCCCTCCGAGCTGCTTCGCGCTGACGGGCCCTTTGTTCTCGGCCCGAAAAGCCCCCACCCCCAACCTTCTCTCACTACCCCCACTCCTTTCCGACGCCCCCCAATTCAGCCTCCGCCGCTGCTCGGTCGACTCCCGAAACTCCTTCCCTTTCCCTCTGGTCATCAAATTATCTTTCTATTTGCCTGGCTTGTATTCTATCTTCCTTTTGATTTTTATTTACTACTGCTACACACTTCAACTGTAGTGTTTACCTAAAAAAAAAGCACATATAACAAACATACCACATCTATTATCTACAGAGGTAGAAAACAGTATTTATTTATTGTGACCAAATCTGTATTCTCTGTTACAACCCACATTATTTATTTCAAAAATATTATTCCAATAATAATTCAACCATTCTCTGCATTTTAATTTGCGTTTCTGCAGCTTCATTTTTCCCGTGTGTCCTTTCTGCAACGATGAGTTCATTTTTACATGGCTGTCTCTACCAAATTTGTCCTTCATAGCTTCACCTTTCGAATATCTGTTATTCTCATAATACGTATTCTTCGTTCTTCATTATTGCCATTTCCTCCCTTTATGTTATTTTCTTGCCGTTTTCATTTTTATAGTCTTTCATATGAGTAAATGTATCTTGAATGTCTTTTCTTCGTCCTTCGTTTTCCTATCATTCACCTTTTATTCTTTTTTATCATAACCTTACTAGTTATCATAGATAATTTAAAAATAAACCTTTAGCTCTGTTTTTATCGACGGCAATACAATTGCGAAATTATGGAGTAGAATGATAGCCGAAATAGAATACTAATAGTTTTCCTTTAGATCCATTTCCGAAATTATCGTCGGAAATGAACAAAGAAAGATCATAAAAATATCACTAAGCAATCACTTTTTCACATCATTTGGTGTTTTACATTATATATTGTGTAATAATATAAAAGCTATAACACACTTATTCTACTTTTTTGCATCGCCTGAAGAGTTAGAATTAACTTCGGCTACATTCATAGTTTTTGTGCACGAACAAAATATACAAATATTTCAAATTATCATTTTTGTACGTCATTTATTGATGTAAATTACCAAAAGAAGTTATGTGTTTTCTACTGTCGAGAATCTGAAGGAAAACGGAGCTCAAGGGTTATACTTATTTAAAAACTCTTCTCTTTTCCTCATTCGTATCTTTTTCCCGCTCTACTCTATTACATGTTCCCTTTCTTTATTTCTTTTTTCTTTCTTTCTTCTCTCCCTTACTTACATCTACCCTCTTTTCCCGCGATTTGTTTCAGTTTCTATTTTCTCTTCGTCTTCCATAGCTTCTTTTTCCTTCTATTTTTTCCTTTTCTTTCTTTCTTTCTTTCTTTCTTTCTTTCTTTTTCTCTTTTTTGATTTCCCCATCTGTTGGTGTCGCCTATTCTATTCACTATTCTCAGCTGCCCTCTTGTTTTCCTCTGGTATTATTTTCATTGTTTCACCTTCCTTTCTTGTAACACACACCTCCTCGATTTCCTTCCCCCGTGTCATATTGATACAGGCGTCACCCCTGTGCCCGTAGGGTTGGGCCTGGTCAGGGGGGCGGCGACGCTGGGCGGCGACGCTGGGCGGTGACGCGTCCGCCGGCGCAGAAGGGGCTCGAGTTCGTTCGCTCCAGCGGCGCACGCAACCCACCGGAAGCGCGCCTGATTACCCGCGCCGGCGAATTCCACCTTTCCCCGGCCTCCTCTTGCCGCATGGCGGACATGCCGCATCAACAGCTCTTCCTCCCTCGCCTTCTGCTCTTTCCTTCTCGTCGCCTCCTCTAGCCTTCTCTCTCCATCCATCTCTTCTTCTTCTTCCATCGACCTCGTCCCTTCTTCCTCCGTCGACCTCGTCCCCTTTTTCCTCCGTCGACCTCTTCCCTTCTTTCTCCGTCGGCCCCTTCCCTTCTTTCTCTGTCGACCTCTTCCCTTCTTCCTTCATATCTTTTTCCTCTTCTCATTCCCTCTTCTTTTTCTATTATCTTTTCCTCTTCTTTTCTTGCTCTTTTCCTCTTCTCTTCTTGCTCTTTTCCTCTTCTCTTCTTGCTCTTGTTTTTCACAGGATCTTATTATCTCCATGTTGTTTCCACTTTTGTCCCTCCCCTTACTTCTCAGTGGGTTTTACACTGGCATTCTGCTCATTTGTGACTTCCTCAGGAGTTATGCCAATATTTCTCCTTCATTGCTTTCTTTTCACTTTCCTTCGCATTTCCTTTTCTCAATCTTCACCAGCTCACTCCTCTACTTCCGCTTCATTTTCTTTATTTACTCCAACCTTTAATCTCCGTTCTTTTCCTCGCACCTTTCCTTCTTTGCTTCCCACTTTTTCTTTTGCTTCACTTATCTCTAGTACCCGCATTTTCCTCATCCTATTACGCGCGGATTTTTACCCTTCCTCATTTCGCTGCATTGAATCTCCGACGAATTAGCACCTCGTCGCCGCCTCTGCAGATACGTCGGCCCATGGTTACAATGCGTGACCGATAAGGTTTCCATTGTTTTCTGCCTAGCCGTCCTGGGAAGCGCCGTTCGTGTTCTATTGACAGAGTTCGACGTAATTTCAAAATTTATTTTTCAGTCCTTAAGCGAATGTACGACTTGCCGTGGAAGAGGATCTTTAGAATAAAGTTAAAATTGTTGATCGAACTTTTCTGAACACGAAAAGCATTTGGGTGATGCGCCATTGATAACACAGTCAGACACACAAAAAACGTTGTCAGACCTAAAGACTTGACACATGTTTCTCTATGTATTTCAACGCGCTGAATCAGAATCTGATGTCAGAATTACGACATCACCTTCCAATTTGTGTTAAATAACGAAAAACTACCGTGAAATTGTATTTTTTTGTTTTCGTGGGTTGTTGTCAGACTCGAAGAATTGACACGTGCGATTTTTTTAAAAAAATTTCAGAGTGGTGGCGCAATTCTGGCTTCAGATTCGGATAAAGCGCGTCAAAATAGATAGAGAAACATGTATAACGTCTTTGAGTCTAACTTTCTTTTCATTTTTTTTTCTTTGTGTTTGTGTATCTTATGTTTGTTAAGAGGCATCCTGTAGAAGAAAACAAAACAACTTAATCTTGCAACTGTAGTATAAAGGCAGTCAGCAAGCGTAGGTGTGTTGTATGAGCCTAATTTAGCGCGTAATTGCGTTATGATTGAATGACCTGGATGTAAAATTTTGCCACGTGGATTAAAAAGCCGAAATAGACAATAATTATTTTTATATTGCTTTGATCTGGAAATAATGTTTTGAAGACTATTCATTCTCATCTATTTTTAATCCTAACGGCAGGTTTGCAGATGTGACAGCAGAGTTGGACTCCCACCCGAAAACACTGACCAATCACGACACAGTCATTATCAAAAGAGGACAAAATGACATCAATATGGGCGGTAACTTTACACCTGAACAACATGTAAACAAATTACAATGTGCCACCCAAAATACTAACATTGTAGTCTCGACTCTGCGCTTCCGGTACAACAGACCAACACTGTGCAGCGAGATTAAGCACGCAAACCAGCAATTAAACTGCAACTGAGAGAAAAAATGCCACAGTTTTTGAAATTTATTTCATCTCAGCAAAACACTTCACCCGGCATGGTCTTCACATGTACCTTGCTGGAAAACATACAGTCGGTAACAAGCTTGCACAATACATCAGCTCGATACCTACGCAGTCAACTTCCAAAAATCCATACCTTTACCATCTCAACTTCCCACCTTCCTTACGTACTCCAACCCCCACCCTTATTTCGGACTCTATTACTTCCTCCTCTGAACCTGCTCCCGTTTCTTCCATTCCCACTACCAATTCAAGTACACCTGGTGCCTCAATTTCTTCACAACCTGTCACTGCTGGGACACATTACAACCTTCAACCACGCACTCGAGGTAAAGATGGAGTAAATATA
Organism: Teleogryllus occipitalis; assembly: GCA_011170035.1. Classification (NCBI taxonomy): domain Eukaryota; kingdom Metazoa; phylum Arthropoda; class Insecta; order Orthoptera; family Gryllidae; genus Teleogryllus; species Teleogryllus occipitalis. The sequence continues at coordinate 109,275 of BLKR01000431.1, read as the reverse complement.
TAGCAACAACAGTCAGATGCAGCAGAAAAACATTCGTGTAGGTACTTGCAAATGATTATCATACTGCAACATAATGCTCAATCCCTTTCAAATAAAACTGACTTTATCGAGGCAGCTCTACAAAGCGATTTAAATCAAATTGATTTTCTTTGCTTTACTGAACGTTGGTTATCTCCGAATGAACTTAGCATTTTCCAAATTGCAAACTTTTACCTCGCAGGCTTTTATTGTAGAGCGAGGGAATCGCATAAAGGTCCTACATACGTTAGAAATAAATCATTCATATAGGTCCTGTATTTGCGTTAGAAATAGTACCGATTCTATCTCCTTGACGAATTTTTGTGTTCCGTTGAAAATGTTTTCGAAATTTCTGTTATTACTAAATGATATTACTTTGCGTCTACATGCCTCCAACAAAGAGAGCTGCATTATCTGTGCACGTCATTTAGAATTCAGTGGAAAATATAGTTATTCAAACTATCGTTCTCCATGTTGTCGCGGCAGGAAGTATTATTCCTTCACGAGGGACATGATGAGGGATAAGAGCCTAAATTTATTGCTGATTTACTCTTGAAAATAAATTTTATTAGATGGGAGCGGATACTTTTGTTAACAATCTTGCAAAAATCGGTTATTATAGTACGTTTGGTTATATTAGTTATATTATATATCGGTTATATTAGTATATTGCTTAGGAATGGGATCACAGAATTTAAAAAAACGTGCACAGAATTCACTTCTTCCCATCGCACGTCACACACAGTTTTAACAGTTTTTGACGTGAAATAAATAAATATAATAATAAAAGGTTTTCATATTTCACTTATTGTTTCAGATTTACTTTCGTCACAGTGTAACATCTAATATCCAAGTGAATAGTGACGGTTGGATTTTCTGAATTACTCATTCTGCATTTACCCTCTTCCATATTCAACACCCAGACTGTTCCCTTTTCTATCGCGTGCAAACATGAGCGTGGCGTGTCCGGGGACATTTTGTTAATGTGCGTGACTCATACACCGGGTTCGGAATTTCGTAACAGCCCAACCCAGTGATACGCATGGAAACACTTTCATTGCGAAGGTCAAAGGGATCTTACATATGATGTACATTTCTATAGCGATTTTTTTCTGCGTTTTGATGAGATGAGATACAATACATTACTACGTTTTTTTGATATTGCATTCTTCCATTGCGCACAGTTTGTTTTTTACTTGGCACTTAGTAGAAAGCGCCTGAACTTCGCACCGTTCAGCACTTACACGCCTTCAGCTCTGTCAAATTTTCCGATGCATTACAGCAACGACAGTTCCCTTGAATAGTGGAAAATACTTATCAGTGCAATTACCTAGAATCCGTTTATCGTTGCAGTGTAACAAAGCGGTGGGCAGTAACCGAAACGAACTTTCGTTCTTTCCTAATTGATTTGATTTTCAGTCATTTTATCTGAGTTTCCGCGTAGACCTGGTATTGATAAAGATTTGAAGATGATAATGATAATGATGATAAAATTGATGGAATGGTAAGCGTAAAATACGTAAGAATACAGATCCTCGGGTAAAAATACTTAGCTTCGGCCTGTATCTCAAGCTGACTCGCTTTACGCGACCGTCCTTTGCTATATTATAGGGGAAAAATAAAGAAAAAAATTGAGAAAATAGTTGTTTTTCTTTGTTTTTTATTAGAAAATGGTTGTTTAATAATTGGCTATATTTCACGCAAAAGTACACGAGAACTACTCATATTTCTAAAACATTGTACACAAGCTAGTTTAAAGATTTGTCTTTAAAGAACAGATTTCAGTTAGGAAAAAAATATCTTCAATATTGTAGTTATAGGATGACGCCGAACAAATGTTAATCTTTGGCCATTTTCGAAAACTCAAAAGTGTTAACGAAAATATGACCTTATGTTTTTAAGCATTCGAGGAAAGAGTGTTGTAAAAAAAAATTGGAACCGTTTTTGAGAACATTTTGAAAAATGTTGAGATTTCGTGTAAAGTACCCCCAAAATCAAAATATCCGTTTCAGACTCACAGCTCTTTGAGATCGAATCAATCGGGGAATATCAATTTCGGGGGAAATCGTGGGATTGGTTTATGCACTAGCGTTGACCACAGATGGACGTTTTATCGTCAATTAACGTTTTGGTATAAAGTATCCATAAAACGTTGATTCTGACTACACAATGTCTGAGAGGAAGTACATATAGGAACGATAATTGTTCACTTTTAGTTATCAGGGCCCCACAACACGAGTTTTTCTGTTAAAAAAATCGCCAATACTTGATTCAGCATTACAATACTTTCTCTTTACTATGTAAGTTCGGATTACGGCGAGAAAGTAAGAATGAACGGTTTAGTATTGTAATGTTGAGGTTATCAGTCATACAGTGAAAACGCCCAAGCCTCACTCTGGAATCGAACCAGTGACCTTGTGTTGGAACAGTTTTTTAGACACACACACTGCCCTACCTGAGTTCGGCGGTGGTGATATTTCTAGCACAATGAGTATCTTAATTCTGCTTGGTTCTGATAATCACATCTTCACATCGTGGAATCTTTGAATCCAGATCGCAGATATTCTTTGGATTATAAATCACATTTTGCAGTTCGTGGTAAATAGGCTCCGATCAGCAATAGAAAGCACATAGAGGGAACCTAAAAAGTATATATTCGTGGAAGTCATGAATGTGAGTACGCTGATTGATAGCCATATTCCCGTATTTTTTGCTTCATTTACATACTCGTAATCTCTCTCTGATCCACCCATAATTCACGTCCGAAGACGGACAATCGATATCCCCGGGGCCAACTTTAGTTTGTTGTTTCCAGGCGATTTCGTCGGGGTTTTGTTATACTTTCGCTGAAGAGAGGTCTTTCTTGAAAGCAGGATGCACTTGCGAAGGTAGCTGAGTAATAATTTCCTTAATGAAATAGTGGCTGAGAATGAGGGCATTTTGCGGTGTTTTAAGAGCGGCTAGCCGGCGGCATCACGCTGGGCGATCCGTCATCTCGGGCGACGCACTGCCGGTGGCGCCGGCTAGCCCCCGAAACGCGCGACGCGTACGTGTCGCGAGCAACGCGGGGGGCGCCTGCCGGATAGTCAACCCTTCGCGCACGACGCTCCCGCTACCATCTGTCGGTCGCCGTCGGAACTTCAGTTTCGTTAACGTTGCTTTCCACCGAGCAGCGCCACCGTTCGTGAAGCTGACCCCCGCCCTCGCAGCTGTCAAACGCGATGATTCAAAGGTGGATGAACTTGGGCGCGAAGTGGATAGCCTAAGTGCCTGAAAGAAGCTAGTCTTGCTCAGCCGAGTAGAGGAAGAAATATTTTGAATTTTATCCTTAACCTTAATCAAACCAATGTATAGAGAAATGTGCACATTCCACTTTCCCCCACCAGCTTTACGTAATTATGATTTTTGACGTTAAATACATGAATAAATAAAATAACTTTTATGAATTAGCATCATATATAACTCATCGGGTCGTTTTTATCTCTTTTTAGTGTTCCCCTGAGAACTGACACATTGTATTGAGAAATATTTCGTCTCATGACCCCCATTGGGCTATCCATTTGAGAACTAGCCTTCCTTCTACGACATTTAATATTACTAGTTCTTGATATTATCTACAAATAATTATACCAATCTTATGAAGGATATTACTTCCACTGCTATTATTAATATTGCTTTTTCTACCGTTGCCCTACTATGCTCATAAATTCTCTCAATGTTAACACTAATTTATTAATTTTACTTTCAATTTAATCATGGGTTTCGACATACATTTTACTCTTTACCTGTTGCATGTGGACGTGTAATTATGTACAGTATCACGATTCCTGGAAGTTCTATTTATTAAAACCATTTATTGTATTGATGACAACTAATATAAATTATCAGCCTTTCTCAACAATAAAAATTTAACATTTATTCTTATATATTTACAACTTCTATTGTGCTCATGAATAATTACTTTTCCTGTGTACAAACATTATAATACCGTACGGTTTTGAAGAGTTCGTATGCTTACGACGATGCCTTCTTAGATGATTTCTCGGTTGAATCAGTAGAATGTTGTCCGTGGAATGCCCTTCATATCCCTATTATCGCGTTCTTCCCTATCATTAGAATAAATTAAAAATGTTCCGGAATGTCTTCAACGATTTGGTACTTATCAGGATTAATAGTTTCCATAAAATCAATACGCGGTCGCGGCTTTCCCTAGCTGTGCTTCGTATGAAACACCTACGCGCGACTATCTTCAGCTACTTATCGAAAATCTATCCCATCTACGGAGCTACCGTAATATACATCCCCTCGAAACACGGAGTCTATTTGAATTCAAATTTCAACTACATTAATTAAATTTACAATTACAGTTCAATACCAATATTTGCACAATACTAAGATATCATACTAATCCGAAGTACCGCCTCACTATCATTTAAAAAATGCTCCAGCCTATGCTGAAAAACTATTTGCACGTCACCAATTGCTTACGTGTATACGCTTCAATATCTTTCGAGAGACTGATTCTTTGCGTCTTCTTGCAAGATCACGGCTTTCTTACATGCCCTCTCCACACCTTTTGCGTGTAATGTGTTCGGGACCGTGTCTCCCCATTTAGACAGCGCTATGACTATGACACCAAGCATGGATTACTACACTTTGTTTATTGGTTGCCCTAACAACTTATATTCTTGGATTTCCGAGCTTGCATACAATGCCATTATTACTAAGGTTGGATGCCGATTCTAGCATTCAAATTAAACACGGGGTTCTTGGCTTATCACAGTATATATACTTTTTTGGTACATGTTTAATGCTCTGCCAACGTGAAATAATACATTCAACCATAATTAATATTTAATAATTACAACAGATATTCATGTACTCCAATAAAAATCTTGAGCAGTTAGGGCAAGCAGAAGTAACTCTTGGATATCTTTTAAGTATTACAGAACTTGCCAGGATGAATTCATTATGTATTTGCAATACGAATCTAGACATTGCCGAAAAAATGTAAATTTAAAATATAAAATAATTTATTAATATAACATTAGTTGGTATTGAAATTTGTTTAATATATAAAAAATAGTGGTAAGTGAAATACCTTCATATGGGACGATTCGACGGTTCGTTGAATCATAACAATTTGTGAATGATTGTCTGATCTATTAGTTCTTATATTTTGAGAACACTCTGATTACTTCGTTTTTTAAGGCGCAGAAGGGAAGGATTTCATTCAGTGCTAATGTTCCATTACGTGGTGAATATGTGACAATCCATGTGGTTGTAGCATTGAATCAAATGAGATATGAGTCGCATTGCGCCATGTATTCGTCTCCTCGTGCAGCGTCGACCTCGGGCTTCTGGATGCCGTAAATATATGAAATTTATGAGATGGCGTGCATCGGGCGCGAGACGGGTGGCTCGCCCTTCAGAAAGAAAAGACGCCGTCGGGTCAGGGCCCCGAGGTGCCGCTGGTCGCTGTCGTCAGGGCAGCCTGGTTGGGCCCGCTAGGAGGCACGCGTGGCGCTGCACAGCATTTGTAACCCGACCAAGCGAAGTGTAGGACTGAAGAGAGACCGACGCATCTGAGAACTAACAACAGCGACAGTTGAGTCGCGCTTTGGTGCCGGGGCGGTATAGTCTGGGGCATTCGTTTCTGTTCTAATGTAATGAAGCATTGTTTGTAAAACATACTACGTAATGCTAATTAATCAGCCCAATTAGTTTTTCTTCAGATAATTTTCGATAGAAACATTACTTTAATCACACAGAAAGCACTAAATAATTTGATCACTCATTAACGAATTGAAACACATCTCCAGTACTTTGTATTTTATGGGAATCTGGAAATTAAAGAAAAAGTTCCTGGATATTTCTCATTAAATCGAATAATGTAATGTACTCATGTTGTAGAATTTGTGTAGCATGACTGGAATATGTTACTTTTAGGGACTCAAAACACTTCTATTCTTTATATTGTTATCAATATGTATGTATCAATGTGTATTTATTATCCGGGTTCAATTCCCGGACAATCTCACGTGAAATATGTTTCAACAAAACGAGATTAGCTGCTTCGTAAGGGCTAGTTCAACTCCTGTGAAGTGCCCTAAACCCTACCTCTATCCTTATTCCTTCCGAATTCTGGCTGCTGGGTAGTGACGCAGGAGCGCGCAAGAGAGAGGCGCGTACGCGGAGATGCTACCTGGCGGTCCTCTTGTCACTTTACGGACTATATAAAAAGTAATGGAGGATTACTCCTAATGATTATATAAAAACGTAATGAGGATTACTCCTAATAAGCGCTCAACACCCAATGAGGGTTACGAGACGTGTTGCGTCATTACGAAGGCGCAATAATAATTTTTTTAATGCATTAATACGATTATAACTATCGAACGCGTAGGCATTTCTCCGTGATTTAAAATGGACTGTCACGGGTATTGTTCAACCTAAGATGGCATTACAAGAGGGCCATGTATACGTCTTCGTATCTTGGTGTAGATCAGTGCTTCAGCTTTCAGTTGCACTGAGTATACCAATAGCTCTGTCTCTTTCTTTTTTTCCCTAGGGCTTTTATCCAGCCGACAGCCGGTTGCCCTTTACGTCCCGAAGGGACGCATATTCGACCATACACTAGACAAACACTTGCGGGCTCCTCTGATCTGGGATCAGCAGAACGCGAGGCCCTCCGCGACAACACATACATACAAAGTCAAGGGACAAACAGCCATGCCCAATGCGGGACTCGAACCCGCGACCCTTCGGACTGAAGCGCTGAGTCGGTACTCGCTCTTAACCACCTCGGCCATCCAGGTCGGCTCTGTCTCTTTCTTTCCGAAGCAAAATAAAATGCAGTGCTGCCTTCATCGCCAGTCCTACACTCCTCTTGGTCGGATTATATATTACATGGTTTGGAAATAAATGTCATATTTATTTACTCAGATACCGCCTTCTTCTTTTTCTTTTCTTCTTCTTCTCCTCTTCCTCCTCCTCTTCCTCCTCCTCCTCCTCCTCCTCCCGCTTGTTCCCTAGCTCTGTAGCCCTTTGTGGACCTGGGCTTTAACGTACAACAGCGTTCCATATTCTTCTGACCTACACTTTCTTTTTTCATTTTCACGAGGTACCGGTCTTGCAGTACATCGCCTTTCTCATCACTTTTTGGATGACCTATTCTCTGTCTTGAGAAGAGCTTACCCTCCAATATTTTTTTATGTATTCTTGATTATGGCATTGTTTCTGTGTGTCTCAGCCATCTAACTCTTGGAGACTAACGTATCTTACATTTTTCCCCCTTTCAGTAGCGTTACACACGTTAAAAACAAAACAATATATAAGTGAAAGCATCAGTTATAAACTAAACAAAGAACACCTGTTTGTTTGTTGTTTTTTCGTGCCGAGACCTCGTAGCTACTGCTCGTATCTCTGGGGATTATTAGAGACTCCAACGCGTGTAACTTCACTATCTTTGCAGGTCTTCTCAGGGGAAATATAGTAATTCATATTATCGTTCCCCGTGTTGTCGCGACAAAAAGTATATTCCTTCACAAAGGACACGATAAGCGATAAGGGCCCAGATCTATAGCTGATTTTGTCCTTGAAAAAAATATTTTCTTACACCGGTGCGAATATTTTCTTCTTGACAAAAACGCTCATTTCTCTCTGTATTCATCTTGTATGAAGCTTAGGGTAGGGATCCCACAATTAAGAAAACGTGCTCTTCTCCCCATAGCTCGTCAAGCACAGTTTTAACTGTTTTTGACGTGAAATATCTGGTTAGGCGGAAGAGCAGGCCTTACGGCCTGAGCCTCGCCAGAAATAAAGACATTATTATTATTATTATTATTATTAAAAAAAACAAATATACAATATACAGTTATTTACAAATATATAATTTGTATAAAATATACAAAAAAGACCTGGATCTAGATCATGATAAATGGTGTAATAGCCCATCGTTCGAACTTTAGAATGGGAATGGTGCCTAGTTGGGGAAGGAAAGATCGCACGCGGTCCGTGTCACGTTCTTGAAGATACTGCTCCGACGTCCTCTTGAAATTCACAAGAGAAAATGACAGAAGCGGCCTGTCGGACCACTTCTAGAATTGTCACTAGGCAGTTTTTTGGCTTCGCCCCGGCCATTCAGCTAAAATCGAAGTTCACTCACTGCCCCTCTAAAAATGCGAACCTAGAACCTCCCAGCAAACGAAATATCGGATATGCACACGCAGCTATATACAGTACAGAGCCAGTAGTACAGGAAGAAGGAAGTAAAGAGTGTAAGAAGGAATAAGTGTTTCGCAGTTTCTTACGGAAATTTCCACTAGTTCAGATGGTCTTGGCTATACTGAAATAGTATTATTGAGATAAACAGATATGTTGGAATTGTGCATTCGTTTCCTGATATTCCTTCGCTGGATAAGTGAAATATATTTTTGAACTGCACATACCGTGTTTTAAATATGAATATTTCATATAGCAAGGCACAGTTACGCAACAGGACATTTTTTGTGGATAAATATAGCATAAATATAGGCATCTGGTAAATTCATTTTGTATTTAGTTTTGCACGTGTGGATCAATAGTTCCTAGTAGTATCATTGTGATTTAGTTTTCTTGGAAAATTTAGGTGCCATATCCACTGTGTCCGCAGTGTTGATCTGTAATTTAACGGACAAGAAAATGTAGTGTGATACTATTGAAATTCTTGATTTACTCAACAACAATTGCTTCTGCTAATGGAGATTTGTTTGTTTGTTTGATTGCAGTGTAAACAAGATCGGTTCTCTGTCAGATTTTCAATGGTGTCGCAACCTGCAAGAACTGTACGTGCGAAGGAACGAGATCAGAGACATCAATCAGGTAAGATGCACAACACTACACAAGCCTGCTGGGCGGCACTGGATGGTTGCGGTGATCCCAAATAAAGAATCATTAGTGTAATTCACTTTTAAAAGGTATTTGATCGATACGAATGTCTAGGCTTCCCGTAGTCTCTCTTTACATAATATCTATTTTTCCCTTCCCAAAACTATCGGTGTTCATACTGTGTTCATATTGTGTGTACACTCCTGATAATTTGGCATTCAGTTCCCGCTGCAGTTTTCCCGACTGAAGTCGTCTCGACAATGCCATGCTCTCTGATGTGGATATTATTATCAGTGTCATTGTTGCGAGGATGTTACATAAATAAAATACAAAAATTATGTATTTTAGTATTTAAATGATGTATTTTTAGTACTTTTATGTATTTTATACATGTATGTTAAATGCAACCCGCAACACTACGTCAAATATTGTTAAATAATTCCTAAAGAAAGCGTTCTAGGGCCTTAAAAATTAAAATTTTGAGGCCAATGGCGTCAAAGAAACGTTTTTCACGCCATAATCTATAAGATGGAGATATTCTTGGACATTCTATAATTTTTTTTGCCGGTTTGGCGCTTATCGATACTATCAATACCACCTATACATAGAGGAATACATAATATATAACTTCTTGAGCCCTTGATGCTGGTGGCCATCTTTGTGACGTCACACTTAGAAGGCTTAGATTCCTCCATCTTATATTTACACTTTCCGTTTACACCGCGATTTGCGCAAATTGACGAGATTTATTTGCATAATTATTAATTCAATATTCGCTCTCGCAGCAACAACTAGAAGTAGTTAATAGTTGCTTGACACCAATGAAGATTGTTTCTTATGCGTGTAGTGCAACCATTCATTTAACGTTTTGCCGTGGTCTACAAGTGCTGTGTATCTAATTTTGGAGGGAACTACGATAGAAACGGACCACATGTTCCCATGTTTCAGTTTCATGATACCATTAGGAAAAATTAAGGTGGGGTTTAGCATGCGAGAGTTCTCGCGCGGGTAAGCTAGTAGGATAAGTTTAGAAAGCTTTTTCAGTTTGTTTTTTTTTTTACTTTTTCGCCCTTACTTCGTAAGAAGAGAATGTATTGTATTCGCGGATAATGAAAAGTGGATTAATCTTGTTTGTGTGTGTGTGTGTCACGTATCTTTAGCACCTCTTGTAACTTTTGAACGATTGAAGTTAATTGCAATGCAGTTTTCATGAAAGTGCATGAGAGAATGGGGTTAATTTATATGTATATTGGTTTATACCTAATCACTCGTATTTTACGAGATTTTTTAGATAACTTTGTTTTTTTAAATGGAACTATACACCCTTTCTCAGTTTATCATGACGAACGAAAAAGACGTATTCAATGATATACCTTTTTTCATGTTAGATAAGCATTTTGTGAGCAATTTTGATTTTTTGTGACTTGTGTTTAACGGATATTTTGATTGGAACAGTCCACCACGCAAGGTCACGCAGTGCTCCACCAGTTAACACGCCATTGGGAAGAGAAGGGATCTTAGTATTTCACGGTATGGAACATATTCCAAGTATTCACAAAACTGTTGCAGTTTTCTTCCTGTAAGCTTTCCATCCTTCCGCCTTTTCAGATTTTTTCTATTACCTATTTATTCAAGGATTGAAAATACGGATTTGTCATAAGTTGTACGTATTGAAATAAGATTATTTGTTATTTCAACTGCATTTAAAGGGGTGTCATATCATAAGATATTTATGGGACATTGAAAATTAAACACTATAAGAATAAATTATTAACATTGTACAACGAAAGTTGCATATTTTTAGCGAATAGTTTTATTATTATTATTATTATTATTATTATTATTATTATTATTATTATTATTATTGAGAATGAAATAATACCTTATGGAAAGAAAAAATGCAGGTAGATAATGACAATTACTATCCCTATGTTTCTATCCTTAAGTTATTATCATATGCTTATGGACATTGAAATTGTTTGCTCAAAATGTGCAATAGTCTTTGTATCGTCTTAATTATTTATTCTTATTGTGTTTTGTTTCAAGATCCAATTAATATCCCGTGATATAAATCCCCATTAAATGGAGTTGAAGTAATAAATAATGTTATTACAAAAAAAAAAGGCCGCAGAAGCCTACGACTCTATAATTTTATTACAATACATACTTATGACAAATCCTTATTTTCAATCCTTCAATTCCTTCAATCAAAGAAAGACAAAAAAATCTGATAACGCCGAGGATGGAAAGCAGAGCTCAAGGAAAAAATTGCTACAGTTTTGTGTATATTTGGAATATGTTTCGTATCATCAAATACTAAAATCAGCTTCCCTTCCTTAAGCGCGCGTTTGCTGGTGGAGCGCTACGTGACTTTGTGTGGTGGACTGTTACATTCAAAATATTCGTTAAACGCGAATCGCAAACAAATAAAAAATAAACAAAAAGTGGAAAAAATATAAATGAATACATGTATCAATTAGCCGCATTTCCACATGCATTTCCGTGAAAATAGCATTGCAATAACTTTAACCGTTCAATAGTTACAGGAGGTGCTAAAATTACGTGACTCACCTGTATATAATTGTATTGAAAAAATTACAATACAATAGCATCCCGATAAAAAAGTTAGTTTTCGACCCAAGAAAAACATCGGCACCAATAAAACCATTTTTAAAATGGCTTAGGTGTGCCTCCTATTTTTTAAATATTTTTTCGCTAGTTTTTAGAAAATAAAAATAAATATCATTTAATTGTATTTTTATCAACAGATGTTTGTCTGAGGTGGTGCCCATGTTATCCCGAAACGATTTATTATCAAACATTACATATTTGACTCAGTGAGTCACATTAGTCCGAATATGGCCAATTTTATTTACGTTAAAACCGTAGAAATAAACACTTTTCAAATGATCATAACTCAGTATTTTTAATTTAGATAAGATTAAAACTTTATATCTCTACTTGAGGAATCTTGATTCGGACAATTTCACTATTTCATTGCAATCGGCCAAAATTGCGCCGCGCGCCATCACTGTTAACGACCCACACATGTGCCGCACTGCTGTGTCTGATATCTTTATTCACTGTTAGGCTGCATTGAACACATTTGTGGAGACGTCAAACGGGTTTGGGAATTACTAGACTTTAAAGAACACTATCTTGCATTTAAAAGCCATGAGCTATTCTTTCCTCTTTGTTTCGGTGCGTGAAACAGTGCCCATGTTATCGCGCCCGCTGGTCTGACCCGCGCGTCGCCTTGGTCGCGGCAGAGATTTAGCAAATAGAAATCCTAGTCCAATTTCCATTCCAGATAGCTCACAAACCTCAAACCGATTATTACGATTGTACACGAGTTCTCAGAAGTTATCAACACATCTTCAAAGTCTTGTTTACCTCATAATGAAAGTTTACGTGCCAGTATATAGTTCATAATCAAGAAAACAAGTGTTACAATGAGAGCGTAGGGTTCCGCAGCCGGAGTCCGAATCTACTTGGCTCTCCCGGAGACGCCGCGTCCTAGTTCAAGGTACCTACGACGCAACGTCTCCACGAAAGCGAAATAGATAAAGTGTTACAATGGACCCGAGTATTTTAGGAAAATCATACAACTTTCGAGAGGCTTTGATCACGAATTAAATCAGTCATTGATCCTGTTATTCAACGCAATGTTTATTTTTCCCATTCTGAAAACATCCAGCTGAATAGAGCACGCCATCCAGCGGGGGAAGATAACCGCCATCTCCCGAGAAAAAACATGCACTACACTAACGGGATGAATGACCAAAGCAGTTGACGCGCCCGGAAACACGAAAAAATCAATCAATCCGTCCGTCTGTCGAATGTGAACAAACCTAGCGCCTAAACCACACGTACAATCTTTTCCAAATTGAAGAAACCCCTGTTCATGTAGTTGAAGCTTCGAAATTTTGAAAAACATTAACAATTTGGGGGTACTTTCCATGTAACCCCCCGAACATTTTCAAAATTTTCTCAAAAACTGCTCTAATTTTTTTTCTTTAAATTTCTTGTAAGAACAGAGTAAAATACTCTTATAAAAGTGGCCTAGGTCCGATTTCCACGGTTAACTCTAAATTTTCGAAAATTTCAAAAGTGAATTTTTCCGGCGTCTTCCTACAACTATAAAATAGAAGATAGAGATTTTTCGTACAAATGAAATTTGTTGTCTATAAATATCTTTTATTAAGGTCATGTAGATTTCTTTGAAAATTGTAGTAGTTTTTGTGCAATAGTGCATGCAATATTTGCAATTTTAAAAAATAACCAAAACAGGATTCAAAAAAACGGCTCCAATTTTTTCTTTAAATTTTTGGTAGGGATAGTACCAAATGCACCCTAGCCGATGACATTAACACCGTATTCCTCTATTCTTTTGTTTCTTCAAAAATTACAAAAAGATAATTTTTTATCTCGTCTCTCACGTCGAAAATATTTATACTAGAGGCAATTTCTTTACATAATTATATTTATGAGTACATGTGCTTTAAATAATGTCAAATAAAGTTTTTAGAAAATGAGCTCAAATTTCCGCATTTTGATAATCGCTCAAATGCCATTTTCTCAAAAAATTTTCCAACAAATAGTGCTAATTGAACTGTTTAAAATTACGTAAAGTTCATTTTGGTGTATCCTATTGTTTTGTTCAAAAATTACACAAATGTAATTTTTTTAAAATATCTCTCACGCCATTAATATGCACATTTCCATCGATTTGTATACATTATTGCATTTGTTAATGGAAGTACGTTAAATGACTTCAAATAAAGTTTTTCGAAAACGCAATAGATTACTGTGAAAAAATATGTTCAAATTTTGAATTTACAGTAATGCTTAATCTCCATTTTCTTCAAAATGGCTTTAAATTTTTCAGTGAAAATTGCTACTTAGGACGACTTTATAGCCTTCTTTAATAAAATTGAAATATAATTTAGGTTCTACTATTTAAAAACCGAAAAGTTGTGAAAATTTTTTAAAAAAAATTGGGGGGTCCGCAATAGATGGAAGCAGACAAGAAGGACGGACAAGACTATACTGTACCAGTCCATATCAAGGAAATTAGAAAACTTTACTACGAGAAAGTCTGTGCCATTCTGTAGCACCTGTAATTACATATGGGGTAAGGTCCCCTAAACTGGAATACGTTCCTAATGTGAAATACCGAATTATTTGACTTGCATTGAGTTTACATCTGGTGGCAAAATTTGGAAATTACTTGGAAGGCGACTCTGATCGAGCGTAGAAAATGTTTTTGTCGTTGAAGCTCTGAGTGCAGTGCCAGAGCGTGTTTTCTTGAGAGCGTTAACAAAAAAATTTGGGGGCAGTAAACAAAAGAATTGTTACTCGTGTGCCGTAAATATTAGAATAATTCTCTATATGATGTGTTGGTTATATATTTAAAGAAATAGCACACAATATATAATGAACATTGATGCAAATTTTGACCGCAAAACAGCTTGAAAGAAATATGACCGTGGTGTTCCTAATGTGGAATGCGAGCATTATCCTAATGTAGAATATTCCGCATTGCCACTATGGGTAAAATGTACTTATTTCTTTTGTCTGGATACATTAAGTTGCATTTTCTAACATAAATATTCTCACTTTGTATACTGCATTGTCGAGGTGTATGGTCCAAGAGCACAATAGGACACAAGTGTCAGAAGTGTAAGAAGCGTAGTTACAACACTCGACGTAGAGATCATGTTCATCAAGTGTCAGTATCAACAGCTCACTACAAGAAATCCACATACAATACATGTATGTTACTTTACAACGCATTGCCAGATGAAATTAAACAATTAAAATTGGTACACATTTAAGTTAAAAGTAAAATCTTTTATGCTGCAAAACTGTTTCTATTCAGTTAGAGACTATACTGATCGTCAAAATGAAAAATAAGGTTTACTTTAACAAAACCAAGATATAGTATAATGAATTAGTTTACATTTGCATTGTTTAATTTAAAAAAATACTCAATATGCCTGTAACAAATAATGTAATTCAGCTTCCGGGTCAATGACCCCCATCTCGATCGGGTTTTTGTCCAGTTTCCCTGATCCATTGAGCAAATGCTGAGATGGCCCTTTGATTTGCTTCTGCACGTAAATGTAGCTTCACTATGCGCACGTTTTGTTGAACTTTCCTTTTGCTTGTAATGGTAGTAGAGCATAGGGTGAGTTTCTATTTTGTTAACAATACAAAAAAATCAAATCTGTTCGTTTCTTTACCGTTAAAAATAAGTTTTCTATAATTTGGCCACGAAAATATCTAGTTTTTGAAATGTTAATCTCTCGCTTTTTTAAATTTATTATTACTATTATTTTTTATCTTTGAACTATTAATAGTTAAATCGTTGGGAAGGGATTCTGAAACTCAAGAAAGCGTGTGCAGATGATTTTCTTCCCCCATACGTCACATACAGTTTTTGACTAAATAAATAAATAAATAAATAAATAAATAATTAGATCCGGGCTCATATTCAGGTGTAGATAATCCAAAATGGAATTTCCTCTGCAGGAATTGTCTAGAATATATTAAACCAAACATGTATTTTTGCGTAAATAATGTTGTTGTAGACTTTAATGCATTTATCATTTGCTGAAAACAATTCCCTATTACACTTTAGGAACAGCGTACACCTAATATTGAATATGTCTAGACCTTTTTAATTATGAAATTTCGTGAATTTCTAATAGATTTAAGTGAGTAATATTAACCACACGTGTTTATAAATGACTAGTTTAAGCAATTATGTACAAAAGTCTTCACATTTGCACGTATTTGTAAAATTATAGTCGAAAACGTAAAAAGTAATCCACATTTGGGCACTTTACTCATGTTAATTATGTTACGTTTTTACATTTTTTGTATATTTTCCAAAACGTTTTATTATACTACTCATTTTCTTGAAATCTATTTGGAAAAAAATATTTAATGAAATTTGAAAAATAAGTTTTATTTCAAAACACCATCATAATCTTAATTTTACACAAATTCAGAATTGTGTGCTGACAACGCCAGGTACCTCAAGTGAAGACGCGGTCACATGCAGGCGGTCTGTTTAAGTAAACTTCCGTCTGCCATTTATATCTGTTGCCACAGGAGCGCGTGAGCGCTCAGAATATACTCTTAAAGTGTGGAAAGTATCAGTGACGTTATGTTTCTTTATCTTTAATCCCAATTTTCGAGAGATGTTGGTTATCGCAGGCGTGTAACATTACGGAGACAATATTGCAGTGATTTTTTGCCGGTAACCGAATTCCCAAATTTGTGACAACGATCATTGCTCTCAAAGATAGAAATGTATTCTTAAAAAATTAATCTAACAGGGCAAGTAACATTTATTTTTAAAATTGGTTTAATAAATATTTTATTGCTGTAATTCGAAATTGTGTGAATTTTGTTTGTTTGATATGTTCTACAGAAGAGCATATTTTGATATTACATATATTCCTTTTTACTACTTGTACTTGTACTTTTTACTACTGTAAATACTTGTTACAATTCATGTATTTTTATTTATTTTTTATTTATATAAAAAGATTGAACAAGAAACATTTTAGTTATATTTATTGTTATTTTAATATGAGACAATAATAATTTTGTCTTTTAAAGATCAACAAAAGGATGTAAAAGGGTACTCATGACATATATTTTCGAAAAAGAAAAGACAAAGTTCAGTTGCTTTCGTTGTTTTCTAATAATTGTAGCACCTAGTGTGTCCTCTCGAGATAATCATTGAAGTTCCTCTGAATATGTGAGGCATTATTATGAAATATAATCTAGTATTTAAAATTGATTTTTATAATCATTATTATGTGAATTTAAGAACATGTTCTTCAAACAACCTTCACCCCTCCTATTTGTGTCCGTGATGTCCGATGTTTCTAACTTCCTCATTCCCTTATTGCGGTCTTCTTTTTTTAACGAACCCTTAGCCCTTATAATGTCCGTATATGGCGGGCCTCTCCGCGTGGAATGCGTTAATGCGACGGGCCCTTCTTCAAAGGAGCCATCAACCGCTCACAAAAGCGCTACTCGTCACGGTTTTACGGCGGCGTTTAAGCTAAATTCGTCGTATATGTGAGCATTGTTATTGCTGTCATAAGTCACTGTGTTCCGCCCGGGATCGTAAGCTGCAAGGTTCAGGATAGGTGAGCCTGAAAGTAATCGTGGGAGTGAATCATCCAAGTGGAGATGCCTGACGGAAAGAAATGCGACTGAAAATTCCATTTCCATTCATAAAAGTATGTTTGATGTTAATGTATTGAATGATAGGATCAGATATTTTGTTTCCGTAGATCAGGGGTTTTCGAACATTTTTTAATATTGAGTCCCTCACACGCACACAGAAGTAAATATTGAGCTCTCAACATGAAATTTCCCTAAATTCCTTTTTGTAAATTATTGTCTTGTTAAATTATTAAAGCATTTTTTAATTCAATAATAAATTGATTTTGAGTAATTACAAGAACGTGGAAGAAACAGCTTGGCAAAATCTAAAAATTTGATTTTGTTGTATTGTACTTATTTTTAATCAGGTCCCTTTTTTAACCTTTCAAAGCTGCTAGTGACACTTCAAATGTCCCGTGCCACGAGTTCCCGGGGCATCTGCCCAGTCCCTTCTCATACTTCATTCAAGTACTGTTGGAATGGGACCCTCCCCCTCAATCGGCCGGCGTCGGAAGGGGGCCCCAACGCGTCTCCGTAGCTCACATGTTGAGGAAATTGCCAAGACACTCCGTAAGCTAATCTTGGCTAAGGAAGCCGGATTACGGTTAGAAATCACTATCCGGAACGGGAAGGAAGTGATACATAGTGATGGGGTGTGTCCTACCACGTCACAACACAACATTCACGCCTTTCGCGAGATTCATACTGAGAGCCTTGATGTAACGCGTACTAATGCGTTGCTCTCCTAAGTTTCAGCGCCATCAGGCAGAAATGGAAGGAAGAAGGTTGATGATATATGTGATGTCATGATATGAAGGTCATGATAGATGTGATGCATGATGGTTGAATGAGCCCCAGAACTTGAAATGGTCGCATAAGAAACTTACGACTGCACACTTACGTTTAAGGATTTAGGAGAGGGAGAAGGGATAGTTTGTACGAAATTTCATTAGATAAAAATCATTAAAACGAATGATTTCGTTTTATAACATATAAGTAGGCATTTGAGATTATAAAAAAGTAGTTATATTAAAATCACTGACAGACGTTCCCATTTTATTTTGCAATTATTTTGCAATTGTGCAATTAATGGATACCGATGCTTACTTGACGTTAAGCTAACACACCCATTTTATACATTGTTTATTCTAATGTGCATCGGTTCAAAATTTTTAATCTGGGTATAAATTAGTTCAAAATTAGTACAAAATTGTGGTATTTTTTGTTTTTTTTATTTCATGTGTTTTTCTTGTGTGGGTACGCTAACTTCACGTTAGCGCATCCACACTTATCCATTTTTATTTCGATGTTGTGCATCGGTTCAAAATTTTTAATTTGGGTATAAATTAGGTCTAAAAATACCGCAATTTTGTACTAATTTTGTTTTTTTATTTCTTGTGTTTTTCTTGTGTGGGTGTGCTAACTTAACGTTAGCGCACCCACTCTCATCCATTTTTTATTTCGATGTTGTGCATCGTTGAAAATTTTAAATTTGAGTATAAATTAGTTCTAAATTAGTGGTATTGTGGTATTTTTAGCTGTTTTGTTTATTTCATGTGTTTTTCTTGTGTGGTTGTGCTAATTTAACGTTAAGTTAGCGCACCCACTCTTATACGTTGTTTATTTTGATGTTCTACATGGGTTCAAAATTTCTAATTTTGGGTATAAATTAGTACAAAATTCTGGAATATTCTTTTTTTGATTTCTGCTAAGTAGATATGCCAACTATACGGTCATGAACGAAATGTTGCAATACAGTAGTGTATTGCGGGTTGCAGAACTGTTGCTTAAAATTACTCCCGCAGGCGCCTAGGTCGGCCACCTATGTATGTATGTATGTATGTATGTACGTATGTATGTATGGGAGCTACAAATTTTTAGCTACAGAATATCTGCAAAATGCAATGTACTAAAAATGAAAAGATAAATGCTTTAAACTGCATTAATAGCATGATGAGTGAGGGCAATAATCAAAGCGCAGGGTGGTTCTTCAAAAAATGGGGAAAAAAAAAAAAGAAAAAAAGAAAAAAAGAAAAAAAAACAGGATTTGTACTTGTAACATTTTTATTGAAAACTTATTGAAAAATAACTAAATTAATTAATGATTTACACTCATCTCTAATCATTTATTGTCCAAATGTATTACACAAAAATTATAAATACTGAAAATGTCAAGTGGTAAAATTAATGAGGCCAGGGATTGTATGCGTGTATGGGAGCTACAAATTCTTAGCTACAGAATATCTGCGAAATATAATGTACTAAAAATGTATAATTTTTTTTTATTTTCGCGGCCTTTCTGTTGAATAAGAACAGTGTACTTCATCACTTACTCGGTGGAGAAACACGAAATTAGGGTACATCATTTATGACTTCTTACACGTTCCATCGTCAGAACTTTCAGTGACTGCGGATATGGTTATTGTGAACTATATAAAATATGCATATAATTGTGTGTCTGTGTGTTTGAAGAGTGAATACGTTTCGTTTAGACCTCCCAATCAAATGAAAATGTGAAGAAGTATTTCTTTATTTTAGGTGTGCTACCTGCGGGACCTACCTCGTTTGCGGTCTTTGTGGCTTGACGAGAACCCCTGTTCTTCATGCGAATTGTGAGTTTTTGCTAATCGCTGCATCTGCGATCTGCTTTTCCTTCTTTGTTTTCGTTTCTTTTTGAATTGTTTTCGAGAACGTGTGCAATAAAATATTAAATGCATGATACTACGTCTTTAAAAGGTGTGAGATGTGTTAAAACAAATTGAAAGACACTAGTAAATATATTGTGTTTGCTATCATTAATTCATGGAGATCAATATGCAGTACAGTATATAAAAAGGAACTACTTCGGATAAACATATCCGGTCCCGAAGAGTCCGCTTGGTATCATTATGAAGTGTAATTAATATGTTTTGTTTGAGTAAATTTAAGACGTTCAAGCAGTTCGCAGTAAATTTCTTCACTTAAGTTTTGTTAAGCATAAATATTTGGTACTTACCGCTGCACGGACGAGTTCATAAGAGTTTGCTACTCTGACTAATAATTTATTAGAAAAGCATATTTCAGATGTATTAGTGTACAAAGTACGTAGTCCACGAGTTCTTGTTTACTTTTATTACCACCTACGCTTAATGAATTAAATAAATTTTCATTTGCAGATGGTCATTAATAAAATATATCACTTGACTTCGGACAGCAATATTTGGGTAATCTCACCTTTTTTTAGAATTTTCAACTGTTTCTCTTCAAAAATGTTAATGAATTTCTTCTCAGAATATTACTACTCCATTTCAGTATTCGTGTCTTATAAGATTGCGGTACCTTGTATTTTACCATTGCGTACCGTCATCCTCAACAATGTATTGAACTAGTTATATACGAACATCAAATCTTTATCCAACTAGTAGTCGGAGTAGCGAACCTGAAAACACCTTGTCTGCTTAATGATTAATTCAGGCTGTCAATGTTAGCGATTTGCCCTTGCATGGAACGTTGCAAGTGTCATTTTTGGAACTTGCCTGCTGTGGAAATGTTTTTAGTGGTGTCCTTCGGTGCAGCCTTCGGAAAATTGAGCGTAATGGAAAGATGGATGCTATCACGATGCAATATTTTTCAAAAATTATCTTAAACGAAAAGCTGAAGCACAGCTTATTTCCTTCCTGAGATGTTGATTTAGAATTCGATGTACCTTAATGTCCTTGGTATAGCTGCAGGTATCTTTTATCACTCGATTGAAAACACACCCTCTCGAAACTGCTGAGAACGTCGCGAAATCTGTTGCGGAACATGCTTCAAGGATTCTCTGTTATTTATTTGTGTGATTTCACGTGGTACTATCTTCCAAAATGTAACACCTTCGTTCTCATATATTTGGTGCAATAGCTGTTCGAATCCAGCCCTCAAATCTATTTCGACGTAATCTGTTGAATTGCTTACCTGATGAATCGGAAAGCGTTTGTTCCTTAGTTTCTTATTATTATTGTGTCTAATATATCAAAATGGCAACAGTGAGGCATATACCGCAGCTGCAATCATCACACGGGAAGTTCTGAAACATCAGTCACGTATTCTCTAAAGCATATAAAAAACGTATTTAAATGGTTAGTCACCTGATTCGGTTTCGATGTTTGTGATTGTTGAGTGGATGTGCTTTCACTTCCGCTGTGTCCGATTTTTCTGTTAAAAAATGAAACAAAGTGGTTCATTGCTCATGAAACTCCGCTTCAACTGTACATGCGAGTGGATGGCAAAGCCCATGGAGCTGATCTACCACAGAAACGCGCGTCGTGATTCGTGTAACGCGCCCGCCTGCCTAATATATCGCAGAAGCTCGTATAGTGGTTCTTGTAACGCGCTCGGTTCCATTGTGGGCTGATTCGGAGCAGAAACAGTCGTTGTGTAACGCGCCCGGCGTCATTGGGATGGACAAGTCGCAGAAGTTCGCATAGTAGCTCGTGTAACGCGGCCGTTCATTGGGGGCTGAGTGGATGTAGAAATGCACGTAGTTCGTGTAACGCGTCCGCCTTCACTGAAGTTGGCCTGTCGCAGAAGCTTTCACTGTTAGTCTAACGCGCACAGTTCCATTGTGGGCTGACTCGACGCAGAAATACGAATAGTCGTTCGCACAAGACGACCGACTTCATTAGGGATGGTCTGTTGCAAAAGATCGCATAGTGATTCGTGTAACCTGCCCAGTCTCATTGGGGGCTGACCGGACCCAGAAACACGCGTAGTGGTTCGCACAACGCGCCCGGCTTCACTGAGGGCCTGGCTTGACGCAGAAGTACACGTACTCCTTTGGAGGGGGTATTTAAGATCAACATCTAGGTCATTAGCGACCACTATTGGAGTTAATGTTATGATAACTATGAAGATGAAACGAAATGGTGATGATAAGAGGCGAAAGGACGAACACAAATACAACCATGCCCGAGGCGGGACTCGACCCCACGACCCTTCGGTCCGAGATCACTACGACACTGCTGCCTTAGCGATCTCGGCCACCGGGCCGGCACACGTACTCCTTTGCGGAGCGCGTCCGGCTTCGTTCTCTCGGCTGACGCGCGGCTGACGCGGGGCACAGGTACCGGGTGACGGTGCTGCGAGCGCTGCCGCACCTGCAGAAGCTGGACAACGTGCCGGTGGCGCCGGAGGAGGTGCAGGACGCGCTGCGCCGTGGCCTCGAGCTGTGCCACCCGGAGGACGCCCGCGCCAACGAGGTGCCCCAGCAGCAACAGCAGTACGTGCAGCAGCAGTACCAGTCGCAGCCGCAGCAGCAGCAACAGCAGCAACAACAACAACAACAACAACAGCAGGTGCCGATGCCCGACTCTCGCCAACATAGCCCTGCGCGACAGGAGGTGAGCGTCTGCCTGCATGCCTGCGTACCTGCATACCGTTTCGCACGCTCGTGCTCACGCTCTCGCCCAACTCCTTTCCGTCTTTGCTTCTGTTAGACCGTCGGTGCATTTGTCAATGTCCACTGTGTTCCTCGCATCGCCTTTCTTACCTCAGGTATTTCTCTCTTAGTCTTTTGAAGACGCCATAGTTCAAATAGTCTTTCCCAATATTCAATTATTTCGTCTTCGCGCTCTCCTCTATTAACATCGATTTTCCATCAATCATAGTTCTCTCGTTCTTTATTTCTCCTTTTTCTCTGTTCTCCTTTTCCTCTATTTTCATTTTCCTCTATTCTCCTTTTCCTCTTTCTTCTCCACTCTTTTGTTTTCTCTTTCATTGTCTCTCTTTCTGCTTTTTCTTTCTGTATCAGATTTGCCTTCTTGTCTAAGAGCCAACCCATCATCATATTCTCGAATTGCGAAACAATTTCTTTCATGAGTAAAATATCTTCGTAATATCGCGCTTTGTGTATTCGCCATCTCATTCGCTATTCATTACCTGGTGTCTCCACCCCACAAAAATACTGAAAGCAAGAAAACGTTTTCAAGAAATGATTCCATTTCCTTCTGCGTACTTAATTTTATTGGTATGATTTAATGCGTAATTATTACCTCGTAATCGTACCCACCCTCGAACTCCACCTCCGCGAACCCGCGCCTGATTTTTGTTCTTCGTGTTTCCCAATCAAAGATCTTCATGCTAACTTATTATTGATATTCACCCAATATTCCCGCTTTTGCTTACTGTGATTCACCCCTGTTTATTGGTAATTCTTACCATAAGCTCTTTTTTTTTCGATTATACTCAGTTTGAAATTTCCTGTTTGACCTACCCCTCCTTATATTTATTCACTTGTGTCTTCTTAATAATTTTACTTGTTTTTTCTTTTTCTTTTTTCACTTTTCAGCTTGCCTCACAGTGCGAGGTATTTCTAATGCAGTACTACTTCTAATACACGCTACCACGCTATTGTAGATGCAAAGACCACTTTTTATCATTTACCCATCAAGTATTCATATTCACTGCAATTCCTTCAATCTCTCTTTTCTCTCTCTTGCCAGTCCATTTCAACGTGTAAACAAGCATTTTTAATTTTAGAGTTCCACTTCCTCCTTTACGGTCACGTTCAATGCCTTTTGTTCTTAACTGTGAATAATTTCAGGTCTCATTTGGCTGCTGGTGCGACAGTGTTAATATTGCTATTGTAAATCTTCAACCGCATTCAACCATGACATACCTTAGTCCATGCACCTTAACCACCTTTCAAATCACCTGATATTAGAAAATGCTCCCATAATGCCTGCAAAATGGCGTTCTTTACGTTAAAGCACGGCTTGAGCACGTCTAGTAGACTAATACACGTTGTAATGATATCCGTGTGCTTCTAACCAATGATGAAAAATGAGAAACTTATATTTGTTAGATTGAAAAGTGACAAAAACGCATGCCCTCGTGAGAGTCTTAATCATCACAATTATACAGTAATTGTTAACAATTATTGTTATCGATCATAAGTGATGATACTCCATTTAACATGTACATATTTTGGAGAGTTTTCTAAATAGTTAATTCACCTGTAGCTATTATACAACGCCTGGTTCGTTGTCGCTTCTTGCTTGTGACTTGCCTCGTACCAACTGTTTGAGAGATACAGTAATGTGTGAACCGGCCGTCATCGTTATAGGTTTTTTTTTATATTCAAAGAGGTGAAAGAGAAAAATGTAAAAGAATCGTGATTAATTACTGGACACTTCAATCTACAGCATTTCTTACGTTGATTCTTCAAACTCGAAATTATGTACAATGATGCATAACGTTTTGTACTCCAAAAGATACTGTTCCAAACCTGTGGTTACACATTCTAGAGTGTCTGTAGGTCAGAAGATCAGAGTAGGTCAGAGATGTGATTAATCAAGAAATGCTTTGTAGTGTCCCTTCGGCAGTTGGTAACTAAGTAACTGTGTAAGTGAATGGAAGAACTGGAAATTCCCAGATACGGAGTTTGTTTACCGAAGCCACGCTGTTTTGGCCACAGCAGTGCATTACCGTCGTTACTCAACCGTTCTCATCCTCCCCTGCCCCTGCCCCCGCCCCCGCCTCCAACTTCACCCTGTCCGTCTTTCGCGCGCCGTTCGTCAAGGTGGCTTCTCTGCAGGAGTACGAGATCGGACCGTACTACGACGACTACGAAGACCCCACGCCGCCGCGCCGGCCCGCGCCGCACTTCCAGCATCAGGTGAGCCTCGTCTCTCTCCACGCATCCTAGTTATCTTCCTTCTCGCTTTCCTCGCTTCTACTCCGCCAAAGCACGTGCCCAGAAAGGATTCCATTTCCCTATCGTGAAGACAAAAAAGCTTGATTTATGTTGTCGTTGACAGTGATCAATTGCTATGGACAGCAAGAATCGGTTTGTCTCTGTGGTGGTGGGAAACATAACACATACATTCTGTGAGAAGATTAAACAATATTTGAATATTCGATACTATATATTTACTTATATTGAAAATTTAAGACTTCAAAAACTAAAGTACTGTGCAGTAAAGTTACCAAAGAAAATTGCTAAAACATTGCAAGGTTTTCAACTTTTAATTGTTATTAATATATTGATTTTAATATCTTTTGCAATAAGGTTTTAAAAATAAGTGAACCACAAACGTACTGTGTGATAATTCGAAAAATAGGAATTGGGCCGATTTGAGTAGCTTGTAAATGCCAGCTTTTACACCTAATTGTGAGATATTTTTATTTCATTTGTTGCGCGTCAGACAGGTGAGTGCCAAAGAAATATAGTTAATTGTAGTGTCTCCCGCACTTCGTTATATTCACTAACCCAATGATAAGGGAACTGCAGATCCAGGGACTCCCTTCTGGATACGTTCAGTCACCTCCCCATGGCCCTACCCTCTTTAAAGAAGTGGCCTTGGAACGCCCGACGAATATGATTTTTTTTTTTTCAACTATCAAATATTCTAAACGATTCCAAATTCTGAAAGCGAAGATTCGTTCATTTACTATGTGATATTGCATTTATTTACTAAATGATCTAATCAAAAGTTTGAAGAAGTAATAATTCCGAAAATACGCAACGGACGTTGAATTTGAAGATGTTATAACGACTCTCCTTTCATTTTGGTGTGTTATCTTGAATGTTAGTACTAGGATCGTATTTTAAAGTATATTTTTCTTTCATATGTCCTTTTTTCGGTGTTTAGACCATATAATTATATTTTAAATGCAATATAAATTGATTACCATTACTTCCGCATAAAAATATTTTTTTGTTTTCAACTATGTATCATTGTCATGCTTGTCAATTAGGTTTGGGCAATTTTATTGAGTTTTGTGTGTCTCGGTTTATATGTCCCTTTATGCATCCTACTTTTTAACACAATACATTTACTTGTGTTAAATGCTAGGAATTCTTAGTTATAATATAAAATTTAGCGAATTTAAAATATAATTTTGTATTTGTGTATATATTTTGGAAAGAAATTACAGTGAAATTATACTTGGACACCAAATATTTTAATTGTATCTCTTTAATTCGCATTCCAGGGCATACCAGCGTTAGACGTGGCTGGGGCTGTTGCTTACAAACTTTGCTACATTTGATTAGCTTTATTTTATCTTACATCTGTTGCTGTAGTCTTGGGATGCTGTTTCTTGGGAACAATTTTTAATTTATTTCTGTTTTATCTTGGAAGCCTTCCTGCTTCTTAGCTTTTTCAATGATTCCTGGCAGCTTGTTGCATTAAACTATTGGTTCCATCGGAAGCCCAACTTTGCTGACCTCTCTGAAATGCCATGGCTAGTATTTCAAAATGTACGTGTTCCATTATTACCTCGTGTATTTTATAAGAACATTCCAAAAACATGTTTTAATTTCGTCTTCTGAGTGTGATCAGAAATTTTTTATAAAAAAGAAGTCAATTTCTACCAAAAATGCATAAAAATAGTGTGATTATGTGAATCACGAGCCAGAAGCAAAGATCCTCTTAATTGATATTCGTCTATTAAATTATATATCAAAATATGATGAAAGATCTGGGAGTTTATTTTGATACCAAACTCAAATTTACATATCATATAGATAAACTAATATCCAAAGCAAATTGTATGCTGGGTTTCATCAAAAGAATGACCCAGGCTTTCAGAATCCAAAATCTTTTCGAACATTATACTTTACTTTGGTTAGACCAATCTTAATATACCCCTCTCCTGTATGGTTCCCCATTTATGAAAATAACATAAATAAACTGTAAAAAGTTCAGCATAAAGTTTTGAATTTAGTTGCATGGAAATTAAAATTACCCTCGCCTAGAAGAAGTCATAATTATACCCAGGTTGCTACTGCTGTGAATATAAGTTCGTTGAAATCATATAGAAATTATACTGGTGTTAAGTTGGTATAGAATTTGATAAACAATGAAATTGATTGTATTGATTTTCATGCAAAAATCTTGTGGAAAGTTCCATTGTTAACTTTGAGAAACAACGAACACATTGCATTTTTAACACTTTTAGTGAAAACAAATCAGTTTTATTTTGCACCATTATGGAAAATGTGCAAATTAGTAAATGAAATAAATATTGATATGTACTCCAATAGAAACTGTATAAGTCTAGTGAAGAAACTCTTGTTAAATGACATCAAAGGGCTGTCTAAACGCATAGGATACATACATATGTACTTTATTGTTCTTATATACTATAGTATTACATTTTCAACAACGTGTATGATAATATGTATTATTGGGCGATTACCTGTTTATAATTTTTTTTTTTAATTCAGACACAAAAGAACGGAATATGTAAGATAGAAATGGAAAATTCAAATTAAGCGCAAATTACAATAAATAAACGAAAAGTTTGAAGTATGCGGGTAATGTACCGTGAGTGTCAATATTTCGAAGGGCGTGTGTTTATATATTTAATCTATGCCTAAAATATACATTGAATTATTAGATTTCGTGTAAAATGCAAATATTTTTGTAGTTCTGAGTTCATGGAGATAGTTTGTGGATACCTTTCACAGCAACGGTATGCTCGATCAATACGTTCTTTGATTTTGCTCATTATTTTTATATCTCATACTCAAATGCCTAAAATACACATGACTCGCCCTTTGTATGCATTTCGCCCGTGAATTCGCATTGGAAGGTGTGCGTGTTGGACGAAACGTTAGCGTTTGGTTTCGCAGCGCCAACTCAAAGCTGGTTGTGTCTGCTTGCAGCGGCGCCACGCCAGTCTGAGCAGCCTGTTCGCTAGCACTGTAAGTGGAGCCTCGCCGATCCCATGCCTTGTCAGTGTCGTAGATTTCGTCCAAAACCAGGGCATCGAACTGTTGTCAATTTTAAGTCGTTTCTGTTCGTACGCCGAACTGTCTTATTTCGAATTGACACTTGAACCTCGTTACTTATCTTCATCCCACGCTCACATGACTGCAGGTTACGGATAAAACCGAATTTCCACTTGATTTCGCTCTGGTGATATTTCAGACGTACATGTGACACCATCCAGACCGATCCGTTTTGTACGAACGAGACATTTATTGAAGGGTCGATGTAATAGAATTATATTTTGGGTATAGAATTAGGTTGATTTTCTCTTAAAAATAATGCTTGAGCTCATTATAGTTAACTGTCAGTTCAATGCCCTGGCACAGGTTTGCCACCCTATAACGCAAAGTTCCTGGAGAATTATTAAATTAGTTAGGTAAAATGTGGTGAACATTTAATTTAAATTTATGTGAAATAGTTACTCGCCTTACGTTGAATAGATATCGTCGAAGTCAGCACCATATAATGAATTAGTCGCATTGTTAAATAAGTAGGCCCGTATCAAGTCCTAATGAGTATTTGTTGATAAACTTTATAGTAAGGTGGCAATCCTATCCCTTTTATTTGTGAATTGTAGAATGTAATATGTCTCTATTAAATATTGTGGCATGCTTCGTTGTGCTTCTCTCAATTTATGAGCATGAAAAAACGATAGCATGATATGGATATTCAAATAAGTGATTTGTTCGTCCTTGATTATTCTTGGTTACGTTCTGTTCTTCGTATTCTACTTGGACGAAGGAGCATGTAATGTGTCCATTTAATATGTGTTGTTTTAAGTGGTTTTGTAATGGCCTGTATTTGTTCTCAAATCCTGTTTGATATATCAAGTGGGTGCGTTAGACAGAATCAAAATGCAGCATGTCATGCGTTGCATGTACTACAATCTTGTCTGTCGCATGGCCATGTATGGTGGTGATGGTAATTTTCAGCAAGAGCTAAAGATGAGTTGCCCTTGCATTTTATCTCTATTGAATAGTATTGGTGATGGAGTGTTATGTCTAACATATTGTGGGTACTTTTTGAATAGAAAAAAATTACACAAATTTGTCCGTAATTTCGTTAGCAAAGTCTGTTCTCTGTATTATATTGTTTTTGTTCGATTTCTATAGACTATTTCGATATACACATTTTTCTGCATAGTATTGCACGTTTCTAGACCGAAAGGGCCCGTTTTATATAACGTGTTTTCTGCATGATAAGAGATATAAATTCTTTTTAAGTGTCCTTATAACCAGTTCTAGAGATGTTGATTGCTTTTAATTTTTCTTAGGTTATGTCTTAACTGTTATGCTTTAACTTTTATGGTAAACATTTAGTATTTGTCGAGAATATTTTGATGCGTGGGTTGAACGAAATAACGCACATCTGCAATTTATATCTACTCTGATCTGAGAATACAAAGAAATACAAAGAAAGGATCATTCATCCATAGACAAAATAGTAATCTTGAGTACATTTACATATTTTATCACCTTATACTATATCCTATTTTGTAGAATGACAGAAACAAAGTAAATGCTTTGTAATCCTGCTGGCATGACACTTCTATGTAGTCCCGCTTGTGAAGTGCAAGTCTCACCCTATTGGGTCACGTGAATTAGTTGTTTTGGCGGCTATGCATGTTGGTATACTACAAGAATGATCAAAGATTTCTGCAGGTCTTTACGTAACGCACTTGTTTTAATTTTCAAATGTTTAATAGCATTCTCGTGTATAAATGTAGGGTAATTTAAATCGGTTTCTCATGTTAAATATACTCATTATATTCAATGTTGCTTCTATTCGTACGAGTGGAATTGGTTATGTAACAGTCGTTTCATTCATAATCTAAAGTTACATTTCTTAAAAAATATCGTTTTCCTAAAAATGACAACCTTGTGAAAATGAATAAAATGATGCTGATTTTTCCTAACTCTGTGAAGTGTTAATAGTAAATATTGTAGTACCTAGTTCTGTGGTAATGGTTCAATCTCTGATTGAGTCTTAGTGTAAACTGCTAAAATTTTTGACTGGAACAATTGAATTGACAACGGCGTATAAGCAACCCGCGATCTCAGCACAATTCATAGCCATCTTGAGTGTTCCGATTTATGCCTCCAGGCTTCAACTCGAGATAAAACGTGTTCTCGATCTCGGTTCCGCTTTTGATTTAAAGATAATTGAAAGACCTGATATTTTTCGAACATGCATACAGTGCTTCCCAGATATTTCTTCATGACAGTTCTTCTAAGGTAATATTATGCCGCTCATAGAATTGGAGCATTGGAATTTAATTTTCTACTAGCATTCGTTGCACACTGGCAAACCTTCAAGAACTTGCATAGGGCAGCATTGTGCTCGGTAGACTCACAGTTCCGCTAAAGTATCCCATCCTATTTGATGTTCTAACAATAGGCACATTTCATTGAAAATCATTGGATCGAAATTAAATTGCTATAATTTTACAATCAAATTTTTAACTGCAAAACCACAATTATTTTTTTTCATCAGTTATTATTAAGTCACAGATTCTTTATCTCAAGAGTTTGGTGCACTGTCTGATTCCCTGAAATGGGGAGTGCGGGTGCTTTCATCTTGTGATTGTGGCGTGGAAGGGACTACCCGTATGACTACTTGCCATCACCGATATCAATAAATCATTCATTGATACATATTTGCTATAAAGATATCTCAAGTTCTTGGCCTCGTAATTCCCCACCGATATCTATAGAAAATAGAAAGTTCATTGAAATAACATTACGATTCATAATGAAAAACTTACCGAACAGTCGCCACGAAAATTTAATAATTGACTTGGCATTTTATTGTTTGCTTTGTTATCTTCAATTGCGAGGCCTCTATAAAAATATTTTGCTAAAAATGAATTGTGTGACTCAAGCGTACTCGAACGAATTTACGAAATCGTTATTAAAATTTAAAATTCATTACTCAAAATAGGTGTTTCTCGTGGTCTAAACACTGGCATGAACTCTTCGTGAACAAGTATTTCGCGAAGGATTGATAAATCATTCCGGGTATAATTATGAATGGTGAATTTAGCATTTAGTTACTTCGTCAGAGTTACCATCTTACAATCATCCTCAATGTCCTCGTGCTCTCGTGATAGTGAATATATTTCTTCACGCGGGGCGCAAGAAGGGAAAAGAGCCATAATCACTAGCTCATTTGCCGATGCAAGTAGTTTCTAATACACGCGAGCGAATATTTCTTGTTATCAATTTTTGCCAAACGCTCCTTGTTACTTCTGTTTCTAATTCACCTGAGCATAGAAAATATCGAAGGGTAGGGACTTCAGAGTTCAGGAAATCGTGTTCAGATTATGTGACTTACATGCCAGAAGTAAAAGTTTATCTGTGTTTTGACGTTAAAATAAACTAATAAAAAATCCTCACAAATCGAACGGGTTTCAAACCAACCAAAGCTTGGAGGTACAAAGCTGGATCACCATTTATTCTAAATTCCAATGAGTCACTTCAATTCAATTTCACATAATTCTTGCATTGTTATCCAACCATATTCATCAGGACTGATCGACTGGGAAGCACTGTGGGAATCATCCAGTCGTAAATCTGGTTTGGAAAATGAAAGCGGAAACGTAACCGAGAGGGGCGGGCAGAGGAGACTGTCGCCCCTCTCGGCCCAGCCCTTACTCACGCCCAGCCCCTAGTCACACCAGCCCCTAGCATCTCCAGTATCCTAGTCAACCCAGCACCTTAGTCATCCCAGCGCCCTAGTCGTTCCAACACCCCAGTCACTCCAGTACCCGTCACTCCAGTACCCGTCACTCCAGTACCCGTCACTCCAGTACCCTAGTCACTCCAGTACCCTAGTCACTCCAGTACTCCAGTCTCTCCATTTAGTCCTCTATAATCTCCCCAATCCCCCCAGTCCGACCAGTCGCCTCAGCATCCCCCCCCCCAGTCTCCTGAGCTCCTAGTTTCCTCAGCTCACTCAGTCTCTCCAGCCCCCTAGTTTCCTCCAGCCGCTGCGCATGCTCATCCGCTGCGCCTCCCTCCCGTCCGCAGCAGCGCAGCCCGCCGCGGCGCCACGCCCCCTCCGACCCGGACTCCGAGCCCGAGGCGCAGCAGCCCGGCGGCCGCCGCCCGCTGCACGACGACCTCTACTACGACACGGACCGGCGCAACGCCAACTACGAGCCGGACACCACGTCGGGGTGAGTGGGGCGCCCGCCTGGCCTCTTCCCGCCCTGCGCTCCGCTTGCGACATGACGCCGATATTTTTTGGCCATTCATTTTGAGAGAAAAATCATCCACCGGGAAAAATTAAGGGATATGTACAAAATTGAGAAAAGGCAACGATTGTAACAAGAAAGTTGTTGTGGTTGTAATGAATTTTTTTTATTATTATTCATCTGTTACAAGCAAAATAGTTTGTTGTGTTTTAATTCTGCTTGTCTATTAATACCCGAGAATTGGGGTGACATTTAAAAAGAATGTTTAAAACATCGTTTACCTGTCATTCATTATCATGAGTGAACCTTTTGTATGTTGCACATTTCATTATTTAGTTTTCTATTGTATTTACAAAGTAATAGTTATTAATCATTGAAAGATTTGAACATTTTTAGTAATAATTAGGGTTCAGCAACAAAAATAAACTTGATTACAATAAAGATATTATATAATTAGTTAATATCCTTTAAGTTTTGCCAGTAGTTTATAAGATATAATCTCACGCAAGTGATATAAAACAGTCGTTTGGAGTAAATAATAGCATCTGACATTCTGGATGAAATCGAAATTATTGGCCATGAAGGAACTCAACTATATAACACAGAGATTTCGAGAACAAGCGACTAATAGGAGTGATAATTTGCTTGGACGTTAGGGTTTTTGCGTCTCGTGTGTAAAACAGCGATGTTATTTTGCATTTATCATTTATCACCAGAAGGTGAAATGTCATTTATTATTATTTACTCAAGAACTACTTTTTTCTTGACACACCGTTGTACAGACACAATTCAGTCGCTAAGCATTGGGAAGCCCAATCCTGTGACTTGCCGTTACATTTATTGTATCAGTATTGATACAGCATTAAGGCCCATTCACAATGCAATCACAAACATAAGCATAACACATAGACATAGACATTAACACAAGCGAAGAGTTGGCGTATTCACAATGTCGAACATAAACACAGGCAAAATAAGAGTTTCTATTGGCTATGAGACGCAGCACACGAATCGACACGATCGACTTCGATACTCGATTTTGAGTTAACGAACTGTGATTGGCTCATTCCTTATGTCTGACATAAGCATAGCACAGAAGCTTGAAGCTTGCAAGCTCTTAAGTTAACGTCTTACGTGTTATGCTTATGCGAACGCATTGTGAATGAGTCCACTTGTAGACGTAGTCCTAACTTTTATGTTAACGCCATGCTTATGCTTATGTTTGCATTGTGAATGGGCCTTTATTGTAAGATATACTTGAATTCATCTACAGACAGTTGCTGTGACTTACGGAATGACTCTGCCTACATTAATTGAAGTGCTTTGGGCAGTAACCAAAAATGTCACACCAAGCCTCCCGCCAAACTTTTCGTAAATATTAATATCACGATTTTGGTCGAAGCGTGTCTTATCTTGTTACTGTCCCAAGACTCAATTTCATTAGTTTTAAGTTATTTTTACAGACTTGTGATAACGGTTTAGTTAAGATGCTGCACAAAATTGTTTAATTTCAAAACAGCAAAGAAACTGTAGTATGAGTCATTTCAGAATGTGAATTTGATATGTTTCGATTCTTAATTTTAAAATGTGCCAATATCGTCTCGGTAACATCTAAGAACCCTCACAACCTAGAACCATGTACTGTAATTCTTCGCTCCTCGTGCAACATGTTCATCTCAATACCAAAAGTTTTATATGATGTTGCAGGTATGGCCGCGCCGTGAATAACCAATATCACAACAACATTTATGACGTGAGTATTGTCAGTCATTGTTCAAATGTGTGTGTCATTTTGTCGCAAGAGCATGATTTTCTTTAGAAGTAACGGTATGTGTACAATTTAAATAACCTCTATAACGTTAAAGCATGCGTTGATGTTATTGGTGTTTCGTGTTGTGTAAATATTCTCCGAGAATTCTGAGTATGAGGTCAAAAGAGCGATATAACTACTCAAATGCCTAACAAAACATATCAGTTTACAGCATTTCATAAATTAATTCAGCCGCATTGACTCTGTCACTGTACTGTTGTTTTCTTGATAAATGAACTACACAGTCGTGAAATTACAAAACGTTCAAATTTACACCTTTAATTTTCTCATATTCTTGCGTACATTTCTAGATCTGAGATTGGACTCTAAAAGTTCTCTCAAAGAACATGAATAATATTTGTATGCTTGTTTTAGAGATTAGGACAAAACTACCACTAAAATTCTACTATAAAGGTGCTTGGGGTATGATTTCTCACTTATGATATGGTCCTTCTCAAACTTTTGGTTTCAAATGAATAATTGATTTTAGTTGCCTAACAGTACTTTTTTTGGGGGGAGGTGGGATGTGAGGCAAAACATTTTGGAATAAAACAATTTTGATTACATATCAAAAATTGTAAAATAAGTGACCAAAAAAGGAAGTTAAATGTTTCAAATGAGAAAAGTATCAACATCGAAGTAGAACGTACAAATAAAATCAAAGACATTCTATCTAAAAAGAACTAAGAGACACACTCGGTAAAAAATTTTTGCAAGCCAGCTAGACTGCTGGTGTAATATGGCTCTGGAGTCCCATATTAATTTTGCATAGCTGTCGTGAGAAAAATGTACCTTAGTAACAGTTCGAAACTATTTCAAGGAAATAACCGTTTGTTATTCATTTGACTTTAATAATAGAAGAAATAATCATGAAAAATAAAAATGAACCGTTTTATTAAACAAAAATATCGCTATGTAACGATACCAGTGGTTCCGAACTGGTACTACGCGAAATTTCTGGGATTCGAGAGCTTTATAAAAACTGTTTTTGATAATAATAATAATAATAATAATAATAATAATAATAATAATAATAATAATAATAATATTGTAATGGCAGAATTTTAAGTTCCCAAAACAAAAAGAAGATCACAAAATGCTACTTATAATTTAAACTTAAATACTGTTGGTCTGTAAGTGTGTTAAGATGTTTGTTTTTTTTTTGTTGCGAACTGTTATGCAATATGGGAAATAAATTTTTGTGAGGGGTCGATACCTGAATTTCTTGATACCCTTATTTGTCTGAGTGCTTCGATACTCGATACAATTCAACTTTAAAAACTCAACAACAAAAGTCTTTAAATTAGAATTGGAATTTATTTTTTGTTTATACATGGGTAATTTCTTCTGAATATTTCTATGATATTAAACAATTATTCAATGGAACATACATTTTTTAAAGTTTCTGGCGATTTTTATTTAAAAAAATTAATATCCATACTCTTTCTGGGTCCATTTTATTTTTCGTGTCACATAGCAGTCTAGTTTTACTTGCATGTTGGAAAAAAACTGAAGCTGGTGGAATACTAAGTATCGAAAAGATGTTTCGTTAATTCGGGAAAATCACTTTGATTTTTCATTGGGAGAGTACATTAGCATCAGCAGGGAGTTCTAGCTTAATTATCATTTACCTAATTCATATCTGGTGATTGGGTTTCACGTACACACATTGATATTTCAGTGTCACTGTTCAGAACATTCCGATAAACAGACAACGTCCCGCATTTTTTTTGGGTTCTATAGCTGATGATGCCTATAAAATAAATACAATAAATGAGACGAACGGATGTGTGGAG
Organism: Teleogryllus occipitalis; assembly: GCA_011170035.1. Classification (NCBI taxonomy): domain Eukaryota; kingdom Metazoa; phylum Arthropoda; class Insecta; order Orthoptera; family Gryllidae; genus Teleogryllus; species Teleogryllus occipitalis. Next base: position 73,662 of record BLKR01000431.1, on the reverse strand, counting down.
GAAGAAACAACACTTTTTCGGTATCAGGGGACCACAAAATGTGGATTTCTTATGAAATCTCGAAATTGATTTTCCCCAGTATTACATAATTTTTCTCTATGCTATGAGAACGATAAAGTAAAACGTACGGCTGATCCAACGACTCTTTGGCTTCTTTAAGAAGTGAATCGGAACAGAGGGACAGTTTGCTGGTAGGAAAAAGGGAGGAGAAAGAAATGTAAAGAATTTTTTTTCTACAAAACCGAAAGAGAGGGGGAAGACTTGAAAAATAATATAATATCGAAAAGTTATTCAGTCACTTTCCGAAAATATCGATCGCTGTTGATACCACCCGAATATGGAGGACCAAAACCTAATAAATTTTAATAACTTGATTTTATTGTTAGAAATGAATTCATAGGGCATTCCTCAGTTTTTTTAAGGGGTCGCAAAAAGACAAATATTTAAAACCACGGACAGAGATAATCTTAAATTTGGGAATAACAGAGAAAATGTCCAAAACGGCTAATTACTCTGTTGGTGTAGAATTACCGCCGTCTGCTACGAGTAAAATGTGCTCATCATTGACTGAGAAACATCTGAATGTGATGTAGAAATTTAAGTGCACAATACGTACGCAGTAAAAAGTGTGCCATACAAGTAACTAGACCATAATACCCCCAGCCATCTTACATCAAACAGAAAAAAATATGGTAGAATGTGTATGCGATAGTAGTGGTTTAATTTTATCATGGCCTTCTTTGCGTTGTATTCTTTTAGAATTCACATGCTAGTGTAGTACTTTCACTATGTGAAATATTTATTGTGGAAAATTCAACTTCTGTTTAATATAACCGAAGTACACCGAGATTTACCTGTTTAGCACTGTTTGCTAGCGTTTGCTGTTCAGTTTGCTAGTTCACTTTTATTCCATAAAGTACAATGTATTCATATCGCTCGTCAGTAATCGATGCCTCAAATACTCAGAAAAAGTGAGTGCCTCTTTTGGATCTTGGGTTCTAATATGAAAATCGATTTTTCCAAAATCTGTATATCTCGCATATGCCTTCTTTTCCTGTTCTTCTCTCTCTGTATACCGATATAAATTATTTCCTATTTTCGTACAAAGTTGATGTTGTACGACCTCTTATGGATGGCAATATTCTTTGCTTGTTTCATTGGTAGCGGGTCCAATTTCTCCACCTTCAGTCAAAGAAGAACTTTTCCAAGACTTGACTTAAATCGTGCGTGGACAGCACTCTTTTAATGGCCCTTCCCAGATCCACGTGAGGTACTGTGCTTGATGCAGTGCTTGTAGTTTTGGTGAGTGTGCTACGCTTGTGGTAATTCAGATTTCGTTCGAAGTGTGGTCAATTATCCAATATCCCACCCCTTCACCCTGAACTCTCGCGGAAATGAACCATCAATGCGATGCGTTTTGTCGAATATTACATGACCCACATGGAAGTTATTAGAAATCAAGCAAATAGTTCTTGAAATAAAAATGCTCAACATTTTAAAATTATAAATGTGTTGGCTGAATTTTGAGCTATCTCCACTGGCAAAGCCGACTTTGAGAATATGCTGTGTAAACATGAAAGTTGGAAAATAGTATTTGAAGATTGAGATCGGTGATCGTTGTTTTTTATATTATACAATTCCAGAGGCACTTCAATGAGGGGAAACTATTCCCAAGTATCGAGCTTTTTTCAAGCCGTACGTTATCGCACAGATTGTTTCGGAAGTTACAACAAAATTACATTTTATAATTGGAGCGTGTTTGCAAGAATGATAACTGGGTAGGAAAAGTTCTTCCGTCAAGTGTTATAAATATAGAATCCCGATATCTAATTATTTTGTTATGGACCTTAATAATAATAATAATAATAATAATAATAATAATAATAATAATAATAGGAATAATATCATCTATTGTAGTAGCTCCATTATGGAAGTGACCTATGCTGCGGCTAGTGTGTAAACGTGAAGCCCAAGAATGTGCAAGCTGGCCGTTGCCAGAAGAAAAGGATGGCCATTGACACCACCATAGGGAGCAGACCAAGCGAGATGAAACGCGTTTCGGAAATCCCGTGTGACGAAGGCGCGAGCTGACGTGTTGCGTGGTGTGTTCATCCAGTCAGACCTTCCTCAGCTGCGTTCCAATTCCCGCCGCATTCCGTCACCTCTGTTCTTCCCTTCCATCCCTTCCTCCTCCTCCTCGCCGAGCGTGCGGGAGGGGGAGCGGGGCGGGCGCTCGTTGTATTGGCGGGTCCTAACTGCATGCGGTGTTGGCGCGCGGCTCTGCGGCGTCGGCGGTGGCTTCGGCGGCTCCGGCGGCGGCTGGCGTCGTCACGGCGATGGCGATGGTGGTGGTGATGGTGGTGATGGCGGCTTTTGGCACGTCACTGTACGGCGGGCAGCGCGGCCCCCACACGGACGCGGGAGAGTCGCCCAGCCCCGCCGACGAGCTGAGCTCGTCGCTGGCGTCGCCCGGCTCCTCCCTGCACTCGCAGACCCCGTCCAAGGTGAGTGCGCCACCTCCGGAGGGGAGGCGGAGGGCGCGGCGCGGGCCGGAGTCGTGCAAGCGCGGGATGCAGGCTTGCGTTTGATTGATTTTCGCCAAGAAACTAAAACCTGGACGTGACGTGCGGTGAGGAATTAGAATCGGAGTAGGTTTTCTTCAGTTCCAGAATCCGCTTTTCCACCTTTTTGCCGAACATAGTTCAATGATGAATAAACGTATCAACAAAGCGTGTTTAGCAAATTTTACTAACTAGAAATTTTCGAACCCGAGTTATACAAAACTTAATTATGTCGGTAAACGAATTACAGATTTTATTTTATTGTTTTGCTAACAAAATATGAACGAGGAGAGTTCAGAGAAACGTTCGCATAGTAAAGCGAGTTCCAGGGCCGTTTTTCGACCTAACCGTAGTATGGCAAGGACGAAAGCAGGGACGAAACTCGAGGAGAAATCTTTAGCAGATATCGTTATTCCTATCAAATACAAGGATAGTTCAGAATAAAGACTCAATTTCCAAAACTAACGTTCAGTAATGAAACGTCAATTACGACTGCTCAAATACACCTTTATCCACGACGGCGCGCGGAGTTGGATTAACGATTTCTTACGATAAGTTTCGGTATTTTAGTAACGTTGTAAACCCACTATCATTCCCTCTCTGAAAGTTGATGCTTTGGTTTTTCGATAATCCCAGTATGTTTATTGGTTCACATGTTATGATGCCCCGAAAAACAAAATCGGGTAATCCACGGTCTAAATACGACTCTTCTTACTTCATGCTGCCAGGTAAAAATGACATGAGGGATAATTAATTGTTTTAAAAGGTTGATAATTTGAATTAGTTATGACCCTAACTAGCTTTCGGTGTACCTTAAATCGAAAATTTGAATTACTTCGCATTAAATCCAGTAAGACAATTGGAGCCAAATGATCTCTTCTCCAGAGTGGCGTAAAGTCAAAGAACTCCAGAGAATTTAGTATTACTTGGAAAAGTCATGGAATTGTCAGGGAAATCTTGCTTATGCGTTACATTCTCTGTGTTCCTAATATACAAAAATGGAATTGCTACTTCATGGCGTTGAGCGTAATTGGAAAAACGACATAGGATGTGAAGAAAATTTCGAATCTTGTGGATCAAAGCTTTTTACATATATAAAATATAACACGCTTGCTGTAAAAATAGGTCCAGATTTTTTTAATTAGGTCAAACAATTCTGAAAGATAGTAATCTGAAAGCGGAAATGACAAAGAATGTCACGGAAAGTTAATCGTGAACAAAAACATTAAGTGCGGCCTCTCCTACTCCTTTTTTATGAATGCAATATGCAACCTAACAAACGGACCGCGCACAATCTTTCCTCCCTCTTCCTTGTCCTATCCTCACCCAATACGTACACTAGCAGACGAGAGCTTAGAGCTTGTCCCGGCTGGGGCGGTGTCCCGGTCGTGGGAGGTACTTGAAAGGGGAAATCTCCGTAAGCCAACGTGTAGGTCGGCACCTTATCTCACCATCCAGCGGGGGAAGAACACAGCCACTCCCCATAATAAAACATGTACTACACATACGGGACACATACATGTACTACACACACTACCATCGCCGTTGACGCTCCTGGAATCAGAAATAATCAATCAATCAAACGTATTACTTGCAAAGACTCATTCCTCTCAGTAGGAAAATGTGTTTCTCCAATTTTTATTCCGTGCCGATCGTTGGGAATTGCGAGTAAATTGCACGACTTTGGTTTGAGCCTCCGTACCCCGTATGGAATGGCTGGATCGAAGAACACGTTTCCAGGGCTGGTAATTTCAGCGATCACCAGTGCGGGTAACTCTTCATTTTCTCCCTTCGTGGAGAACTGGGTAAGTCCTAACATGGATTGCATGGATTCCCCACAGTATGAGTCCGAAACGTTGTTCCGTCTGGTTGTGTGTGGTATGCAAGTCTTATGCGATTTGGTGCGTGAATGGTGTAGTATGTTGTGGAGAAATAAATATAGATTTAATGTGGGTAAATAATATGAAATAATGCATTTAAGTGTAATAAATATTACAAATTTTTCAAATTGTGTGGTTCTGGTAGCTATGTTTGAGCGAGTCATAGGAAAACCGCCTAGTAACGACTATAATGTAAGAAATTAAAAATATTAATGTTAAAAATAAACTGTATTTTTAAATCGTCGTAAATCATATTTAAAACTATGAAAACAGAAAGTTATAACGTATAGGTTGTACGTTTTATCCGCTATGTGTTCCATTTGAAAAGTATCTTAAATAATATTCTTCCCTGCAATTGTTTCAGGATACCAATAGAAGGTTACTTAACAAGTGCAGGAATCACCGTGTTATAATGAATTTGTGCATGCCGTGTGCGAAAGACTCACGCGCTTCGTTATATTTCGCACACGAAGAAAAAATATGAGAAACCAGTTTCGAACAGAATGCGTTAAAAATATCATTGGATATTTTTATTTATTAACATACAGTATAAATACACTCATATGTAAATCATACTTTGGTCTAAAGATGCCTTGAGACTAAAGCATGCAATAATGTAGAAAGATTGAAAGTCCGTTCTAGATGGATATAGATGGACAAATAATGTACGAAATAATGAATTACTTGATCTATTGGATTGTCTGAATCTTAATGAGTTTATTGCTAATGTTGCTTCTCTAAGGGCAATTCGTTTCGTAACATGATTCTTATATACTTCTAAAAATAAAAGGAAACGTAAAACAAAATTGAATTTTCCTGTATGAAGGAAATTTTGAACATTCACTGACAGTTGGGAAGAGTCGTTGGGGTGTTGGAAACTAAGGGTGGGTGCAAAACAGAGAGTGTGAGAAGAGTGATTGAGATCCTGACAACTATTCCTTGGTTGCGAATGAATGAGAATTCTCAATTGAAGTAGGGTGAAAGTGCAGCAAAGAGACTGTTTGCCAGTATTCCTCCTGTCTCAAATGCTCAGCTAATAATCCAAATATTATTAATCTGAATTTGAATTAACAAGATTTGTAATTAGGCTTAAAATGAATTCGTCGTGATCCGCTGCCTGGGAAACTGAGAAATCGCTCGTGTCGACTACTCATTTATGAGCACATTCATTCAGTTTGAGAACAAATGGACATAATACACGTATAATGAAACTCTAGTACCCAAAATCCAAGCAAAATGACAAGGATTGATTCTGCTTAAGTTGCGCCAGTTTTAATAAAGTCCAAAATAACAAACTAATGCTTTCACCCTGCTTCGTTAGTTCATCCATTACCTACTTCACACAGTACGATTTTTCACCTAGGTCGTGTGCGCGTAACTGCACTGATCATACACGCAAAGTGAGAAACCAGAAGTATATATTATATTAAGTTGTCTTGATTAATAATTGAAAAAAATTCTTCGCATTTTATGAATAACGCATTCATTTTATGGACCACGCATTGATAAAGTGTAATGACTTGCATATATCTTGAAATTCATATTACGAGGACTTTCAGACGATCGGTACATGCTTATATTTACTTCTGTTTCGTTTTCGTTTCGTATCTGAGGGTTCAAACGTTCTAAATCTTTTCCAGTAATCATTTCCTGCGAAATATTTTGAATTCATTCTCTAACTGGTATATTGGTGGTGCATTAATTGAAAGTATTCTTTTGTATAACTACCCCTCCCCCTTAGAAACTTTGAAATTTGTTGCACCAAGGAAATTATTCTTATTTATGTTACCAAAGAAATTGTTTTTGTTCAGACGTGTTACATATTTTCTTTTGCTTCCATCATAATTTGGAGTTTATTTTGGTTCCCTTTCTTTATATATTAATAGTGACAGGATTTCGGTAGACACTCCAAGCGAGAAACTCACGGTTAAGATAGTTGTCGAGCTCCGAAAATTGTGAGGTCATTAACGTTTAAAGAGGATTGTACATATTAACTAATAAAATAATAGATAATAATGATACGTCATTCAGACTTCTAAAATTCCAACCAAGTTTTTTTTACCGAAGGAATTAAATCAGTTTCGTGTAGATGTACCTGATTGCTCCTAGTCAACAATTATTTTGCTGCTAATAAAACTCAGAGTCAGCCGTTTCTTGCTTTAGACATCTGTCTCGGTTTTACGGATCTTTTACATTTGTGTTGCTCAACGATAAAACCCAAAGAATCCTCTAGCGCTCTTCAGAATAGGCTTATTTATAGCGGAATACATAATTCTGTCTCTCGTTCCAAATGGAGGTTCGGTTGCTCGCAAACGATCTGGATAGAAAAAACGTCCCGTGTGAAGTGCCTCCCTTGAGCGAGATCCTCTCGTCAAGAAACGCAACCCAACAACGCAACGCACCGGCCGAGCCAGCCTCCCAACCGCTGTGCGCCCCGCACCTACTAGGTACCGTCCCCTCCGTGCTTTTTGCATGGGCCAATGCGCAAGTACCACGAGCAACGCTGCTGGCTCCGCCTCCGGCAATCCCAAGCGAGCGGTGGGGCTCCTCCTTGGCACGCGCAGGACACGACGCCGGGCTCGGAGGACTACAGCCACGGGCACACGCGCGGGGCGGCGCGGGCGGCGGGGCGCGGCGGCCGCGCAGACACCTGCTCCAGCGACAGCTCCGCCAGCGCCGGGAGCGGGAGCGGGAGCGGAAGCGGGAGCGGAGGCAGCGGCGGCAGCGGCTCGTACCTGGCGGCGCGGCGCGGCCCGCCCGGCGCGCCCGGCGGCCACGGCGGCCACGGCGGCCACGCGGTGAGCAGCCCGTCCCCACCCCTCCACTTCTTCGGCACGGCGGCGGCGGTGGATCCAGAGACCTGCGGGGGCGGGGAGGGATGGCCGGAGTGCGAGGCGTACGAAGAAGGGTGTGGGCGAAAACGCTGGAGTCTTCACCTTGGACGTCCCTGTTGGTGGGTCGCGCAGAGGCCGGCGGAATTTCTGTGTGCCTTGATAGCGAGAGAGAGGCTCGGAGCTCTATCAGCCTCCCATCCGTCGAATATTGAGAAGTTTTCCTGAAGAAAGACCCGGACGCAAACAGGATCTGCTCCCTCCCTTGTCGAAGGAAAAAATGCAACACTTTTATCCCGAAGGGTCTCCACAAACGTTGTGGGCCAGCACAACCTTAAGTTTTCTTTCGAAACCAGTAGCAATCTGCCATCCGGTGTCATGTCAATATTCAACAGGAATATGGAATTTTTTTTAAAATATGACAATTGCTGTCCCTCCTCCTCTGGATCCGCCAACGCCATAATATACCCTGCCTTCTATTCTTTACAATGTCCTATTGCTCTCTCCTTCTACCTCAGTCTGCCTTACCACACAAGAGAACGTTTATTGACCTTCGATTACTACAGTACAAAGAACATTTCATCAAGGATTTTGGATTTTGGCATTGAGGGTAAGGTTATAAACTTTAGTCTTGGATGAAGTAAGGTAAGTTGACTAGCCTACGCCTCGCCTCAACGGAGACTAGGTAAGGAGTGAACGCGTGCATTGTGTTATTGTGTTATGTTACTACACCGGCATTCAGCGGATGAGATGATGAAAAGCACGTAATTTCGATGAAATAGAGTTAAAAGAGAAATCAAATATTCTTGTGACTGTCTGAAATAGTAACCGTTTCTCTGTTCTAATTGGTGATCACACAATGTACGTCAGCCAACAAAAATTCATATCTAAAGGAAAGAATTTTGCTCTCAAGAGTTCACAAACACTAATAACAGTTCTAATACGAATTTTTTCATACTCACGTTCGTACGTAATTAATACCAAAAGTTGGTGAAAATGAGTGATTTTTATACTCTGAGGTTACACAGTGAAACCTTGATCTTTGAATGTACCTTATCAACAAATCACATTCATTTCGTTAATCAACGTTGATTGCCTAGTAGTATACAATCCTACATGTTTCCTATATCAATGGAACACAAATCGCACGCTGCAGAGTCGGACTCCAGATTAAGACAGTTTTCTGAAGGTAAGATCTTGAGTCATGTCATCTTTGACATCATGTTCCCGTGTACTTTGATGTATATGACTCAGTAAATGATTCGACAATGGGTTCCTACAGATAATCATGCTGAAGTGTTAATGAGTGTAGTATTTTCACGAGCGAAATGCACCATATCGAGGGCAAGAAAATGTTCATATTTCTAATGGCATTTATGCTCATGTTTCATTTCCAATTCTAGAATTACCTTGTTTTGTATTGTTATGCAAAATGTTAAATAATGTCTGAAAATTAGTGTTTGTTAATGGATGAACCAAACTATTAACGAACAATAACTGCATTAACTGCACTTGACATAGTTTAGTAGTTTTAACCTAATATAACTATTAATGTTAACATTACAAAATAATTGTAACATTGTACAGAACAAAAATAATTGGCTTCGTTTAATCTATGGCTTTGCTAAAATAATTGTGGTTACGTCTTCTGAGTTTGGAGTACATGTGAATCGCCAGTACATTTCTGGGTGTTCAGTTGTGTACCAAATTGTACTGGAAAGGTATAATTCTTCCCAAATTATGGAAAGTAGCGAAAGGAATGTAGTTCGCGCCTAGCAAGATTTCGGCGTTTACAAGAAACAAATTTTATTCAATATTTCCCCTTCTATATCTAAAAAGGTTTTAGGTTTATTCGAAAGAAATCTTTAAAAGGCTTTTCTATTGACGGAATGTTTGTAATGACTTGTATAGTAAAAATATCTTGATTAGAAACCTTTGTACGAAGGATTTGTTCCAAGAATAGTAGTAAAGTGCTAGAAGAAGTTAGATAATTATGGAAAAGTCTAAAAATGTAGTAACATATTGCCTGGAAATCTAAGGGAATTGCGAAAGCACTTTTTACTTTCGACATGGATGGTCTGAACAATGTATTAAATTGTGATTCTGTTGTTTGACCTAATCAGATGAGTAGGGAACGTGAATCCAGAAGCATAGTTGCGAGTGTTTCTGGACGAATGGATATCCAGGTGACACCATCCTAGGAGTGACACCAATTGAAATTTTAAATTGTTTAATTTGAATATTTTACTAAAAAAATGTTAACTTTGAATGATAATTTTATACATTGGTTTAATTATATCTTTATAATTATTTGAAGTTAATATTACATTCAAGGCTATAAGTTCCTTAATTGAATTTTTTATTATAAATATTATTGTTAAACTTCATGAGACATTAATTCATTATTGTCTTCATGAGCCATTAATTCGAAGATTTCGAAAACAATCCTGTGGGCAGGCAAAACTCTGTTCATTACTTACATTCTAATTATAATTATAAAAATTATTTTATCAGAAGTCATTATTTATTGCTCGATGCAAATTATTTTAATTCATTAAACATCACAAATATAATATGTATACGTATATTGATTTTTAATTTAAAAACATTATTTGATGGGCGATCCTATTTATACATTTTTATATTCCATTGAAGAGGGACACGAACTGTAGCCATGGAACTGCGTCAGCCCACATTCCAAAGGGTGTTGACAATCCCCAGTTGTGTTGAACTTACAAATACGAAATATGTTAGTGTAGTTATCAAATTTCCAGATTTTAAGAAATGTTGCAAAACAAGTATTTCGCTGGGAAAAGATTTGGAAGTGTCACGGATATGTAAGAAAATCCAAATTGTTTTTTTTTGTTACCTTAAAAGAAAAATCCTAAACGTTGTTGGAACCAACCTTTCACACGCCATATCTGATTAAAATATACCGACTTGGTCCTCGTTACAATTATTCGAGAACTTCAGAATTCGTCTGTAAATCAGCCATTTGTGCATAGCACTGCTTTGATACTTCAAAAGTATTTACCAGTTTTAGGAATATAGTACGAATAATGTTAAAAACGATAAATTAACACTAGAGCGAGAGTGTAAGAGACCACGAGTGACCATTGGGAGAAAAATAGTCTCACCTAGAACGCGCACAACGAACATCGAGATAGCGATCCAGGGCAGCGAATGCAGATATAATATCTTCCTTGACCCAGAATACCTCGAAATTACTTAGAAAGGAAATCTCATTTAATCAATTGCTAAACAAATTATGATATTAAAAAAATAAAGTAAAATACACTACTTAAAAGTTCTCTTTTAAAGAAACACGTCGCTAAATCGATGCGTTTAAAACGTCGGCAGTGTTGTAGCGCGATGTTGCTTCAGTGTTACCCTCCCGAACGGCAAGCGTTGCGTGTGTGTCGCTGCAGTGCGTAAGCGGCGACGGGAGCGGGGGCGGGAGCGGGAGCGGGCTCGAGGGCAGGCGGGTTGAGCGAGGGTGGCCGCTGTCTTGCAGGGGGACGAGGAGCCCGTGGCGCGCGGCGACGAGCGCGACCGCCGGCCGCCTGCGCAGCTCGACCTGCCGGCGTCCCAACGCTGCTCCCCGGCGCCCGCGCTGGGCCCCGCCACGCTGGGCGTCCAGCCTCTGCCGCCGCCCGGCTCGCGACGGCCCGTCCCGCGGGTATGGGTAAATATCGCAGCCACGGGAGGCACGGGCGCCACCCGCCCGCTTTCTGCACGTGCCCCACATCCACCCGCACGCTCCTCCTCCTCCTCCTCCTCCTCCTCTTCGTCTTCCTCTTATTGTCTCTGCGTTCTTCCGCATGCGCGACGCCTCTGCATACTTCGAGCTCGCAGCTGCTCGATGGGTGCTCCTCCGAACTCTTCACACTCACCACACATTTTACATGATGAACCACGTGACAAACTATGTGTCGAATCACACGGCGAAGCAGACGGCGAAGCACACGACGAAGCACACGACGAAGTACACGACGAAGTACACGACGAAGTACACGACGAAGTACACGACGAAGTACACGACGAAGTACACGACGAAGTACACGACGAAGTACACGACGAAGTACACGACGAAGTACACGACGAAGTACACGACGAAGCACACGACGAAGCACACGACGAAGCACACGACGAAGCACACGACGAAGCACACGACGAAGCACACGACGAAGCACACGACGAACCACATCATACCTCAACTAGACACACACATTCACACACCCTTGCCACGTAGAAGAGACGTACACACTCTCTCACAAATACGACCTTTCACATACTCACCTTGTACGCGCGCACACACAACCTTACCTTACACACATTCGCACGCACACACGCCAACTAGCCTTTCACACAAACCCCTACGCACATGTGCCATCTCGCTTTACACACATAATCACTTACTTCCTCTCCTTCCACACACATATACGCACATACGCCACCTCGCCTTATTCACATACCCACACCCACACACCACCTCGTCTTATACGCAATATCTCCTTACACAAGCACACGCGCGCGCGTGCAATACACTGTCTCAGCCAACAAATGAGGCCAGGGGAAAAAGCCTCCTTACCGGAAGTTTCGGTGCAGATGAAGTTTGACCAAAAAAATATGGAGTTCATCGGTCGCAAAAGTTTGAAGAGTAGATAATTGTGAAATGTGCGCGAAAGCATGGTTGGCTGCTGTTAGAACTGTTTTTGAATTGGTAAATTAACGTATATTTCTTTATCGCACGTCCTCAAAACGCTCGCCCAGAAACCACAAGTAGGTGAAAGTCGAGGGTAGGTCCCACTCTAGCCAGCCCTTAGCGTTGCGAGCCGCACATTTTTTAAATAGACCCTCTAATCAAAAGAACTATATGATCTGTTGTCCTCTAGACGTACCTGTTACATGACATGATTATTTAAAATTTGTGTATATTTTCAAGTAAGGTTCCGCTTTATTTCCCAATTTTATAACATAAATTAATACAAAAATAGTAAATGAATATGTAAAATATTTTATCTTATCCGATCGCCTTTACTTTCTGTTTACTTACGCGTTCGACGTGAGGAAAATGGCTTATTAGTACATCCGATGTAGTTAAGGTTCCTTAGCAACAGTTTCGTAAATAATACGGTTGATACAAAAGCATTGTTCTACTCATAAGCGAAAAAAAACAACATAAATATTCAATCTATTTCTGAACTCGCTTCTCTTCATATCTTTCTTTTCTTCTTCTCCTCTTTCTTCTCTTCTTTTTTTTATTCTCTTCTCCTCTTTCTGTTCTTCTTATCCTCTTTATATTCTTCTTATCCTCTTTCTCTTCCTCTTCTCCTCTTTCTCTTCCTCTTCTCCTCTTTCTCTTCCTCTTCTCCTCCTTCTCTTCCTCTTCTCCTCTTTCTTCTCTTCTTCTTTCTCTCTTTCGTTTTCTCCACAACTTAGCGAAGCCTTCCGTTCTAATACATTCGGGAATTTCTTCAATCGTCTTCGTTGCAATTCGTCCGTTTCCTGCTGTAGTTGACTGCTCAGCGCACGCGATTGCTGTCTCCACAGTTACACCGTACACCCGTAGTCAGTATCATTAATCATACAGACAACCTGCTAAAAAATATAAAATCTTAAAAAGGCGATTTGGTAAAATAAAACGTGTATTACACGTGAGTAATAGCTGAAGCGCTCGAAAATAAACAACTAATTCGTGCATAATGGCCTAGTTTACCCACTTGTAAAATAAATAAATATTGAATACGGGGTAAAATAGCGCTTAGCATATTGTATTAAAAAAAACTATGAACGGCTTTCTGAGCATGCAATATACAGTTCTTACCCCTTTTGTAAAAGGAACATGTATAAATGTACAATATATTTAATTTAGTACTTGCATGCTTCTACTTTCTAATAAAGACTCCCAAATTACGTAGTGTGTAGTACTCAGAGTGCAAAGTAAAAAAAAGAGTAGTTGCAGAACAACTTGTACATTTCAGTATTTGATTTAGTTTCTATTTCTCGAATCTGTATGTCAATTCATATTTCATAATTCCAGTACATTCTGAAACAGACCTTTGCTTCACTGAGAACAGCAAATCGTTTGCACCTCCGTGCCCATTAAGATATTAAAAATGGTAAGCTTTGAATGCAAAAATTGGTATGAATATGTTCTATGGCAACTGTGGTATGGAGTTCTATGGTAACTTACAAAATTTCAGTTGAATTTGCTCAGAAAAGGGTGTACGAATTGAATATAGACCTTCCATCTCTTTCTCAGTGCGTAACTTACATTATGAGATATATAAAAAAATCGGTAGCTTAGTAAAAAAAGGTATTTTGATTGTAAAATCAACCACCACATCAAAGAAATGGTATTTAAAATTGGATTAAGGGCGCCACGAACCTCATAAACTTCTTTTTTATTTATTGCGTCTATATAGACGCAACGCGATTCCCAGCCCCTAGAAGAGCATTGAGCACTTTTTTCGAGTAATCCTCCATTAACATACATGTATGTCAAGTTTCGTTATGCTCAGGAGTAATCCTCTATTAACATTGATATCAGTCAAGAGGTTCGCCAGGTAGCGTCTCCGCGTACGCGCCTTTTACATCAGACGTTCCTGCGTCACTATCCAGCGGCCAGAATTGGGAGGGAATTAGGATAGGAGTTTAGAACGCTTCACAAGTGTTGGTCGAGGCCCTGTAAAGCATGCTAACTCGTTTTGTTGGAACAAATTTCACATGAGATTGTCCGGAAATCGAATCAGGACTTCTTTGGTGAAAGGTGAGCGACTTCGCTCTGAGGCACGAGCGCCCTAAAGCGGTCTCAAGAGAGATTAGTCTGAGGTGGTGCTCACTATTTCCCATAACAGCTTCCTGACCACGAAACATGTGATATAAATTATCGTTCTCCATGTTCTAACGGCAGGAAGTCGATTCCTTCACAAAGGGCACGATGAGATATACATAGAAGCGAAAATCTATTGGTAAGTTGCCTTTGCAAATGGTTATTACACTGGAGCGAATTTGTCTTATCAATTCTTATCAAAAATGCTTATTTACATCTATATTCAGAATTTAACTTTTATATGGATTATGGTAGGGATCCCGAATTTAAGAAAACATGCACAGAATACTCTTCTCCCCATAGTACGTCACACACACACACACAGTTTTTAACCGTTTTATGTTAAATATTTTATTCGACACATTATTTCTAACATCCATTTGCTGCGCTGGGTACAGCTTGCTCTTCCATAAGCGGACTGCTTGAGCACGGAAATATTGTTAATAAATGTCGTGAATTGAGGATTTGAAACGCAGAAGAAATTGAAACTTCCAAAGCCGCGAGTTCGTTCATATCGATCAGGGAATATAAATTTTGGATAAAATTGGGTGAACAGTTTTGCTCTAGCGTTGATCACGGACGGACGGACGGGCAAACAAACAGATGGACGGGCGGACAGTTTTGCCGTCAATCGATTTTTGGATTCTGGCTACACCACGTGGTAGAGGAAGTAATTTACTGTGTATAGCAACAAGATTTTTTCACATTTTCATTACCAGGGCCAGGTAATAAAAGTTTTTCTGTGAAAAATTCGCCGTTTTCCGGCGCACGATTACAGTACTTCCTCTTCTTACGAAGTAAGTGGAGAAAGTAGAAATGAAACCAAAATGGAGCTAGCAGCTGCGGTACCACACCAGTGGCCACCGTATATTGAATGACGTGAATTCCGGAATCCTATCCGTCCCCCGATTTCGTCAAGGATTGAAGTTAAGGCACGAGGCATGTCGCGCGAATGCTGTTTACAGTATCACCAATATTTTTCATGAATGTCTCTTAAAAGGAATAATTGAAGTAATCTTTTAGGAAGGGGCTGGTCGGGGAGAGGGGTGGTCTGTTAAAAAGAATAGGATTTATATACAATGTACCAGTTTCATTGTCTGTTCCAAGAAAAATTTCTGATTGAGTGGGTTGGCCATTTAATAGGGATAGCCTTTCAGTGAGGTTTCACTGCATATTATAATTAGGTTAATGGCCCAAATTGTTTCTATTTATATGGAGCTTGTTTTGAAATAGTAATAATTGAAATCCATATATGATAAATTGTAATATTATATTTTTATGTACTACACTCCGGTACCAGAATGGACATTAATGTTTTCTGTAATGC
Source organism: Teleogryllus occipitalis (assembly GCA_011170035.1). Taxonomy (NCBI): domain Eukaryota; kingdom Metazoa; phylum Arthropoda; class Insecta; order Orthoptera; family Gryllidae; genus Teleogryllus; species Teleogryllus occipitalis. Next base: position 58,228 of record BLKR01000431.1, on the reverse strand, counting down.
CTCTGTATTATCCAGATCCAGTCTACTGCATCTTCATAGACATCTAACAATCTATTTCATTGGCTTTCTTCTAATGAATCCCAAATTTTATATGTACTCAACAATTCACACCTCCCACTACTGCATGATGTTCAATTTTCCATTTTATATTTTGTACTTGTTTTTATAATCTAGGATGTTCACTGTTATTCTTATTTCTTTCAACCTTTGCCTTTGCTTCATTCCATGCTTCATTCCAGGTATTTATGTCTTATTTCTTTTGGCATGCTTAAAAAGACAATGTATGCACTGCTCTTAATAACAAAGTCTGGCAGTTCTATTTCTAAAGTTGAAGTAAACCAAAGTCCCTTTGCTACTTTTTTTGCGTTTTTAACTTTCTTTTTGTTTTTACACAAGAGTATGTGAAAGTATGAAATGAAGTGGAGACCCCGGTTTCAACAATAAACAGTTTATTGTGTTCCACAACTTTCAGTTACAAACTTTTTTTAGAATACAAAAGAACTGTAGAAACTCCACTAGCCACAAGAATGTACCAGAGTCCTTGCCGAATTTCGTTCCGCCAGAAGATGTCCCAATCGTAACCAACTCTCCGGATTTCCAGTAACACAAAATCTTAAGCGCGGTTGGCGTAACAACCACTAACACTAGCACTCCAGGTCGAAGCACAGTCTCGAACGCTTTTCCCTTTTGCGGGTGCCTGGCCGCCCGTATGTATCCGCGGCCGATGCAGTCCCAGACTCGTTCCTCCGGCTCGCCGCTGGCTGAAGCGGCTGTTGCGCCGTTTCTTTAGTGTAGAGCGCGCACCCAATTTCGAAATTCACTGTGTACACAGCAGTATGAGTTACAAGCTCAATTTTTTTTGTATTCTTTCTCGTACACTTTTTAATTTAATTCATTGACTGATCAGAGGTGGTCCTGGTAAATGTGTTCTTGTACATGTTTTTCAATATCACTGTTGAATGTTGGTAAGTCACCAAAATATTGATTTCTTAAAACAATATTCCAGTAACTTCTCTTGCTTTTTATATTTAAAATGCAAAATAATATTTAAAGTTTATTATATGAAGAGGTAAATAAATCAAGGTTTGGAAAATAGAATGTTTGGTACTGTTTGTCTAGAATGTTCTCAACTTCAAAAGCTCAATCCGTTCAAAAATTCGACACTGCCATTCCTCATTAGTATTTAACAACTGTTCACTTAACTTGAATTTCTTTGTTAGAGCAAACTCAAAATTTCAATGAAATCAAAGAATGGCATACCACTTCATATAAACATTATATAATTTTGTTCTTTTTTTGTTGTTCACAGAACTCAAATATATTATCTGCTGTACTCTGCCTCATAAAAGAGCTAGATTTCCCCAGCCTCGAAGTTGTTGAGGTTGCTGTGAGATCAAGAATGGAAGAGTTCTGAGACCAGCCTGTGATTAATGGCCCAGTTGACTTCTGACTTATAAAATAAATTATTCTGTATCTAAACACCTGTACTAAGGACAATTTCATTAGGAAGGAAACTGTGCAACACATTCAAATTAATAGTGTTTCAGAAATGTGTCCTTTGTGGGTATGTGTGGTTTAAGTGCAATATCTTATGTGAAATCTTTTGGTGGATATATTAGAATTATTTGCTGCGGACTTCAATTGTTTGTTATGCTTCAACAGAGTAAATGTATTTTGAAAATTCAGGAAATACTTGTTTTTACAGTTTCAGAAATGATTGGATGTCATTTATTGCTCAAATGTAATTTGTTTGTCTCATCTTTAAGAAAAATAATAAGTTACTTACATTGTACTGGCTGCATGTGTGTGAATGTTGATGTTTGATGTACAAGCAAATTCAACTTTTAAAACAATCTCCAAATTGATATCTAATGGCGCAATCTCCAAATTGATGGTGGTTTAAGTTCTCAGATTTTCTTTTATTGAAAGTGTTAATGATAAACCTAACTTCTGAGTCTTAATCTTTTCTTCTTATTTCTGTGGATGTTGTAATGTTTGGCAGATGTTAATTTCAAATGTAATAATTTGAAAGTGCATTCAGACTGTGAAATACTCTTGCAAAGGTACATTATATTATCATGCTTAACATCTTACCACAGAGGAAAAATTAATATTTGGAATGTTCCTTTATCAGCATAATTTGTTTGTTGGTGGATGTTGTGCTGTGAAATCATGAAAATTGTTACATGAGAATTAGTTCTAGCATTCATATTAGTATGAACATTTTAATACTAAAGATCTGCATACCATTTATTTCTTCTAATCAAGATTATTTATCTTTGATTCATATGTCTAAGTTGTATCTTTTAATTTCTGAAACGTATCAGCCCAAATTTTAATATGTGTGTGTCTCTGTTTGTATTCTAGTATTTTTACATTCCTTCTCTTCCAATTTTTTTTAACTTAAATCTTCATTTACTAGGCTTAATCATTTTATATCACTTTCTTGCTGAGATATCTTGAATTCATGTAGTACCTTCAATTTTTCTTCGGACTTCAGTATCTAGTCTCCATAATTTTGAACTAGGTACATCTGTGGAGACAATCCTCTAGAATTCTCACTTTTTTCTTATCCTTCAACTGAAATTTGAGATCATTTATTTTCAGTTCTGAGTACATTCACATATCTCTGTAACTGGACCACCCATTTACTTTTGCCTTGAGCCTCACTATCTGATGCATCTACCCATCAGTCCAATTCTTCTGAATGGAATTAGAGTTCTTTCCATAAATTTGCAATCTTGAAATATTAAAAAAAAAAAAAAAAAAAAAAAAAGAGCAATGAGAAGTAATACACATTATTGCCACACAAAGAACACATGGAAATGTAGTGGATATTCAGTAATGGAGTTGTATTTGTTACTTAACTGCATCATATGCTAAGGTATTTTACTTTTGTTCATAATACTACTCATATGTTAACTTGTTTTTAGTTCTTATTCTTGCCAACACTACTGACAACTGACTGTGTTTTCATTACAAATCATAAAAAGTAATGAGAATTGTGACATAATACACCTTAAGATATATTAATTTTGAAAAAATGGTATATATAGCATTACTTGCAGATGTGTCACAGAAGAGAATTTTCTTGAGGTAACAAGAGAATTGAAATTGAAATCGTAATACCCCTCTTTTTTAAATGATTTTGGAAATAAGAAAATAGGAAGTCAACATACCCTAGTTTGTTTAAATGTTACCAAAGATCGAGCCCAGTGTAATATTTGGTTTGTTTTGAAAGTAGTAAATTCTCCTCCAGTATCTACACATCTGCCACATGTTATTTTAACAAGACTCATCCATGATAGCTTTATTCCTACTGATATTGTTAGTAATATTTCAGCATGCATGTAGCAGATCTTTACACTGCCCGGCATGTTTCCGGATAATATTTTTATACATCCATTGTTTTTTTACTGTGCGTTGCATGTGAACAAGTGAATATGTGTAAATTTCAAAAGGAGTGCATTAGGCAGGAGTTCTGTATTTAAATATCTACTTTTCTGTTCAAAGTTAATGTCCAATTACCTTGTCCAACATTCGTGTTCCTCTTAATTTTGTGAGAAATGTAGACATGTACATCAAGCAATTTTACCTCTGAAAAATATAATAACATTTTATTGATCTCTGAATCAGCTGGAAAGCCCTTTTAGCCACTTTTCAAGTACTATTTGGCTCAGTTTGTATTAAATTGCTGTGGAATCCACAGAAATAAATCCCCTCTGTTAAAAATATTGACATAATATTTTGGTGAAATAAAGACATTGAACATCCCGAACACTTTCTCTGCTAACAAACATGTATCATTTTTACTTTTATGTCTTCAGTGGGTAAGTATTACAAACCATAGATCATATTTCCAATTATCTGACTACACATATTCATGCTTAAATTATTTTAGAAGTTAAGTTGTTTGAACCATAGTTTGCCTGTAAATCACCACTTCCTAAAGCAGGAGCCAACATTTAATTTTGAAGACAGTTGTGTTGTGGATCTTCTGAACCTTTGTTGACAGAAGTGATTTACATACAGGTAAATAAAATGTCATTAAAGCAAATTCCATAATTCAGGGTATACATGAAATGTATTACATTGGTTAATGACTAATACCTCTGGATCATAGATTTCACTGTTCCAAATGAATTTTTAACTGCTTCAGGGTAATCAAATTTAAATGGAGTGGGGTAGAAACTGGTGCTCAAAAAAACTTTCTCAGGTTATTCTTCTACCCAGAACACCACATTCAGTTTTTTAATGTTTTTGGATGAAATAAGTCAAATCAGATCAAAACCTTATGCAAAATTACCTGAAAATTAGCATTAGCTGAAATGCTGCAGAACAAAACCACAAAAAATTGTTCTAAAAAGTAATATGCACACTTCTCTGTAACAACAAATAAAATGCTCTCATATAACATTACAATAAAGTAAATATTTTAACAAAAACAGTCTTCATGAATACTGAAATAAAATAGTTGAACTCCCTTGTGAGTATTAATGCAAACAGGGAAATAATATCTTCTGTTTTGTCTAATGATGATTATAAATAAAAAATATATATGTAACAAATTGATTGAATCAATGCCTAATTGACTTGAATTACTAATAAAGCCCTAGGAGACCTTTCAAGTGTCAGAAAGATTGGTTTTAGCCATCCGTCTGGTGATGTAGGGGTAATGTTCCTGGCATGTTGACTCAAAGAACCCAAGTTCAAACCTTGCCTCTGAGAAAAAAAATTGCTGGTTGGAAACACTTTGCAGGTTCTTGTAGTACAATATTGCGTAGCTGGGACAAATAATGCAATAAAATGTGTTGTTGTAGTTTCACCACTAGTTTCATCAAAAGATACTAGCAAAAATTACATCCCTGGCAGCTCAATAACATTAGTCATCCTGCATCACCACCTTGCACACTTTTATTAAATCACTAAATGCTCACAGTGATGGTGATGTTACAAATATTTCTTTAGGACATTGCCCCCACTCCCAACAAATAGGTATGAGAATGCCATTGTTCATGCATGATTTTTTCCTGTGGTGAAACCACCAGGCTGGCGTCAGCCTGACAGCCATCTGATTAGAAAGTGGCACTTTGAAATGTCTATTTTACCTTTATATTTTCATTTATTAAGTTAATTATTTTTGGTTATTGGGTAGTGACAACTCGCTTCGCCAAGAGCTGTCCCTGGTTTTGTGTCGTGCAAGTACCATTTTGGAGGTTTTGACACCCATTTTTTTAATTAATTAAATACATAAATTGTCTGATTCTTATATAATTTGTAATGTACGTTTTAACTCATCTGTCAGTTGTATTTAAATTACATTCTATTCTGTACAGATTTCTAATGGCCATGTAATTTTATTTGCTCCCTTTTGGGATGTCACATCATGGGAAAATGGTTGAATTCTATTTATTCACATTTCTTTTTATTTTCTGCTTTTTTAGTGTGTCAAGACCTAGGATTTAGTCTCATCTTCAGAAGCTATAATTTAAATTGAGAGAGCCTTAGTTAAATTTTGTTAATTACAAATTAATTTAATTTAATTTTTAAGGCTATCTATAAAAAACAAATGTGAATAAGCAGAATCAACTTTTTTTACAATTTTTTTTGCGATGTAGCATCCAAAAAGAAGAGGAAAGAAAATTTCAGATGCAACAACATCCAATTGCAATTAATATTCAGAATTCGGGCCAGGAGCATCAGGGGGCATATATGCAACCCACTGGTCATTACCGCGCCGCGGGTTGCGTACACATTGCACCCTCACTTTTTTTATGGGTCCACGTAAATTCCAGAACGACCCCCGCCCTCCATGGGATATAGTTAGTTGGTAACTTGTTCGTCATGAAGGGTCGTATTGCAGCACATTAGGGATTTACAATTTACTGAATTCTCAATTTTACAAGTAGTATAGCAATGATTTCAACGTTACGTCTTGATGGTATTAAGCTCTTGCCACTTTGGCATTGCACGAGCTTACAAGCGCTTCTAGTATCATGAAAAGAAACTTTTACTACGTCGGTCGCTCTAGTTTTCTTAGAACAACCAGCAACGTGTTCAAGGGATGTTATATATTTTCATCTAGATTGGAAAGAGCTTTTCCAGCATCAGAATTTTTGTTGTTATTGTTATTTAAGGTCGCATCAACATTTAGGTCACATTGAAGTTAACGTTATAGTAACTATGAAGATGAAATGAAATGATAAGTGGTGAAAGGACGAACACAAGTACACCCATGCCCGAAGCGGGTCTCGAACCCGCGACCCTTTGGTCCGAGACAGTCTTAGTACTGTCTTAGCGATCTCAGCAACCGGGCCGGCCTATCAGAATATTGGTACACAAAACTATAAAACATGTTGAAAGGTGTATTAATTGTTTATGTCTACCATCTCCATTTTCACAGTTTTACTCATAAGAACTCTTGTGGTGTCTTTTTCACCCAAACGTTTTTGTTTTATAGAGTATTCCGAGATTGCGGTTCTCTCTTGTTTTGTGTAATATCTTAGAGAACGATTGTTCAGATATAATGTGAACATTTTGTTAGGTATTAAAAATATTTTTTCTGCTTATTTGAATGGTGGGGCTGGATACTACTCCACGATCGTGCTTAAGTGAACTTTTGAGTGGTGTCTCTACGAATCTTGAGAAAATTTACAATGTTTAGTGGATAGAGTCAAATTAATGGACCGTATATGACAGCGTAGAAAGTTATAGACTATTTGGAACAGCATTACACTCTGACGATAACATTCTGCCGATAAAACCTGAAGAAGCAAACAAGTGCCAAAGATGAATTTAACCCGCGTCCAAGAAATATTGATGAACTTTTATCTTCTTACATGCCAAAAACGTCTGATTTATGACACCTCCATTTTGTGGTACAGATACACACAAAAGATTTTAGTGTTCTTTCAAAACTTGGGCCGATAATGTACCCGAAAGAATGTTGAAGAAATATATTTGGAAAGACATTTATTTTCGTGTTTTCTATGTGTAATAGTGAAAAGTATCCAAAACACTTTTTCATCAAACAAAGGCTGTTTTAATGCAATGATTTATCATTACAATATTACGTTATTGCAAATTATTACAATCTATTAAGTCCAGTTTTACTGCCTCTCCTTACTACATACTAACGTATAGTCAGAATCCAGGATTCGTGGGTCCTTGTTGCCCAGTGGCGTGAATTCCAGGTAAGCTAAGTATGCTGCGCTTACCCTGGAGAAAAGACAGTGAAATGTAATTATTATATTTTGAAATCACCACTTACGCCATAGAGAACTAAGCTTCGTTTTTAAAATTCTGCCAAGTAAGGGTACACTGGCTCGCGGCCCTTCATTGAGCATACACCGCTGTTGCTGAAAGACAGAAAGCGGTTGAAAGAGACGGAGGTAGTACCCCTACTACGGCCCGAACTGAGCATGACGTTGTTCTCCATCTAAATACATTAGGCAGTTCGCGCATGCGCTCTTGACTTTCTGGAAGCTCCATTTGGTTGTATGGAGCACGCTGGTACGCCGCCACCCAGGCCCACTGCCACCAGTGTGGCGTCACGTAAATGGGAGGTTTTGTCGCGCCACGAGAGGTCCTAGTAGTTTCAGTGACGTACTCTAGATGGCTGCACCAGCGCCAATGTTTTGTCATGTTATATCTGACGTCACTCGGGGACTATCTGCGAACATTGGAGAAGGAGCGAAAATTTACGAATGATTAACGATGTTTCGAAAATGCAGCCAATACTCGTATCTCTTCCATTGTACCCTTTGAATTCGAGACGGGCCCTGAAGACATTTAGGTGCTCTGTATTGAGCTTGCAGATGTGTTCGCATGCGTACGAACCGACACACTGGTATAAGCGCTGTCTGTCACATAATGCCACGGTCTTTTTCTTGTGGATTTATTTGATCTACATGTTATTCATACTGTGCATATCATTTCTGAGTGCCCGTTATTTTTGTGTGCACTGTATTTTTGTGCTACATAACGGTAAGATACTGTGATATGACAGAAAATCATTTATAATTGAGGATATTAAGTTCAGTTGTACTTTTGTGGAGAAAAGTGAATTATTCGTATAGGGAGGCCTGTTCCAGAACATGTCTTCGGGTGTTTGCGCAAAGAAAAGGGAAGAGAGCATTTCTGCTTCTTTAACACCTCAAAATATGAAAACACCAGTTGGTTAATAGAAAACTAGAAACTAATAAATTATTTTGCTGGGCCATGATCAGTGTTTTCCCATGTTTCAAATATGAAGAATCAAGAACGCTATAACAATTTGCACAGTCTCTCAAAAACAATCGCAAAAATGATCGATAACAGAGTCATTTATGTCCACTTATTCAGCTGGCGAATTTTGAAGTGTCTGCATTGAAACTTAAATTGATCTATCAGATGTAACTCATCATAATTACACAGAACGAACAGAGTCATATGAAAATGCCTGATTGCCGCGACAATTATTTTTTTCAATACAGGAATTGCCTTTCGGAAGGCATTGTAAAAATGAGTTGGTTAGCAAAGCTCGTTGATCGAACTTCTAAATTTGTTGAGTAAGTATGTTACGACCTATCAACAATACTTGAAATTTACCAAAACATTTAAAGGCACTTCTAAAAGAATTCAAAATGATTTCATTTTTGCAATTAGTAATTTCTTGAGTAAATCTATTAAAGAAACCATTTCCATGGTCCAGCATGTTGCAATTGTCTTAAATGAGATATAAATATAGATAATATAGGTAAAATAAAGTCTCTGATCAGATGCTATGTCGTGGGAGAGAGGGCTGTTGGAAGGAAGCTTCTTAAGAGTCGTGAGTGTTGTCAAATAAGCACGAATAATAGTCTCTCTCATACGGGATGTTCATTACGTTCCGAAAAATAACTTAACGACTACGTACGACCTGTGAAGCGTTCAAAAGCTAGAGGTTGATAATTGACTTTTGGTTTACTGAAAATTGTGGGAGCGTATGGGGAGGACTAGCGTTATTCCAGAAGACGCAATAATAATAATAATAATAATAATAATAATAATAATAATAATAATAATAATAATAATAATAATAATAATAATAGAAATGACTTTTTTGACATAATGATTTAATTTAAAACGTAGATAACTGAATATATTTTCGTTTTGTCTTCCAAAACAGGGTCCAAATCGCACTCTTGCTATTTACAGAGCTTACTCAGTCAAATTGGTCACCGCATTGTCACATTGAAGGAAAATGACTGTCTCTCTGCACAACGCAAGCGCTTAAACCGTTCAGACGATTTTCTCCAAAATTGATATTCCCCCATCGATCTGGACGAACTCGAAGCCATGAGAGTTTGAAACATATTTTGAATTTAGTATACTTTAATATATTTGCATATAGATTTCTTATATGATGGTATAAATGTAACTTCACTCTCAGTGCGCGTTTTCTAGAGTTCAGTGTGAAACATTGTTATTCAAATTATAGTTATCCAATTTCTAGCGGCAGTAAGTCGATCCCTTCACGAACGGCATGACGAGGGATAATAGCCCAAATCTACAGCTGGTTTCCCTTGCAAATAGTTTTCATTACAAGGGACTAATATTTTCTTAACAATTGTGCCGAAAAGGCTCATTCCCATCTGCATTCAGAATTCAACTTGTGTATGGGTTAGGGTTGGAATCCCAGAATTTAAGAAAACGTGCACAGAATACACATCTCCCCATAGTACGCCCCATACAGTTTTTTAAACTGTTTTGACGTTAAATAAATAAGTCACAAAATTTTCTCAAAAATGGTTCCAAATTTTTGGATTTCACCTCTTCTCTGGATAGTATTAAGAATTATTAAAAATGTCGCAGATCCCATTTTCGTTGAAATCTCTGCATTTATTTATTTATTTATTTTACGTAAAAAAACAGTTAAAAAACTGCGTATGACGTGCTATGGGGAAAAGTGAATTGTGTGCACATTTTCAAAATTCTGTGATCCCTACACTAAGTCATATACTACTTAAATTTTGAATTTTGAAAGGGAAAAAAAAACAAAAAACTCCCATGTAATAAAATCTATTTTCAAGGATAAATAAGCAATAAATTTTGAAAGGGAGAAAAAAACAAACAAAAAAAACTCCCATGTAATAAAATCTATTTTCAAGGATAAATAAGCAATAAATGTTGGCTCTTATTACTACCTGCCGCGACAACATGGAAACGATAATTTGAATAATTGTATTTCCCACTGAATTCTAGAAGACGTGCACAGAAAATGAAGTTACATTTATGTCCAGAAGCAAAACAAGGGGCCATTTCAGCATTTGCTCAATGGATCAGGGAAACTGGACGAAAAACCTGATCGACACGGGGGTCATTGACCCGGAAGCTGTGTTACAATAGTTGTTACATGTTGTTTATACTCATTTATACAGTCCAAATGGTAAATAATGCATTATGTATCATTGTTAAAATTAATGTTACTTTTCTTGTGATGCTCAGTATAGTCTCTAATTGTATAGAAACAGTTATGCAGCAGAAACGATTTCACTTCCGATTTAAACTTTTCTATTGAATTTAATCGTTTAATGTCATCTGGCAAAGTGTTGTAAAATAATGTACATGTATTGTATGTGAATTTTTTGTAATGAGCTGTTGATACTGTCACCTGATGAATATGATTTCTACGTTGAGTGTTATAGTAATAGACTTCAGCATTTTCTGAAAATATATTCCCGCCCTTAAGCAAGTCATTTTTTACAAAAACCACTGATTTGTAAATAAAAAGACACGGTAATGGTAGAATTCCTAGATTAATGAAGATAGGCTTACAAGAATCACGTGGGTGGGATTTGGTTATTATTCGAAAATTTTCGAAAATTGTAAAAGTTCAAATTTCTATAGGCTTCTTCCTACAACTACAACACTAAAGATAGAGATTTTTTCCTTAATGAAATCTATTCTTCGAAGAAGATCTTATAAAGAAGTCATTCATATTTTTTCGAATGATTGAGTAATTTTGCGTGAAATAAAACAATTTTTTAAACAATTATCTTCTTAAAACCCCCAACAATTTTCTTTAAATTTTTCCTTGAATAGAGCATTAGACGCTTAAAAAATTACGCAAGTCTAATTTTCGGCGAACTTTCTGTATTTTCGATTGATTGGTTGATTATTATTTTTCCGGGCGCGTCAACTACCGTGAGTGTCGGGCATGTTTTTATCACGGGAAGTGGCGGTGACCTTCCCCCGCTGGACGCTATGATCAGGCGCCCACCTACACGTCGGTTTCTCCATCCAGGTATCTCCCCCAGCTGGCACCGCCCCAGCCGGAACAAGTTCTAAGCAGTCGGCATGTGGTAGTACAGTGCGTGTGAGGATGGGACAGGGGAAAAGAAGTAAAGATCGCGCACAGTCCGTGGCTCGGTTGTTAGGGTACTGCGCCGGCATTCGCCTAGTATTGATCGGAGAAAACAGAAAATACCTATCACAGCAGCCGACCGCTAGAAATCTCCTCTAAAGGGCGACTAAATTCGACCAAGTCGTAGCTAATGTAGAAAATCCTGCCATTAAGACTCGAACCCTAAGACCTCCCGTTCAGAGGCATTGCAGTGGCATCATTTGATGTCCTGAGCCATCATCATCATAAGCCGATCTCTATATTGTCGAAAATTGCAAAACTACAATAATGATGATATTTTTTTTCTAAATAAAATCTGTTCCTTAAAACTAGATCTTGAAATAATGTACATAATTGAAAATCTCTAAACTTTTGAAAATTGAAAATGCAAATGATCAACTGTTTTTAAAGCGTCGGGAAGTCTGAGTGTAGCTGTGAGGCTGGTGGAGTATGGAGAATGACGTGCTAACTCTAAGAACTTGAGATCGAATCTCGGCACAAACAATTTTAAAAAAAATATTTACAGGCTATTCCCTTTGATACAATAATAAAGAACATGTGTAGTACACAAATAACTCGAAGTACAGTAAAAGAAAAGAAGAGATACAAAAAATAAAAGAAAGAATAATAGTAATTAATGAACTGCAAAAAAAGTGTAGCCGTCAGCATTTAATGATTAAAAATGTAATTGTTTACATGCTTTAAAAAAAGTGATAAGGGGGTGGTAAAAAACCAATGTCTTTACAATATTTGTTTGCAACAGAAGCTAATCTGTAAAAGGTATCATTCACAAAGTATTCGGTTTTACCACTAGAAACCATATAAAATGATGGTTTCTAGTGGCCTTTCTCGGAACTAAAAGATCAAGAGGCTGCAGAAAGTCGCATTGAATAACACTTGATATCATTTTATGTAAAAAGATAGAATCGCTTATAGTTCTTCTGTCGCTAAGATAAGGAATTTCAAATATTCTGTAATAGAATATTCTACATTTTGTGCCAAATCAATTGAATTTTTTTGGGAGGATAATTAACTGGGAATGGATTGGAGGGCATACTGTCACATAACGATTGCAATTTTGAGGAGGAAAACAGGTATAATTCGTCGAGTTTGGCACCTTTTAACAAAGAAATCATAATGTATTTCTTCTGAACCAAATCATCACTATCAGCCATCGGCATCATGCTATTTACCAGTCAGGGGCCAAGTCAAAGTAATCTTGTGGAATATAGCTGTATACCTTCTGAATATCATGCAGCTTAGCTGTATTAATTGGTATTTTACTAGACGAGTAGGCTCGCTATAATAGATTTACTGGAGACCTTTTGTGTAGTAGAAAAGTGAGTAAGTTCTAGTCATTGATTCTTCTAAGGCGCTCACAGTATCTTTCAACTCGCTGCAGGACTAGAACTACTAGTGGTACAACAGCATAGACTTTATCGCATTATCTCCGAAATTAAAATATCCATTTCAAATTCGCAGGACCAAGAGTTTCTTTAAACCGAACGAGGAATATCAGTTTTGAAGAAAATCGGCTGAACGGTTAAAGCGCTTGACCACAGACACACGGACGGACAGTGACGTTTTGCCGTCAATCGATTTTTCTGTATTAAGAACCCACAAAACATGGATTCTGACACGGACATCACAAAGTGTTAGAGGAAGTACTTTACTGATACAAGAAATTGAGATGCTACAAAATGCCACAGACTTTCTCGAAGCAATTTTTTCTAATTTCCTTGGTGTGGACTGGCTTTAAGGTCTAGTCCATTCTCTGGCCAGCTGCCATTTATCGTCACAGAAAGTACATTTTCTTGACATTTTCTCAGCTTTTTGGTTTCTTAATAGAAGAACCAAAATATTACTTCAAGAATATTAAAGAAGAGTAAAATCTCTTCCAAAATAGAAATTTTCAATAAACATTTTTAAACCATTATAAGAAAATGGCGATTAAGCATTACTGTAAATGTGAAATTTGAAGCTCTTTTTCACAGGAATCTATTGAGTTTTCAAAAAAACTCTATTTCAAGTCATTTGAAGCACGTCCACTCACAAATGTAATCATGTATACAAATCGATGGAAATGTGCATATTAACGGCGTGAGATATATTTTAAAAATATTACAATTGTGAAATTTTTTAAGAAAAAAAAGAATACACTGAAATGAACTTCACGTCATCTTAAACAGTGCCATTATCACTATCCGTTGGAAAAGTTTGAAGAAACAATTTGGAGCCATTTTGGAGAAAATGGCGTTTGAGCGTTTCTGAAAATGCGGGATTTTGAGCTAACTTTCACAGAAAACTGTTGTGTGTTCGAGAAACTTTATTTGAAATTATTAAAAACATATGTACTCATAGATCTAATAATATGAAGAAATCGCCTCTAATGTAAATATTACCGACGTGAGACACAAGTCAAAAAACATAGATTTTTGTAATGTTTGAAAAATTCAAAAGAATAGAGCAATATGGCTTTTATGTCATCGGATAGGGTACATTTGGTACTACTGCTACCAAAAGTTTAAAGAGAAAATTTGGAGCCGTTTTCGAGAAAATCGTGTTTTTTAATTTTTATTTAAAATTGCAAATATTGCACGCGATATTGCTCGAAAACTTCTAAAATGTTAAAAAATGCACATTACCTTGATAAAAGAACTACTTATGTACAGCAAATTTTATTTGAAAGAAAAATCTTTATCTTCAATTTGGTAGTTGTAGGAAAACGATGAAAAAATTCAAACTTATACAATTTTCGGAAATTCGGAGTTAACCGTGAATATCGGACCTATGCCACCTTTATAAGTGTACTTTATTCTTACATGAAATTTAAAGAAAACATTTGGAGCCGTTTACGAGAAAATTTTGAAAATGTCTAGGGGGCTTCATGTAAAGTACCCCCAAATTTTAAAGAATGTTTTTCAAAATTTCAAATCTTCAACTAGAGCCAGATGGGCAGGGGTTTCTTGAATTTGGAAAAGATCGTACGTACGGTTTAGGCGCTAGTAGTGTTCACGGACTGACGGACGGACGGACGGACGGACGGACGGACGGACGGACGGACGGACGGACGGACGTTTTGAAAAGAACCACTTTTTCGGTATCAGGGTACTCAAAAAATGTGTATTTCCGTTGAAATATCGAAATCGATTTTTTTGCAACAATACGTAACTTTCTCTATACTATGTATATTATTCCCGTATATACGTATGTATACAAGAACGTGAAAATGGAACTTCGATGTGTAGAAATGTTCTCTTTCTGAACTACGAGCAATCTTGATCTCAAATGAGTCCACAGATCATTCTTAGTGCATTGGCCAGAAGTTTTTAAATTAGTTTCCCTGAACATTTGAACTAATGCTGAGTTGGGCCTTGATTTGTTTCTGTAGCTTCACTATTCGTGCAGGTTTCCTTGAACTCGGTGAGAAATGTAGTTATTCAAATAAACGATTTCCATATTCTCGCGGCAGAAAGTCGATTCCGTCACGAAGGGCATGATAAGAGACAACAGCCAAAATCTGTAGCTGATATCAGTGGCGGCTCATGCTTAGGTTGCACGGTTGTACAACCCCCAGAAAATGAAAAAGATCTCATAATATCTTAGGAATATACATTTTCCTTTTAAAACATTCAATATTCAAGATATTGCAGCAATATTGATGTATATGAAATCGTTTTGAAACCAAAGAGCGTCCAACTGGCGCTCTCTCCTGTGTCTAGTGCTTTGACAGGAATTGCATCACGCTCTTGGCTGTATTAATGGGTTTATAGCATTTACTCTTTGGCCCTTCGATTTAACACGAGGAACATAATGCCATTTGGTTGAGCAACCATTCTAGTGGTGCTGTGTAGTGCTGCGTGGTGACAGAGTGAATCTCAGGGGAATACCCATATTCTGTCTTCGTCTGACTCATTGCAACGTAGTTTTATGATTTTCGCTTGTTATTGAAAGTACACAAGTTCAGTCAATTATTGACGATATTAAATGCATTGTTTATTATAGTTGGAGAATTTGTTTTAATTTGATATTAGGTTCGTTGATTCGGAACGTAGATTTCATGAGTTCTTTGTGTAAAGGTGTCTGAATGGAAGTCTCTTAGTGACTCGCGGACGCCAGTGTGACTGCAGCTGGCCAGCGGTTGGCGAACGTTCTTGTGAATACGAATGTGTGTCGAAAGATCTTTCGTTATTGCCAAATATACCGGGGTAGTGAAGTTTTCGAAATAAAATTATTTTATGTGTGAAACTTGTTGAAGCAATAGTACTTGTTGCGATGTGCTGTAGTCGAATTTAAGTTCCCAGCGGAAATCAAAGCCAGAACCACGTGTGCGGGAGGTGTATATGCCTTATGCGGACCCGACGCATAAAAATATGTACGTAGAGTTTCAATATACACTTTTATTTAACTTAGTTTTAATTGATTTGAATTGTTTACATTTTTGTTATTTATTCGTATTTTGAATTTTGGAAACTACATTTCCGTCATTCGATGTATATGCAACCTCCTGTCTGTTGAGGCACCAGCCGCCACTGATCCAAAGAACTCTCCATGTCCATATTTTTAACGTAGCCGTTCTACCGTTTCTTCTTCCCCCCACCCATCCTCTCCTCCCCCACCCCTTCTTTCCACTCTTCCCCCTCCCATTACTCACACACAACCTCAACATTCCTGCCGCTACGCCCTTCGCAGTCGGAACTCCCGCACCAGCAGTACAATAATTCTCTTCGTGATACCAAGTGATTTCTCATTTGTAAGTACTGGACTTTCTCCTCTGTGCACTTGCCTCTTTTGTTTTGTTTTATTTAGTATTTTTAACATCATTTTAGCATTTTAACTGTTTACCTAAAACTGTGTATTTAATCTTTTAATAGTTCAACCAATTAGACACCTATTCTAATAACTTCTTCCTTTACTATTTATTTTAGATTTGACTACAGAATGGTGTCAACACATCTTTCTTTAAGTCAACATTTCCCCAACAGTTTTTTCACTTTATTGATCCAAGACCTATGACTTGTTTATTACATGTTTATTTCTCTCTTGTCAGTTTTCTCAAAAATATTAGAGAGGCTTTTCTATACGCGAATGGAAACTTTTCTCAGGAAAAACAAAGCATTTTCAGACTCACAACACGGTTTCAGGAAATCAAAATCTACGGAAACTGCCATTTTTTCTTTCCTTAAAGATGTTGCTTCATCAATGGACCAAAATGAAGAACCCATTGGAATACTTTCAGATATTTCGAAAGCTTTTGACGTTATTAACCATAACATCTTGCTCTCAAAATTACCTTCTTATGGAATTCGTGGTATTGCCCTAGATTGGATAACCTCGTACCTTAAACATTGATCTCAAAGAGTAGAAATACCGTACTGGCACGAAAGGACATTATTTACTTATCTCTCCAATTCGTTGCCAATTAAACATGGGGTCCCACAAGGTTCGATCTTAGGGCCTATCCTCTTTCTGTTGTACGTAAACGATATGCCCTCATCTATTAAAAATGGAAGAACAGTTCTGTTTGCCGATGACAATAATGTTCTTTGCAAAAAAGAAACAATAAATAGTACAATTTCAGACGTTTCAAATTGGTTTTGTAATAACAAATTAATAGTTAACGAAGGAAAAACGGTCTCAATGCAATTTTGCGTTTCAAATCGGCAATCGTATGCTCCATTGATAATGAACAATATGCAATTAGCTGATGTTAAGGTAACAAAATTTCTAGGTCTCTCAATTCAATCAAACCTCAAATGGAATGTACATATAACAGAATTAAACACTAAATTAAGCTCATTATGTTATGCATTCAGAATTCTTTCTAATTCTGTCAGCCTTCATGCAGCTCGTTGCGTGTATTTTGCCAATGTACATTCCCGCCTGAAATATGGCATAATATTCTGGGGAATCTCATCCTTTAGTGCCCAGACATTTAGATTGCAAAAGAAAATTATCCGAATAATGAAAAAATCGCATCCACGTGATCCGTGCAAGACTCTTTTCATTGAGCTTGGAATCTTACCATTGCCTTGCCTATTTATTTATGAGTCTGTAGTATTTGTCAAAACTGACTTACTAAACGGTGGGAACTTATTTTCATGTAATACTGATATTTATAGTTACAACATTCGACGTAGAAATCATGTTCATCAAGTGTCAGTATCAACAGCTCACTACAAGAAATCCACATACAATACATGTACGTTACTTTACAACGCATTGCCAGATGAAATTAAACAATTAAAATTGGTACACAAATTTAAGTTAAAAGTAAAATCTTTTCTGCTGCAAAACTGTTTCTATACAGTTAGAGACTATATTGACCGTCAAAAAGAAAAATAATGTTTTCTTTAACAAAACCAAGATATAGTATAATGAATTAGTTTACATTTGCATTGTATAATTTTTAAAAAATACTCAATATGCCTGTAACAAATAATGTAATTCAGCTCCCGGGACAATGACCCCCATCTCGATCGGTTTTTTTTTTTTTTTTTTTTTTTTTTTTAATTTGTTGCGTCTATTTTGACGCAACGCGTCTCTAAACCCCTTGGAGTGGCGTTGAGCGCTTCGCGCTTCTTGGAGTAATCCTCCTCTAATAGCGCTTGGAGTAATCCTCCGTTAGTATAGTCTGTCGCGTCTCGTCGCAGTCGGTTGTCAAGAGGACCGCCAGGTAGCATCTCCGCGTACGCGCCTCCTACCGCGCGCTCTGCGTCACTACCCAGCGGCCAGAATTAGGAAGGAATAAGGATACGGGTAGGGTTTAGGGCACTTCACAGGGGTTGGACTAGCCCTTGTGAAGCAGCCAAACTCGTTTTGTTGGAACAAATTTCACATGATATTCGACGGGAATCGAACCCGGATCTCAGTGGTGAAAGGCTTGCGACTTTGCAATGAGCCACGAGTTCAGCGATTCTTTTGTCCAGTTTCCCTGATCCATTGAGCAAATGCTGAGATGGCCCCTTGATTTGCTTCTGGACGTAAATGTAGCTTCACTATGCGCACGTTTTGTTGAACTTTCCTTTTGCTTGTAATAATAGTAGAGCTTAGGGTGAGTTTCTATTTTGTTTACAATACAGAAAAATTAAATCTGTTCGTTCCTTTACCGTTAAAAATAAGTTTTCTATAATTTGGCAACGGAAATATCTAGTTTTTGAAATGTTAATCTTTTGCTCTTTTAAATTTATTATTATTATTACTATTATTTTTTATCTTTCAACTATTAATAGTTAAATCGTTGGGAAGGGATTACCCCATACGTCACATACAGTTTTTGACTAAGTGAATGAATGAATGAATAAATAAATAAATAAATAAATAAATAAATAAATAAAACTACTTCTATGTAAAACTAATGTAAGTACAAGGCCTGATGATGGAGGTAAACCTTAACCTTTTACCTTCCAAACTTTTACCTCGCAGGCTTTTATTGTAGAGAGAGAGAATCGCATAAAGGTCCTACGTATGGTGGTTCTTGTATTTACGTTAGAAATAATATTGATTCTATCCCCTTGGCAGAATTAAATGTGTATTCCATTGAAAATATTTTCGAAATTTCTGTTGTACATCTTACTTCACTAAAAGTGATAATACTTTGCATTTACAGACCTCCAACAAAGAGAACTGCAGATTATATTTTGTTCTTAGAGAACCTGGAGATAACACTTAACAAAGTCAGCAATCGCTCTTTTGAATCCATTGTTGTATGCGGAGATTTTAACATTGATTTTCTGGTCGAATCTTGCGAGAAAGAAAAGTTTCTCAATTTAATTAATTCCTTCCATTTAGACATTACAATTAATGTACCTACACGAATCACACAAAATTCGATGAAGGCAATTGATCAAATTATAATTAACAAAACTACTACTCGATATGAAGTTGAAACAAAAGATTTAGGATACAGTGACCACGATGCACAAATTCTTACCATTATAAGAAATGCGATCACTGACACAATAAATAATACACGTAACACTAGATTGTTTACTAAAAGTAAAATTAAATTATTCATAGACAACTTGATGCAGGAGTCATGGGAAGCGGTTTATAATACTGTTGATACAAACGAGAAATATAATTCTTTTTTTTCAACTCTTTCAATTCATTTTAACACTTGCTTTCCTCTTCAAAAACGAAAATTAAATATTTCACGGAAAAGTAATTCTTGGATAACACAAGGGATTAGGACATCTTGTAAAAACAAGCGAATTCTTTCTTTCATTTCTAAACGTCATGACGTATCTCAAGATTTCCTTATCTACTTTAAAAAATACAAAACATTGTTACGAAAAGTCATAAGGCAGGCAAAAATCATGAAAAACGATCAGGATATTTTGAACTCAAATAATAAACAAAATCAATGTGGAATATAATAAAAAATACTACCAAATCAACTAGAAAACCCGTAGAGAATGTTGTTTTAAAATATAACGATATAAATGTCAACGATCCGGCAACAGTGGCTAGTCTCTTTAACCAATACTTTCGAGAATTGCTGCCGATCTCACTAAGGGTCTTCAGGCACAAAATTCAAAAACAGACAGTGCACCCAAAATTTTAGACACAATGTTCGTTTCCGAAACTTCTTCCTATGAAATTCTCAAAATAATTGGTAAACTAAAAAATAAATATTCGTCCGGTTTAGATGAATTCCCAGATTCTTTGTTAAAGACTTGTGCGTATGCCATTATACACCCGTTAACTCATATATTTAATGCATCTTTATGCACTGGAACGTTTCCAGATATTTTCAAAACAGCTAAAATTAAGCCGCTCTTCAAAAAAGGCAACAAAAATGAAATTCAAAATTATCGGCCATCTCTCTTCTATCAGTTTTTTCAAAAATATTAGAGAGACTTTTTTACGTACGAATGGAAACCTTTCTCACTAAACACGACGCACTTTCAGATTGCCAACATGGATTTAGAAAATCAAAATCAACGGAAACAGCTATATTTTCTTTTCTTAAAGATGTCGCCTCATCATTAGATCAAAACGAGGCACCTATTGGATTATTTTTAGATCTCTCTAAAGCTTTTGACATCATTGATCATGACATTTTACTTTCAAAATTACCTTCATATGGAATCCGTGGTATTGCTCTAGATTGGTTATGTTCGTACCTTAAACAACGATCTCAGAAAGTTGAAATACTTACTGGAATGATGGAACATTACGTACGCACCTTTCCGACTCTTTGCCCGTTGCATGTGGAGTTCCTCAAGGATCGATTTTAGGCCCTATTCTGTTCCTACTTTACGTAAACGATATGCCCTCGACGATTCGAAACGGAAGAACGGTTCTCTTTGCGGATGATACGAACATCCTTTGCAATAAAGAAACCGTAAATAGTACAATATCAGATGTTTCAAATTGGTTCCGAAATAACAAATTAATAGTAAACGAAAAGAAAACGGTTTTAATGCAGTTTTCCATTTCAAATAAACAATTCTGTGCTCCATTGAAAATGAACAGTGTACCATTGACTGATGTTAAGGCAACAAAATTTTTAGGTCTCTCAATTCAGTCAAACCTTAAATGGAACGTCCATTTAAATGAATTGAACACAAAATTAAGTTCATTATGCTACGCGTTCAGAATTCTTGCAAATTCAGTCAGCCTTCATACTGCTCGTTGTGTACACTTCGCGAATGTTCATTCCCGCCTGAGATATGGCATAATATTCTGGGGAAATACATCTTATAGCTCCCAGACTTTTAGATTACAAAAACGAATTGTACGAATAATAACCAAATCCCACCCACGTGATTCATGTAAGCCTCTCTTCATTAATCTAGGAATTCTACCATTACCGTGTCTTTTTATTTACGAATCAGTGGTTTTTGTAAAAAATGACTTGCTTAAGGGCGGGAATATATTTTCAGAAAATGCCGAAGTCTATTACTATAACACTCGACGTAGAAATCATATTCATCAGGCGACCGTATCAACAGCTCATTACAAAAAATTCACATACAATACATGTACATTATTTTACAACACTTTGCCAGATGACATTAAACGATTAAATTCAATAGAAAAGTTTAAATCCCAAGTGAAATCGTTTCTGCTGCATAACTGTTTCTATACTATTAGAGACTATACTGAGCATCACAAGAAAAGTAACATTAATTTTAACAATGATACATAATGCATTAATTACCATTTGGACTTTGTAAATGAGTATAAACAACCTGTAACAACTATTGTAACACATGTGACGTCGTGGGAATACACAATAATCACAGACACGAGCTTAAATGATAAATAAGTACAGGTTTATTCACAATATGTACAGTAATAATTGAAGTTACTCAGCTCTGGTAGATGTTTACTTCCCTGATCGCAGGAGCGATCCTTAAAAATGAATTGACTGACTTGTGGCCCGCGCCACTCCTCAGCGAGCCTCCCGCACACAGCAGACAGCTCCGGCGACCGCAGTCACCCGTGGATATAGTCCACAACGGCGTCCCAACACATGGGTTGCCGCACGAGCCTAGCTCGGCTCCGCACCGCCCTGGGCGCAACTTTTGTGCGTTCGCACGAGGGTTCCCACTCAGCTCAACAAACCCCGCCCCCGCACTCTGCGTTCGCTCTTATATAGCTACCACCCACGTGACCTGACGTCACTGGGTTTTGCACACGGCCCGCGCTCGTCGCTTTTGCCAGGCATTTTTGGACATCCATTTCCATGGATTCCAAGAATTTTGTCACGCGGCACGCGGCAAAAATGCGCTGTCCCGCATTTTGGGCGTCCCTTTCCCTAGCTCTTAGGATTTCTCAGAATACCTCGGCGTGTCACATCCTGCCTGGCCCCTGGCGTCTAATCCTCTGCCGCCGCACCATTGTGGTGCCCCGGCGGTTGCTAGCTGTAGCCCTACAATACGTTACACACAGCTTCCGGGTCAATGACCCCCATCTCGATCAGGTTTTTCGTCCAGTTTCCCTGATCCATTGAGCAAATGCTGAGATGGCCCCTTGTTTTGCTTCTGGACATAAATGTAACTTCATTTTCTGTGCACGTCTTCTAAAATTCAGTGGGAAATACAATTATTCAAATTATCGTTTCCATGTTGTCGCGGCAGGAAGTAATAAGAGCCAAAATTTATTGCTTATTTATCCTTGAAAATAGATTTTATTATATGGGAGTTTTTTTGTTTGTTTTTTCTCCCTTTCAAAATTCAAAATTTATTGCTTGTTTATCCTTGAAAATAGATTTTATTACATGGGAGTTTTTTGTTTTTTTTTCTCCCTTTCAAAAATTCAAAATTTAAGTAGTATATGACTTAGTGTAGGGATCACAGAATTTTGAAAATGTGCACACAATTCACATTTCCCCATAGCACGTCATACGCAGTTTTTAACTGTTTTTTTGACGTAAAATAAATAAATAAATAAATCTCCTGGAATTTGCCGTTCGTATGAACGGCACGTCAACGCAGAACGATGTCAGGGCAACAAAATTAAATTAAAATCAGAAAGGTTAAAACATATCTCATTGGTATGCCCAACGTGAGCGGATTAATTAGACAAGCAATATTGAAGTACATTACAACATTTCAATATTTTTGTTCGTTTCTTACATTTGAGCTTTCATTATAGGCTTACAAATTAATCTTTTAGAAATAATTTGAGATTCACAATCCATATTTTTTGTCCGAGTTGCGAGGAATGTATTTGCATTCTCAATGTATCGATGTATGATAATCTGTGTAAATTTGTATTACGTATGCGGCATTGCCATACAACGCAGCTTTATGACAGTTTCAGAAGTTATTCTGAGAATTTCATTGTTGGACAGCGACATGGATGGAAAAGAGAGAGAAGAGAAGGCTTCTTTATTTACATTAACGATAATTTTACATTTTTCTCTACGTTCTACATTATAAATTGTACATTCGACTTTATTAAAGTCGGGAATAATATACTTTATAGGCGGCAGAAATGAGAGAACTCCATTAAAGAGAAAAGTATAACTTATTATTACTACAAAAACCTTTTCCATAAATTATTAATTACCCTGTTCACAAACAAAATAAATTAAACTAATCGAGCATTTTACAGGATCACTACCTCAAAAAAGCGTCAAAATCTTTTAATGCAAATTCACGTTTCCCGCTTGGAAAGTTGATTTTTTCTTATTGGGCGGATTTAGAGCCTTCTAACGTCGGAAAGTAAGCAAAGGGAGGAAAATAATAAATCCAGTCCATATTTTTGAATTATCGAAGAAGATATCGCCTTTGTTAATTATCCTGCCCATTTTTACTTTCTCACTACTACTACCGTGGGAGAGAGAAAGTTATGTAATGCTGCGCGAAAAAACAGGCGAATTTTCAGCAGAAAAATTCTTATTACAGTGCCCTGGAAACGAAAAAGTGAATAAATACTGTAACAGCCCATATGTCGGTTCCATTGATTTTTGAGAAGCACCCGAGAACGTCGAGACACGACAAGATGCAATTACAGTGTTACCGAATTGCAAGAGATCGCGCCAGCAGTAAATGGTATCCCTTGCGAAAATTTATTTAAGTTTCTGAACGCACTCACGTAGAATGGAACTACAACCAATCAAAAATCACCGTTGAAAATATCAGCACTAGCGCAAAGTACCGCTACGAAAAGCTCTCTCTTTTGCTGCCGACCGCCGATCTGGACGCACCGAAGTTGTTCTTGTTAGACGGAGAGAAGAATTCGCCGTATTTCGACGATAAGAAGTTTGAAAAAGGTAATTCATCTCATCATGTTAAAATAACGATACCATGTATGAGAGGATTGAGAATTTTAAATCATGAATATTCTGATAAATTCACGTGAACGCATTACATAGAAATATACTATTTTTCTATCAACGAGGAAATAATATATTTCAACGTTCAAGAACGTATACTGAAGTAGAAAGCATGTGCTATAGGAAATGTTTCTTTCTATTTACAGCTTTTTTTTTATCTTTCGTCTTGACTTACCACCAGAGGCGTATCTAGGGTATGGCAGACATGGCACGTGCCATGGGCGCCACTCACAAAGGGCGCAATTTAGCATTCGGCTTTGAAGGAAAAAAGTTACAAATTAATTTAAAAAAGAAAAAAAATTCAATTAGAGAATTAAATTTTTACACAAATGATAAAATAAAATAAACTTTTCTATAGGACGCATACAATTTCTTTTTCACGGCTAAGAGTGCGGCAAAAAGTGGAACTATTCGTCCACTTTTCGCCCCTCTCCGTGCCATGAAAACTAACTTACAAAGGCTTGGGCGCCGGTGGCGCCCTCGCGAGAAATATACTATTATTGAGAACAGCTTTTTTTTAATGAAGCCGTATTTTGACTACAGATTTCGTGGCATAAAATTAATAGCATTTTTTGACAAGTCAAATATTTTCCACGACTATTAATGGTTTTCTTTATTGTGAAAGCGTTATAAACTCAAGTATACCCCGAAGGAAACGCAACACCTCTCATATTGGCTTTTCCGAGGAAGCACTTCGACCGAAGACCAAGGCGATGATTATCTTATTATCGGTGCGCATTATCTTATTGTCGGTTCGGTCAAGATATTCTTGTAAATCTGTTTGACGTACACGTATAAAGTGGAATCAGACTAGTTGTTGATTTACTTCCACCCAGTGCTAACTTTTGTGAATCTAACAATTGTTTTTACAACATTCTAACATTTGTGAGTTCTTCGCTATAAGACCACCAAAAAATCCTTTTTCCAAGTGTTACGACATAATTGAACTTAGACGTTACAACTAGTGCTATATCAAAAAGTGTGATATAAAAATTCTGAATGTGTTGTCAAGAATAGTTAAAAGCTAAAGGTATAGTTAAATCTAGTTAAATAAGTTTCGATTTAAAATATAAGCGAATTATAATGTATATTTAGTTTAGTTTACTTACATGCCCTACGATTTTAGTACATTCACAGTGAAGCGTTCCATCACAAATAAAAAGGAATCTGTCAGATTCCGCGCTTCTTCTTCTTTCCGCGCTATGGAGAATGATCGAATGATTGTTCGAATGAATGATCGATTCCGTATGGGATCGAATGATTGTTTGCTAGGAATAAAGTAAGGACCGGCGACGATTATTTTCGTAAGAACCCAACCGGCAGAGCTAGTAGGATAATTATTTCCCTTTAGATGTGTTTGCGGGAAATTTAAAATCGCAACCCTTTCCTGGCGCCCAAAAATGATATAAATTCGGAAACCGGCAGCAGAAATAATTTAACAGAAACGGAGAGCGTTTCATATTGTATAAAATTCGAAGGACTGTGGTAGCGATTCACCAGAGGACGTGTTCGCCAAGCAAGGGGTTGCCACGACTGAAAGGATCTGAGTCGCCGTCACCGCTCTAAGCTGTGGAAATATTTCTTCGAGACGACGTGTCGTGAGTCAGAAAACTTCACTAGAAATTCTCAAAAAAACTGTTTAAAGAAGCGAGAATTATTCTACAGAGATAGAATTCACCTCACAGACGTAGATAGTCGAGTAATTACATTAAAATCATTTAAACGTAATCTTTTACAATATTGCAGTCGTAAAAGGAAGCCAAATAGCTAATTCATGTAAAGAATTGTAAAAACCTATTTTTTTCATTTTTCTATTAACGATAATATTCGTTCTTTTAGTGTGTGTTTTCAATTTATCGTTTAATCGTTTTCAAATTGTTCAAAACTATCCATGGGAAATATTTGAAGACAATATTTGGAACCATTTTAGAGAAAATGGCGTTTGATCGTTTCTAAAAATGCGGAATTTTGAGCCCATTTTGAAAGAAAACTGTTGAGTTTTCGATAAACTTTATATGACAATATTTGAAGCACATGCACTAAGAAATATAAAAATGTGAAGAAATCACCTGTAATGTAAATATTACCTACGTGAGACGAAAGAAAAAAATACGTTTTTGTAATTATTGAAAAAACAAAAGAATAGAACAATACGGCGTTTATGTCATCTTATAGGGCACATGTGGCAACCCTAGCAAAAATTTAAAGAAAAAATTTGGAGCCGTTTTTCAGAAAATTTTGTTTTTGTTATTTTTTAAAATTTCAAATATTGCAAAGCACTATTGCACGAAAACTACTAACATTTTCAAAAACATGTACATGACCTTAATAAAAGTACTATTGATGGACAACAAATTTCAATTCAGGGAAAAATCTGTCTTCAATTTTATAGTTGTAGGAAGACGCCGAAGAAGTTCAACCTTTTGCAGTTTTCGAAAATTTAATGAAAATCGGACCTACGCCATCTTTTTAAGGGTATTTTATTTTATTGTTACAAAAGAAGTAAAGAAAAAATTTGGAGCCGTTTTTGAGAAAATGTTGTAAGTGTCCGAGGTGGCTTCATGTAAAGTACCCCCAAATTTTAAAGAATGTTTTTCAAAATTTTAAAGCTTCATCTAGAGCCAGATCGACAGGGGATTCTTTAATTTGGAAAAGATCGTACGTGAGATTTAGGCGCTAGCTACAGACGGACAGACACACGAACGGACGGATGTTTTGAAAAGAACAACATTTTCGGTACCAGGGGATCCCAAAATGTGTATTTGCGTTGAAATCTTGAACTCGATTTTCCGTAGCATTGCATAACTCATATTACTCCCGTATATACGTATGTATACGAGAAAGTAACCGGGAGCGGTAGCTCTGTGCATCAACTTATGTCACTGCAGCCCCTCAGACCGGGAGGTCCTAGGTTCGAGTCCTGACGACGGCAGGATTATCGACACTAGCTTTTCAGCTAGGTCGAATTCAGTCGCTGTCTGGAGGAGAATTCTAGCGGCCGGCCGCTCTGATCGGTAGTTTTCCGTGGTTGCTCCGATCAACACCAGGCGGATGCCGGAGCAGTACCCTACAAAACGGGCCACGGACCGCGCGCGATCTGTCCTTCCTCTTCCTTGTCCTATCCTCTCCCCTTACACACACACTTACACTAACATGCACTACACTACCACATATTCAGGGAGACCGGTCGAGAGCTTAGAGCTTGTCCCGGGTGGGGCGGTGGCCCGCTGGTAGGAGAGTCCTGGTTAGGGGGAAACCCTACTTGCTGACGGTAGATCTGCGCCGGATCTCGCCACCCAGCGGGGAAAGTTCACCGCCATCTCCCGAGAAAAACACGCACTACACTAACGGGACTAATGACCAAAGCAGTTGACGCGCCCAGAAACACGAAAAAATCAGTCAATCAACGAGAAACTACAGAATGTCACACTTTCTCGTAGTAAAGTGTTCTTATTTCCTTGGCGTGGAGTACTGGTCACTATACAGTCTTGCCCCTCCTTGCCTGCTGCTACCTATCGCCGTCCGAAGTACAGCTTTTTGATATTTTCTCAACTTTGCTGTTTCCAAATAGTAGAACGGAAATATTATTTTAAGAATATTAAAGAAAGCTAATACCTCGCCTTAAATTGCAATTTTCATTGAAAAATTTGGAGACCTTTTAAAGAAAATTACGTTAAGAGTTACTGTAAATGCGAAATTTGAAGCTCTTTTTCACAAGGATCTATTGAGTTTTCGAAAAACTTCATTTAAAGTCATTGAAAGCACTTCCACTCACAAATCCAATAATGCATACAAATTTATTGAAATGTGCGTATAAACGGCGTGAGAGATATTTAAAAAATTCCATTTGTGAAATTAAAAAAAATAAAAGCGTAAACCAAAATGAACTTTATGTCATATAAAACAGTGCCTTTAACACTATCCCTTGTAAACGTTTGAAGAAAACATTTGGAGCCATTTTTGAGAAAATGGCTTTTGAACGCTTCTGAAGATGCGGAATTTTGAGTTCATTTTTATAGGAAACTGTTGTTTTTTGAAAAAATTTATTTGACATTATATAAAGCACATGTACTCATAAACGTAATTTTGTGACGGAATTGCCTCTGAAGTAAGTACTACTGACGTAAGAGACAAGTAAAAAAAATTACATTTATGTAATTTTTGAAAAAACAAAAGAATAGAGCAATATCGCGTTTATGTTATCGTATAGGGTTTTTTGGCAATAACTGTACAAAAAATTTAAAGAAAAAAATTTGGAGTCGTTTTTTAGCAAATCTTGTTTTTGTATTTTTTTAAACTATTGCACGAAAACTAATAATTGTTTTTTAAAAAACCGTTACCGTTATAAAAGAACTATTTATGCACAACAAATTCCATTTGAAAGAAAAACCTATCTTCATTCTTGCAGTTGTAGGAAGACTCCGAACAAATTCATATTTTGGCAATTTTCAAAACATCAGAGTTAACCGTGAAAATCGGACCTATGCTATGTTTATAAGTGTATTTTACTGTATTCTTACAAGAAATTTAAAGAAAAAAATTGGAGAAGTAGTTGAGAAAATTTTGAAAATGTTCCTAAGGTTCCATGTAACGTACCTCCAAATTTTAAAGAATGTTTTTTAAAATCTCAAAGCTCTAAGTAGAGCCAGATGGACCGGGGTTTCTTCAATTTGGAGTAGATCGTACGTGTGGTTTAGGCGCTAGCAGTGTTCACAGACGGAGGGACAGACAGACGTTTTGAAAAAAACACATTTTCGGTATCAGGGACCCCAAAACGTGTATTTACGTTGAAATTTGAAAATCGATTTTCCGCAGCATCACATAACTTTTCTCTATACTATGTATATTGCTGCCGTATATACATAAATAGGATTTCGGATCTTTTATTGGGGAGGCAAAGGGTCTCCCGGCATAAAATAATAAAAAGATCCCCTAAACCACATGACATTTGAGTAATTACACTGTAACTATCATTAAAATAATATTTTTGAAAGTTTTCTTGGCCGCGTCCCACCATTCACACTCCTCTACAGCCATAAACGTGTTTTTTTAAATTTTAATTCTTTCGTCACTTTAACACTATTTTATCTGATTGAAAAATATGAAAAATAAGAAAATAATTTATACCACCATAAAACATTTTTACTTTCTCGCTACAGCTTACGCAGAAGAGCGTCCGTCTGTCTAGTGCATGTGAACAAACCTAGCGCCTAATCCATGCGTAGGATTTTCTCCAAATTGAAGAAATCCCAGTCGTTTTTGCGTGAGCCGAAGCTCTGCGATTTTGAAAAACATTCTGTTATAGTTTCAATGCTGCACCAAAAATCGGCGATTTTCGGCAGAAACGCTCTTATTTCCAGACACTAATAAGGAAAAATTGCATAAATACAGTTGCTAAATTTAGAAGAAAATCGTCTAACATGCGGTGTAGCCAGAATCCATGTTTTGTAGGTCCTTGTTATCGAAAAAGCAATTGGCAGCAAAAGGTTCGTCTGTCCTTCCGTCTGGTGTATGAACAACACTAGCGCTCAAAACCATTCATAGGATTTTCTCCAAATTGAAGAAAAACCCGCCGATCTGGCCTGAGTAAAAGCTCTGCGATTTTGATAACCATTAAATTTTGGGTGTACTTTACATGAAGCCCTTGCAACATTTTCGAAATTTTTTCAAAAATGCCTCCAATTTCTATCGTTAAATTTCTTGTAAAAATAGAGTAAACTACACTTATGAAGGTGGCGTAGGTCCAATTTTCATTCTTAACTCTGAATCTTCCATAATTGCAAAACTTCGATTTTTTTCGGCGGCTTCCTACAACTGCAAAACTGATAGAGATTTTTCTTCAAATGAAATTTGTTGTCATTAATTAGTTCTTTCTTTAAGGTCATGTAATTTTTTTGAAACTTTTAGTAGTTTTCGCGCAACAATGCGTGCGATATGTGCAATTTTTTGAAACAACAAAAAAAGAGTTTCTCAAAAACGGAGCCAAATTTTTTCTTCAAACTTTTGGTTCTAATAGTGATAGTTGCACTGATTAAGATGACATAAAAGTCATTTTGCAGCTTCTTTTGTTTGTTTGTTTGTTGTTTTTTTCACAAATTACCCGAATGTAATTTTTTTAATATCATTCATGTCTTTAATATGCATATTCTCAGCGACTTGTATACATCATTGTATTTGTGAGTGGAAGATCTTCAAATGAAGTTTTTTAAAAGTTCAAAAGATTTCTGTGAAAATGAATGTCAAATTTCGCATTCTCAGTAACGCCTAAACGCCATTTTCTTAAAACCAGCTTCAAAGTTTTCAATAAATTTTCCTTAAAGGACGAGATTTTACTCTTCTTCAATATTCTTAAAGTAATATTTTGTATCTACCATTAAGAAACCGAAGAATTGAGAAATTGTTTTAAAAAAGGTACGAGTAAGCCCTCGTACTTTGGGCGGCGACAGATTGCGTCTGACAAGAGGAATGGACACAAGATCGCGAAGCTGGTCCACACCAAAGAAATTAGAAAACTAACTAGTACGAGAAAGTTTGTGCTATTTTGAAGTACCACTAGTTGTGATTGCTGAGCTGTAGTTAAAAAACATTGAAAATGCAACAGCTCTGTGCATTTATTTTAGTGTTTATTATAAATATGTAATGAAAATTGTTCTGTTGTCCAAAAAACTTGGTCTAACTCACTATACGTTTACGCTAGAACTGCTGGATCACGGAAAAGTTAGTCAGTAGGTGAGTTTTTTGATTCCGTACGTCTCTCAGCGTTGACAAATTTCTTCATTTTTTGAAGGTCTGTTAAAGAAAATCAATTTATAACATGGACAACAGCCTAAACTTTTCAGTTTGCCGACTACGCTTCCATAGATTACAAGGAATGCTGAAACAAAATCGCATGATTTTTATGGCACCGCAGACCGACGAAACGTTGTTTCGTGAGAAGCACCTATTTCTCATCATTTGAAATATTTAAGAACGCTAGGACATTTGTAATGGAAATAATTTCTTTAATCATAATATATGTTAATTCGAGTGTTTGACTCATGATTTTTGGCACGAATATGTAAAATTTCTAAGTAAATAACGTTTAAAAGCAATATAATTGAAAGATGATTTATTAATACGGGATATTCACAGTAACGATGAAAATTATCCAGCACGTTTTATAATACGGAATTAATGTTCACTAATTTATTAATGTATCTTATTAGCTCGGCTTAGTAAAATTATTGTTCGCTTAATTATTATTAAATTTCTTCTCAAAATATAGAAAAAATAAATCGTTTATGATATAAATTCGCAAAATAAAATGTTTCACGAATGTAAGATTCGCGAAATGAAATGTTTAAAAAAAAATGCCTTAACATTGTGCGGGGTCAGTTGCTCCCCCTTGCCCCCCCCCTGAATCCCGCCTCTGCGTATACGTATGTATACGAGAAAGTAAAAATCCTCTAACTCGTGGTGTAGCTAGAATCTCTGTTTTGTGGGTCCTTTATGCCGAAAAACCAATTGAAAGCAAAACGTCCGTACGTCTGTCTGCCCCTAAATCCAGTCCACACCAAAGAAATTAGAAAAAATTGCTACGAGAAAGTCTATGCCATTCTGTAGCATCTCTAGTTTCCCTTAGTTTAGCAACTGGATTTATCTGGGCACAAGCGATGAATCTTTTCTGCCAAAAATCCGCTGTTTTTTCGTATATACATATACATATACATATATGTACATATTTTACTATTTTATTTACAATAAATTCCGTTCCCTAGTTATTATGAATGGGTATGAGCTAACCACCGCAGGTATAATGAGAATAATTTAGTGA
Organism: Teleogryllus occipitalis; assembly: GCA_011170035.1. Classification (NCBI taxonomy): domain Eukaryota; kingdom Metazoa; phylum Arthropoda; class Insecta; order Orthoptera; family Gryllidae; genus Teleogryllus; species Teleogryllus occipitalis. Next base: position 26,257 of record BLKR01000431.1, on the reverse strand, counting down.
GAACAAGATTAAGTATATCTCATTGGCTTGCCCAACGAGGGACATCAACATTAAATTACAATCAGTTCGATATAAAGCATATCTCACTGTCGAAAATCGATTCTCACCAAAATTGATATTTCCCAATCCATTTGGTTGAAGACAAGGTCCCTTGAATTTAAAAACCAATATTTTAATTTGTTGGGGGGGGGGAGTATTTACATGAAGCCCCTAGGATATTTTCAAAAAATGGCAAATTGTTTCATTGAATTTTGTTGTCAGATTGCATAATAGACGCTTAACAGAAGTGTGCGAGTCTCACGTTCTTTAAAAACCCTGATTTTTCAAAACTTTCAAAAGTTCAAATTTTTTTCGGCGTCTTCCTACAACTACAATTATGAAAATAGACTTTTTTCTTTATGTGTACTGTGAAAATGTGTTCTTCAGTACCAGATCTTCAAATAAGGCAATGTTTCGAAAATGAATATTTTTTGTCTTAACTTTGCGTGAAGCATAAGCAATTTTAAAATTTTAAACAATCGCTTCAGCAACGGTTCCAAAAGCGTTTCTTTCATTTTTTCACGTATGTAACATAGAACGGTAAAGAATGTGGCGCATGTCTCACTTTCGGCGCACACTCTTTATTTTAGAAAGTTGGACAAAAATTCGAAATGGTAAATTCGAATTTCCCGCGCGTTCCCGTTCGCAAAATAACTTTCGCAAAACGGCAACACACAGCTTTACGCTCTCGTATGGTATTATAGGGAAAGGGAACATCGATTTCAAGATTTCTACACTCCTGGGGAGAAATACACGTTTTGGGGTCCCCCGATACCAAAAAGTGTGTTTAAAATGTTTTCTTTTCAAAACGTCCGTCTGTCGCCTGTGAACAACACCAGTGCTTAAACTATGCGTAGGATGTTTTCCAAAGTGAATACTCCTCAGTCAATCTGCCATCACCCAAAGCTCTGTGATTTTGGATAACATTTTTTAATTTTTGGGGTTACGTGAAATCCCTGGGACTCAAAATATCCTCAAAAATGCCTCCAAATGTTTTATTTAAATTTTTGTAAGAAGAGAGCAAAATACCTTTATGATGACATAGGTACGATTTTCACTGTTAACTCCGAATTTTTGAAAATTACAAAAGTGAAAATTTTCGGCATCTCCTTACAACTACAAAATTGAAGATAGAGATTCTTCCTTCAAATGAAATTTTTTCTTCATAACTAGTTCTTTTATTTAAGTCTTATAAGTTTGTAAAAATATTTTAATTGTTTACGCACAGTTTTCCTTCAAACACAATATTTAAAAATATCAAAAACAAGACTCTCAAAAACTACTTGTGATTCACTAAATCAAAGATTTTTAAATAAAACTAAACTCACATACAAACTTCATCTTCTGGTAACTAGTGTCTTGTCTTAGGCACGCCCAAAGTGTGAAGGTCTAACTCAGTGTTGTAGCGCAAAACCACCTACACATATGAAAATTGAGAGAACCAACAAGCACATTCCAATAAAACCAAGATCAGTTCTCTCTATTTTCTAATTTGAATATCTGACTTGTTTGGAAAACTATGATTCAGTTTTTAAGAATATTTATTTATTACACGGCAACGTTTATAAATGTATATTTGATGTAATAAATTAGTATGGAATGTGTGTTTAATTATTTAATATATTGTAGTTTGTACCCGTTGGTACTCTCCAATTTCCTACTCGAATGTCGTACGTGTTTGCCCAAATGAAGTTTTTAAAATTAGTTATTTCATAAATGTCAAGAGCAATTAATTCCCGTTTAGAGTTTAGTTATCAGTATCAAATACCTGTTAAATTATGATTTTGGTTTTATTTGATTGTGCTCGTTGGTTTTCTCTATTTTCGGAAATGAATATCTGGCATAGTTGAATAACTCTGATTCAGTTTTTAACAATATTTATTTCATACACGGTAACTTTTATAAATTAATTTTTGGGGTAATAATTCAGTATTAAATGTGTATTTAATTATTTAATAGGTTTTAGTACTATAGTAGTAGTATTATTTAATATATTTTAGTACTTTAGTATTATTTAGTAGTTTTATTTAATAGGTTTTTGTTTGTACCCATTGGTATTCCTTTTCGAATGTCGTACGTGGTTGCATAACTATGAAGTGTTTAAAATTAGTTATTTCATAAATGGCAAGCGCAATTAATTTCTGTTTAGAGTAATAAATTAGTATAACATGTCTGTTAAATTATGATCTTGGTTTTATTTGATTCGGATGTTCGAATATTTACTCTATTTTCGGTGTTGCGTCGTGCCGTTTTCCGCCCGAAAATACATAGCAATTAATTCCAAATTGTAGTAATTAATTAGCAATAAATCATTCCTGGGTTTCTATCGAGCTACGATTGGAATTTAACTTATGTGTGTGCCGGTGACGCGTCGAACCAGCTCACACCAGTTTTCGTCCCGAAAATCCGTGGCAATTAATTCCAAATTGTGGCAATTAATGGGCAATTAATTAGCAATAAATGATTTGACATGTTTCGTTGTGATGTGCTGACTTGGCTGTTCCAGCTTGACGCACCTAGCTGCTTCTCTTTTCAAAGCCAAACATGTTTGGGAAAGTAGTGCAAGCAAGCGCCGTAAGGTGGCTGCACAAGCTTCAAGATGCTACCAACGTTATTCGTTTTGCGTGGTTTAACAGCAGTCGCCACAACTATTTCACTCTTAGCAGTCGGCCATGTTAGGTTGCTGGTCATGGGCCTGTTATTTTTTAACTATTATATTATATTTTTTAACAGATATTATAAGTCAACTGTTATTGATAACTAGGGAGCGGATTTTCATGTAAAGACATATTTTTACAAGGACAATATACCTGAATTCACTAATATTTTTTAGACTGAACACGACATTCTGATCTAATTAGAACCATTTTTATTTGACATATTTTTACTTTTTTGTATAATTACATATTTTTACATATTTTATCTATTGCTACATATTTCGTTACATTTCAATATATTTATAGGTCGAAAATGAACTTTTCACATGTGATGTTCGAAATGTATGTTACTTGAAAACTTTGTTACTGAAATACTTAAAAAAAACACGCAATGCGCTTGTATTAACGCTGGTCCATCGCTATTAATTATCAAACTTACCTTCCCCTGCCCCAACCTGCTTCTTGGAAACCGCGTAATCGGGATCAAGGATGTGCGGATGTAGAATGTGAAGCAGAAGGAACTTCAACCACCTGCTTACTGGTGTTTCTTAGACCCCATGCGTAACTAGATAAAAAAATTCCTGATCATTGTCTTATCCTTTTTCTGGAATGGGGGGGGGCGTACGCTCCCTTTACCTCCCTCTTCTATCACAGGCTACACGGTCCTATTCACTTGAGCGCCGGCTCCTCGTAAACAACATTGTAAATATTACGAAAGTATTATATGTTTCGGATGAAACTAGTGAGTAATTGCAAATAAAAGTATCCAAAGTTTTTGATGACAATCATTTATTTCAACAATTACACAACGTTTCGTAACTCGTTTTGTTACATCATCAGGTGCTGACCATAGTGAATGGAACGCTATCCCATTCAATTATCTCACCAGCAGAACATTCAAGGAAACATTATGAAAAACCTCGCACTCACTCAGTTGATACCACATAACTCCAACGTTGTGTAATTGTTGAAATAAATGATTGTCATAAAAAAACTTTGGATACTTTTATTTGTAAACATATATTGACAATCAAGAAGAAATATTGATTTAGTGAGTAATTGCTTCTGTAGATGTAGAACTTCCTTTCAGCCTCTCTGAATCCATGTTAAGATCTGATCGGCAACTTACTCTGCTCTGAAAACGCTTGAAGAATGGAATTATAAACATTATAACGAATTTTTATTTCACATATTTCCTATTTTTTCTTACATACTTTTGAAAAAAAAAACAAGTACATATATATGTACATATTTTGCTTTTTTTATTACAATAAATTCCGTTCCCTACTAATTACTGTGCACAACGAGAACACGGAACAATTTCTATGAGTGTTCGCAATTGGGTGCTACATTAAATCAATTTTCAGCTTTCATAAATAATTATTTACAAAAGACAGAGTTTTCGCGAAGACCGGATTGTATATTCTCATTTATACGTATACACGAATAAATACTACAACTTTTCTCTAGTCTGAAACATCTACAGAAGTGAGAGCGTAGGCTTCTGCTGCCGGAGTTAGTACCTATTTAGCTGTCCGGGAGATGCGATGTCCTAGGTAGTTACCAACGTTTCAGGTGCCATTCTGTAACCTTGTGTGACGTACTGGGAATTAATAACACAGACGACTGTTTCTAAAATTTAAAAAAAAATATACATATATTTACCCACTAATTTATAGAAGGATTTTCCTAAGGATGAACCAAAGTGACAGTTCGCGTAACAAGTGAACATCACATGTAATTCAGAGAAGTATCCCTCCGCCGCGACAGCTGTTCAGCCACGCCTCTTCATAAAGTCTTAGGTTATGGATCCTGTGAAAACTTCCCTATAAAGAAATCTAAGAGTTTTGCTGAGATATATGCACGTACGCGAGTCCGGGAAATAATTATATTTAATTACGTTTGTGGAAAATCTCTTAACATGCTCTCACAATCAGTAAAAGAAAACTGCCACGAATGTAAATAGAAAGCTCTCAATTGCAGCTCGACACAACAGCACAATAGACGGAAACACGTGCAACAGTACGGATCTCGGTTTTAAAAGTAACATAATATTTATCCCACAAAAAGTAAATTCAATGTAATGTTAATAGAAAAAAGAATTTTTACAGAAGAGCACATTACATCGCACTTCCCAATTTCAATTATTTCTCAAAGCGCACTATATTTTCGACGGACGAGTACATCACAAAAGGAAGCGTCGAAGCCATTTACAAGTTAGCCAACTGCAAACGAACGAATGCAGAAATGGAGTCTAATGGGCTCGAGGACACAACGACCACAGAACCTTCCGTTATATTGCCAGCACTAGCTGTCACTTTGGCTCATCCTTAGGAAAATCCTTCTATACAAGTTGAATTTACTGAACGAAATATATTTGGCAACCTTTCTATTCCCTTAGCCGCGAAACCCCGCGACCGTCCCCAGGCCTAGCCCAGGACCACTGCTCTAAAGCAGGCAAGCAACGCCTGGTGCGAAGCTGTCGGACACTGAGTCCTTTAACAACCGTTATCACATGGCCTGGCGCCAAACCGGTCTTCGCTTGGAAGGTCGCAGGCTAGGATAGCACCGAAGATATCACTCAGTCTTTCGACCCTCTACATATCTCACGTGGGCACCGTTGATGCAGCCTTAAGTACCCTGAGGGCTCGCCCCTCCCCTCGGCGCTACAATGCCGGCGGGCGTCACGAAGGCTCGGCTTTCTCTAGGTTCTTGCGACATCGTCCCTGCCTCGCACCCTAACCTTTCTCTATAGTTATTTTCGAGCGGGGCTTCCCTGCCCCATCCCCTTGGCCTATTTAGCGCGTCCTCACCCCGGCGCGTGCCAACCGCCCCAACCCGCATCCGGCTTAATCGTGGGGGTGTAACGGTTTTTCCGGGCCCGGCTCGCTGCACGACGCCACACTTGCTCCTGGAGGAAGGTCGCAGGTGCCTAGAACGTGACGTCTACCGGACAGCCAAGTACTTGACTACAAAAGCCTTATCTATATATTTAAAAAAATAAGGTATTCTGCCATGGCTTCGTTTAGAGCTTCTACTGAACCGATTGTTGTATTTTTTCTTTTAAATGAAAGCATATGATCCCTAGATGTGTTATCAGATATTGTTTGTGTTGATTCACCAACATTTACGGTTTAAATTAATTAATTAAATCATTCTTCAATAGTACGCTTATCAATAGTCAATTGTTTTCTTTCAAAGGGTGGCAGTTTGATGTTTTGTGGGTGATCAAAGGGTGGCACGCTGCTTGATGTTTTGTTTTGATTGTTGAGATTTGTTTACAATTCGTCAAAGTTTTGTTTCAGCGTAATAATTGCATTGTGGTGTTGACTGCACGTATTTGCTTCTGTGGTGTATTTTGTAGAGAACATTCGCACAGTGGGTTTTGCTCGGTTGTAATACTTTAGTGAAGTTGTTTACAGGTTATGTCGAATTCCGAATCGTTGTCCACGCGCCCCAAAAGACGCAAACGTACATTAACTGAACGCAGGGAAAGAGAAAGTCAGCGTAGGTGTCGTGACAGTGAGGTCGTTTCGTTTTCTATTGGGTCATTGTCTATAAGATGTCAGTTTTGTTCTGCTTTGTACTTTTCACGTGAGAGAAATTCTGCAAACGATTTACTTTGTGTTGCTTAAATGGGAAAATAAGTATACCTTCGAGCAATATGCCAGAAGAAATCAAACAGTTGTTTATAGGAGATGATGACACATCAAAAAACTTTAGAAATAATATCCTTCAGTATAATAGTGCTATATCTTTTGTGCCGATATTGCATTGTCACCTGGTCATGGGCCATACGTGTTCAAAATTTTGGAAACTCATCACAGAATATCTTCGTTATACCCTGAAGATCCAAACAATGCAATGTATTGTGAACATTAGTCTGGGTACAGTATTTTACATTTATCTCAGATCTCACCGTCAAATTTTGACGGGTTCTCACTAGTTTTTTTAAAATATGGCACAGCTATTAAAAAAATGCGAAATAAATCACTAGTGTTCAGAGATGAAGTTTTAAGATTTATTCATGCCTGGGCCGTCGTTCTAAGTTACAATAATAGGTCTGGCAAATCCGGGTTCACCATGTTCACCATCATTTTCTGCATGTCCCCCCACTTATCCTTCAACTGTGACCGAATTATTTTCTCATAAACTGCCAAAAACTATCGTCTTTCCCTAGCGTATGATATACTTATGCAGAGAATTAGAAAGATTAAAAAAATGATAGTTTGTAACTACATTCCAAACTCAAAATATTACTGGGTGCTACAAACAATGTATACAAATGTATAATACACATTAAAATAAATGCACTGAACTGTCGCAGTCATTTTCAAAGTATATTTAAAGCCAAGAAGATTTAAAGGTGGGAAAATGGTTTTAATTTTTTAACTGCAGCCCAGCGGTCGAAATAATCTGAAAACAATTCACAACAATTTGCGTTTAAGAAGAAAGTTTGAGATTTTTTTCGGGCCTGTTTCTTGATTTAAAGAGACAATAAAAATTATTTTTTGTTACTTTTTCAAAAATTTGTATTTTTGTTTGTGTTTGAGTTTGGGTCTGCGAAAATATCAAAAAATATTTTTCTGATAGTATAAATTGTTTTCTTATTTATCATATTTTTCAGTCAGATAAAATAGTGTTATCTTGCCGAAAAAATTAAAATTAAAAAACACGTCTTTGGCTGTAGAGGGTTAAGGGTGGTGGGACGGGGACTAAGAAACCTTTCAAAAAAATTATTTTTCTGTTAGAATTATGTTGAGGATATATACTACTCAGACCTTACACTGCGACTGAATATGCTGCTGCTGTTGTGTAGACACGGTTGGGATGGAGACCGTGAATGTTTATTGTTTTTACTGTATGTGGCTAAGAGGCCTTGCCTTGCTATGTAATGAATTCAAGTCGTTTATTCAAGTAGTCATTCTTTGCCGAATGGGCGAAGAAGATGACGTACGAGAGCATTTAAGAAGATTCATTGACGCTGTCGACAAATTAAAGGACATGGAGGTAAATATTAACGATGACCTGTTGTCCATATTACTGTTGTATAGCCTGCCGTATAGCTACGAGAACTTCCGGTGTGCAATAGAGTCGCGAGACGAAATACCAAAGCCAAACGCTCTTCGAATAAAGATAGTAGAGGAAAGCGACGCCAGAAGATCTAGCAATCAAGAAGCATCGCAGAACGCTTTAGCGGCGTACAAGAAGCCAACTCCTCTACGAAAGAAAAGTTCTTCAGTGTACACAAACGACAAAAATCGAAGAACAAATAATGGAAACGAAGTTATAACTTGTTTTAAATGTAAAAAGCCAGGTCATATAGCCAGGAATTGTCGTTCCGGTCTGAAGTTGAACCAGAGCAACGCAAATGTGAGCAACGCGAATTCGTCCCTGCATGTTACAACAGATGTTGCACCATGTTACTTTGCTGATCCAGCGACCAGCGAAGGAAGCGTGTGGTGTCTGGATAGTGGATGCTCTTCCAATATGAGCAATAACCTCTCCAGATTCACCGCAGTGGATTCACAGTTTTCGGAAACTCTGAGGTTAGCCGACGACTCGTCAGCTACTATCGAAGCGAAAGGTATTGTAAAAATTTCCACGCAAGTGGACAGGCGCGTCAAAGCTAACGATCTGCGAGATACTTTGTACGTACCAAAGTTACGGACAAATTTGCTTTCAGTAAGCAAGATTGTTGATAAAGGCCATACAGTTGTTTTTAATAAATCTTCCGCACGGGTTTTAAATGCAAAAAAGAAAATTTTATTAATCGCCGAAAGAAAGAATGGTCAAAGAATGGTTATGTACGATAATCACTATTAAATGAAATGTCATACAAGGGGATAGAGCAAACAGAGCTCAACAAATCTAAGACAGGTTGTTCACTGTATGACTGGCATGTCCGCTTGGGACATTTAAACATTAAAGCCCTCCGGGAAGCTTTGAAGAATGGTACATTATGCGGAATGCTAGTTGATGATCCCGATTCTTCTTTCAACTGTAGTACCTGCTTAGAAGCTAAGATGACTCGAAAGCCATTTACAGGGAAATCAGTTAGAAAGACGTCAATTGGAGAATTAATTCACAGTGATGTCTGCGGTCCAATGCGAGTGTTATCGAATGGCGGTGCACGATACATCGTCACTTTCATAGATGATGCAAGTCGATGGTGCGAGGTAGCAGTTATTAAATACAAGAATCAAGTATTTAGTAAATTCAAGGAATTTGTGCAAATGATGCAAACTCAAAAAGGCATAAAAATTAAAGCATTCCAATCTGACAATGGGACAGAATTTTTAAATAGGAAGTTCGAAGATTTTTTGAGAAACGCCGGAATCAAACATCAACTCACCGTTCCCGGGAACCCAGAGCTAAATGGGATAGCAGAAAGGAAGGTACGCTGATGGAAACGGCGAGATGCTTTTCGATACAATCGGGTCTTCCAGACAGCTTTTGGGCCGAAGCTGTCACTACCGCGAACTACGTGAGGAACAGATGTCCAAGTAATTCGTTAAATGGACGTACGCCGTATGAAGCATGGACAGGGATTGTTCCGAACGTAAGTAACTTACAAGTCTTCGGATGTGATGTATACATTCTAAATAGATCTGTGAACATCGGGAAATTAGATCCACGAGGAAAAGCCGAGTACGAGTATATGTTCCCGAGTGGCGAAAAGTTGTAGTGTCACGTGATGTTAAATTTTTAAGTAATATTAACCGAAGGAAAGATGTTCAAAACGTGACGTTCTATCCTACTCATACATTTCCCTACAATGCACGAGCACGCAAAGATTCAAGTTGCGACGATCAGGATATTGATGTGACTTTGAGTACAATCAATCAAATGTCAAGTAAGCAACTTTGTTCGTCGAGCGATCATCTGAGTGATAGAAGTGAAGAAGAGAACTTAAACAACGGTAGTAACAACACGAACGAAGAACATTCTTCACGACGGATACCAGGGAGACCACGCAAGTTGCGATCTGGAAAACCCGGAAGACCTCGTAAAGAATATAAGATGCAAGACGAGTGTGAAATTCGCTACGAAGGTGAAAATTATGTAGCATCAATGGCAGAATTTCCGGTAAAATCTGCTGTATCCGGTCCCGATAAAATGGAGTGGATGTCGGCAATGGCCGAGGAATTTATTTCTGTTTTAAAGAATCAAACTTGGAGCCTTGCAAAACGCCCCAGCGACAGAGGAACAATTCGAAGCCGTTTTGTTCTTAGAAACAAATACGACGAACATGGAAAAATCACCAGAAGAAAGGCAAGAATCGTAGCTCGAGGTTTCGCTCAAAGACCAGGTATTGATTATAATGAAATGTATGCACCAGTTGCACGACTTAGCTCCATTCGTTTAGCTATAGCCATGGCCGCACAAGAAAATATGTTTATTCGGCAATTTGACCTTACCACAGCATATCTCAACGGCATACTAGATGAACTTGTATACATGGAATTGCCAGAGTATACACGAGAAGTTCTGGAGTTTATAGTCGCCCATGAACAGGCATCACCTGACATAATTGAAGAGGCTAGAATAACTCTGAAAAGGTTGGATCAAAACTATGTTTGTAGAATGAAGAAAGCACTCTACGGTTTGAAGCAAGCGAGTCGCTGCTGGCACAAACGCGTCAATGAAGAGTTAATTAAATTTGGATTGCAACCTTCTACCGCTGATTCGTGTGTCTATGTAAAAGAAACAGGAAACGATCGTTTAATAGTCATTATATATGTGGACGATTTCTTAGTTATTCTAGTCGATCGACTGATATTGACAATTTTTACAAATTCCTACGAAATTGTTTTGAAATTAAAGATATGGGTGAGGCCAAATATTGTTTAGGAATTGAATTTTCTAGAAATAATCGATGTATATCGTTAAATCAGAAGAAATATATCAACGATATACTGTGCCGGTTCGGCATGTCGGAGTGCAAGCCCGTCGCTACTCCTATTGAATTTGGTTCCAAACTCGGAGAGTCGATCGGATGGTCAGAAAATGACGGAGAGAAACCACCGTACCGACAGCTTATAGGTGCACTAATGTACTTGGCAGTGGCGACTCGCCCTGATATTTCTCATAGTGTTAGTGTCTTAAGCCAATACAATGAAAATTTTGGGAAAATTCATTGGCAAGCAGCAAAAAGGGTACTGAGATATTTGAAGGGTACTATCGATCTACGTATTACCTACGAACCCGGTAAGGAGACTAAAAATCTCATTGGGTTTGTAGATGCCGATTGGGTCTCATGCATTCAAGATCGCAGATCTTTTACAGGATTTGTTTTCACAATGCCAGGAGGACCCGTATCCTGGGAATCGAGGAAGCAGCGAACTGTTGCGTTGTCATCGACTGAGGCTGAATACATCTCACTTAGCGAGGCAACCAAGGAGGCAATGTACTTAAATCGTTTGGCTACGGAAATAGGCGGCGTGATGTCTTCCTCAATTCATTCCCCGATAAAGTTGATGAACGATAATATTGGTGCACAGAAGCTAGCAAAAAAATCCTGTTTTCCACTCGAGAACGAAACATATTGACATTCGTCATCACTTCGTTAGAGAGGCGTTATTGTCTGGAGCAATAGAATTAATCTCGACAGACCAAATGCCAGCCGACATGTTAACGAAATTCTTAATGAAACCGAAACTGTGGAGTTGCTTGCAACGTATCGGTATCAAATAGCATTGGGATACATAACTGAAACTATGGAATTGTTTGCAACGCATTGATTTCAAGACACAACGAGGTCTACAGCCATTCGGTCCTCAAGGGGGTCTGTTGAGGATATATACTACTCAGACCTTACACTGCGACTGAATATGCTGCTGCTGTTGTGTAGACACGGTTGGGATGGAGACCGTGAATGTTTATTGTTTTTACTGTATGTGGCTAAGAGGCCTTCCCTTGCTATGTAATGAATTCAAGTCGTTTATTAAAGTATTTAAATTACTTAATTCAGTTTAATTTTTTTCGTGATTCACCACTGCTATTCTCAACAAATTATGTAACCACTGATACGTCATTTGGTTTAGGGAAACTTTTTACCATCTTATCCGGGAGTACCCTTTGGGGGTACTTTACATGAAGACACTCACAAATTTTCAAAATTTTCTCAAACACAGCTCCAAATTTTTTCTTTAAATTTAATGTAAGAATATAATACACATCTAAAGCTGCCGTAGGTCCGATTTTCGTTGCGTGGCTACCAGTTGCTAAATTAAGAGAAAAAAATCATCTACCACGTGGTGTGCTAGAATCCCTGTTTTGTGGGTCCTCGATGCCGAAAAACCAACTGGAAGCAAAATGTCCGTCCGTCTGTGAACACTGCGAGCGCCTAAACCATGCGTAGGATTTTTTCAAAACTGAAGAAACTCCTGTCCATCCAGCTCCAGTAGAAGCTTTTAAATTTTGAAAAACCTAGTTTAAAATTTAAGGGTACTTTACATGAATCCCCCGGTCATTTTTAAAATTTTCTCAAAAAGCTCAAAATGTTTTCTTTAAATTTCTTGAAAGAATAAAGCCAAATACACTTATAAAGGTGGCTCCGATTTTCGCGGTTAACTCTGAATTTTCGAAAATTGCAAAAGTTTGAATTTTTTCGCCATCTTCTCACAACTATAAAATTGACGTTAGACATTTTTCTTTCAATTGAAATTTGTTGTCCATAAGAAGTTATTTTAGGCAAATTTTAGCAGTTTTCTCGCAATATGGTGTGCAATATTTGCCATTGTAAAAACTAACAAAAACGATATATTCTCGAAATATTTTCTTTAAATTTTTAGTAAGGATAGTGCCAAACGAACCTTATTCTTTTGTTTTTCAAAAATTACAAAAAAATATTTTTTGACTTGCCTCTCACGTCGGTAATATTTACATTAGCGGCGATCTCTTCACGTTATTGCATTTATAAGTACAAGTGCGTTAAATAATGTCAAATAAAGTTTTTCGAAAACTCAACAATTTTGTTAAAATGAGCTCAAAATTCTCCATTTTGAGAAACGCTCAATCGCGATTTTCTCAAAAGTGGCTCCAAATTTTTTCTTCGAACTGTTACAACGGATAGAGGTAATGGCACTGTTTAATATGACGTAAAGTTCATTTTGGTGCATCCATCTATTTTTTGAAAAAATTACACAAATATTTTTTTTCAATATTTCTGACGCCATTAATATGCACGTTTCAATGGATTTGAATACATTATTTAATTGGTGAGATGTTGTTCTTCAAATTACTTCAAATGAAGTTTTTCAAAACCTCAATAGATTTCTGTGAAATAGAGCTTCAAATTTCGCATTTACAGTAATGCTTAACGCCATTTTCTTAAAGACGGCTCCAAATTTTTCAAGGACAAGGTTTTAGCCTTCTTTAATATTCTTAAAATAGTATTTCGGTACTACTATTTGAAAAAAAGGAAAGTTGAGAAAATGTCAAAAAATGTACTTTGGGTGGTGATAGATTGCAGCTGGTAAGATGGAAGGGGCAAGACCGTACAGTACCAGTCCACACAAAGGAAATTAGAAATCTTTACTACGAGAAAGTCTGTGCCATTTTGTAGCATCTCTAGTTGTTGTTCTTTCTTTTAATTTGATGCGTCAGAATTGAAGCAACGCGTCTCCAAGCCCCTTGGGGTGCTTTGAGCGCTTTGTGCTGGGAAGTAATCTTCCGTTAAATCTGTACGCTTGGGGAGCAATTCTTCATTAATATTGTCATATATGTCATGACGCGTCGCTGTCATTTGTCAAAGAGGACCACCAGGTAGCATCTCCGCGTGCGCGCCTCCTACTACACTCTCCTGCGTCACTACCCAGCGGCCAAAGTTGGGAAGGAATAAGGATAGAGGTAGGGTGTAGGACACTTCACAGGGGTTGGACTAGCCCTTGTGAAACAGACAGACTCGTTTCGCTGTAACAAATTTCACATGAGATTCGACAGGAATCGAACCCGGACCTCAGTGGTGAAAGGCTAGCGACTTCGCTATGTGCCACGAGCGCGGCAATTTATTTTACTCATTAATGTTTATTGTTAGCAATGAATTGAGAATTAATTTATTTATTGAGTTGGAGCAATTTGAAATAATAAATATTTTTGCTGTATGAAATCAAGTAAGCAACTTTTTTCAATGCTTAAACAAAGAATGTATTTATTGCAATTAGGAAAATTAAAACTAGAAAATAAGTAAAAATATTTTTTTAATGTTAAAAATTAATTCGAAAACAAGGATTATAATTTCTAATTCGGCTAAATACAGAGGATACACTGAATTTCCAATGAAATGAACATAAGTAAAATTTAAAAATTTAAAATTAACATTATAAAAGATAATGAGAACTTTTTGCTTTGTGACATGTAAGTTATGAGGACCAAAATGAATTACACATTTGTGAAAAGTGTTAATGAAAGGAAACTCTTCAGTTTTAAACATGAATTCTTGAAGCAAAGATGTACTTATCTTATTTCAACATTATTAAGATATACCTATTTAAATAATCTTTGTAGTCCCATGTTTTCTTTGCTCACATTACCTGTTATAACATCTTTGTTAATAAGTATTCGGTTCGATTGCAGAAAGATCTCACACCATTGTTTGTATTTGTTTATTGGTTTTCTTATTTTGTAAAACATGTATTGTAGTTTTCATTTAGTTTTTTCTGCTTGCTTGCTGGAAAGTATGTGGTATGTGTCCTAATCTCAGGCCCCTCTTGATTCTTATACCAAACAATGCAAGAACTTCTTATCCAGTTAATGACAGTAGTGTCATCAAGAGAATGTTATACTTAGAGTTGAAACATGTTGAAAAGCTTGACACTATTGGTCTACATAATATTTATTTTCCTCATTGTTTCTTGCAACTTTTGTGTTTGATAAATTTATGCAGATATATGGGGCCTGCAAAATATTCAGAAAAACTGACAGACTTATTTCTTCTTTAATGTCATAATGCAATGACAACTTTCAAAATGTTACCAATTAGGTTCAATAACATTTTCAATGAGTGTGGTTAATTATTGATATTAATTTTAGTCTCCTTTTATTATTGTGATTTTTTGTATAGTGTGCATTCTTTATAAAACATTTTGTTGTAACTTATTTCTCTGCAATTTTGAGTACAGTCTTGTTTAATTGTTTTTTAAGATTTCAAGTTTGTCAGTGCTTTGATTTTTTTAGATTTTGAACTAATTTTGTAAAATTTGTATGTTGGTTGGTTCTGTGATATTTATTTTATATTATATTTTCAACTTTTTAATTTTCAGAGTGTAAAGTTGTCAGTTTATTATTTTGTTTTAGAATTTATTATACATATGATTTAAACTATAACTTCCATATTTAATTTTGTAGTAGAAAAGAAAAAAATATTTTTTTTTTTCGTTTTTAAAAAGTCTTTTAATTTATAAGTTACCCTTTCCCTTCCCAAAAGCAATGTATAAATAATAATTATTAATTTACTACGAAGCATATGCATGGAACGTTCTAAGTCAATGGCAAAGAGCAATACACTTTCCGTATGCGACTACCGAGACACATACGAACGTCGCTGCAACTACTTGTTAGAAGTTCGTTACACCACGTGCCGTTAACATGGCCGTGTCCGCCCAATGTAGGGAACGGATGCGTCTCTGTGGTAAAACCACAGTTATTAAACCGTGTACTGAAACCGATACAATGCACAGAGGGCTACATGGCGAATGTAAACGGAACTAGCCATAAATCTATTGATTTAAATGATATATGGAATGGGATGTTACGGTTGTGAAACTGGTGCATATTAAATTTTTTTTTTATTTGTTGCGTCTACATATTTACGCAACGCGTATCCAAGCCCCTTAAGGGGCGTTGAGCGCTTTAGCGCTGGGGAGTAATCCTTCATTATCTTTAAGTCATGTCACGTCACGTCGCAGACAGTTGTCAAGAGGACCACCAGGTAGCATCTCCGCGTACGCGCCTCCTGCTACGCGCTCCTGCGTCACTACCCAGCGGCCAGAATTGGGAAGGAATAAGGATAGGGGTAGGGTTTAGGACACTTCACAGGGGTTGGAATAGCCCTTGTGAAGCAGCCAAACTCGGTTTGTTGGAACAAATTTCACATGAGATTCGACGGGAATGGAACCCGGACCTCAGTGGTGAAAGGCTAGCGACTTCGCTCTGTGCCACGAGCGCGGCAATTTATTTTACTCATTAATGTTTATTGTTAGCAATGAATTATCGTTTCTTTGTTTTTTAATGTAAAGAACAGTTTGAAGGTACTGTATATTCTATTATCAGTAATTGGATAATCAATAGTAAAATTAAAATTAAAAAGGAATATCTAAAGCATATTTTAAAATATCACAATTTGAGACTGGTTTATTTAATATTTCAAAATAATTAAGAATCTGAGTCTTCTGATACGCATTCCGAGTAATCGGAGGAATTTTCATTTTCAGGCTTGTACTACTCGCGCAACTTTTCTTGAACGATGACCTTGCTTCCCCTCCCTTGAGCAATAAACAGTTGAAGGTAAAAGCTCGCAGCAAGCACTGATGACAACATTCCAAGCATTAAAACTTGGTTGGCGCGAAACAGAAGCTAGTCAGAGCTAGTTGCTTTCATAGTCGAGAACTTCTATTCAGCTTTATTGCCATTAACTAAATAAATGGCTGAGGCAAGTCCAGGTCCTTCAAGGAAGGCACCTACAACTTCTATCTCTGTCATCTTCTATCTCCCCAACCTTGAAACATGACGAGCCCTAGGTGATCGCGGCTGGCATGCGATGCCTTCGCTTGAGCCATGCCTACTGGTAATTGGCTGCATTTAAAATTCCTGCAAAAATTGTGATGTAAACTGGAGCCCGAAGCTCCAGATGGAACTGAAGCCGGATTGAATGCGCACGATTCCCTCAGCAGAACGACTGTAATATAGAATGTTTCTTTCTGCCGCCGCAGGGAACGCTAGAGTCGCACACGGGGCTGCGCTATTGTATGCTGTGGTAGCATCGAGAAACGCCGAATTTACAAAAATATAGTAGAATGTCCAGAAAGATTTCATTGTGTCGATAACGGAGCGAGAAACATTTCTTTGAGGCCTTTGGCCTCACTATTTAAGGTTTTATAAGATCCCGGAAAGCTTTATTTAGGAATTATTTAACAATACAGAGTTCGACAATCCTGCAGTGTTGCGGGTTGCATTTGCTATGAACATTTAGATGGTATTTTTTCAACAAATCCTTTATATTTTTAAAGTAAAAGTGCAATTCTTCACGTCTCCATGAAATTCGCTTTCTTTAGACATTTATAAAGATTAGTTGCGTGTGAGAACCGCAAAAAGTATCTTATACTACTGAAATAATACAGGAGACAACGATTATTGGAGACTCTTAAGCAGGCCTACATTTAGTGGTTCATATGCAAAGCACTATCCACTCCACTGCATGATTTATTTATTTATTATAATTCCAAATGAAACTTTTAATGGGAATTGTTGTCTGTTAAATTGAAATCAGTAGGTATAATGTGAATTCTTGGTATTAATGCAGATTGTTTTTTTGCACTCTTTGTTTGTATGGACTGGTACCCCCAGGTGTTCCAAGATAATTCAGAAATTCAACAGTAGAGTGCATGTATTGAACACTATGAAGAACCATATCTATTGAAAAATAGTTGTAATTTTTTCCAGGCAACATATGCATGATCTTTAAATTTACAGGATCCACATACTCATTTGTTGGAATGAAAATTGCTCATAGCCAATTTGAAGTCTGAAAACTTATTTTAACATTAGGAAATACATTTTTAATCAGGCCATCTACATTTTTGACAATTGTACAAATATCATGAGCAAATGAGATTCTGCTTTGACCATCAACTTCACATTTTCCTTTTCCAATATTTTATAAATGAATAGAAAATTAACCTAATGCTAAATCATTATAAATATGTACTTCCATATTTTATTTTAAAAGCAATGTTTTGACATGTCTCAAGAGGGAAGATTTCTTATACAGGCATTTATGTACTTCTGGCAACAAACAATTGCTAATGCTCCTATCAAAATATGAAAACATCTCAGTTGAGAACTGCACATACAGGAAAGTGGCTTCATTTAAGGTTTGTGATCTTCTGATAAGAAATAATAATTCACCCTTCTATCAAAATCATTTTTAATTTCTCAACAACAGTGCAACATGACAAATCAATAAAAAAATGAGTCATTATTGTTAAAATAAATACATTCAATTGATTGCTGTTGATTATTAATTTAATGAAATAAAAAATCTCAAGGCTGTTGTAAAAAAAGTTTTGAAAAATATCCATTTTGTATATCATCATAAACTAGTCCAACTCAACCTAGTTTCTTTAATAATCATTATCACTCTGTAGAAGTTGGACTACTATACATGTAGTATTGTTGACAATATTAAAGACATGCTGTGTAGTTTGCTGCACAAGGGCATATTTCAGATACGCTGTGCACTGGCAGTTTTTCACATAACTGAACGTGTGGAAACTTACTTAAATAAATTTTGGCTTCGGTTGAAAGAAATACTTCACACAAAAGATACTGAAAGACATTTAGCAAGAGCTGCATGTCATTTAGAAATGTTGTGAATGTGATCTGCCAATAACATCAATTTACGTGAAATTTAAAATTTAAATAATTAAGTACAATAATACAATTCTTAAAAAATAATTATTTTAATAATCTTTATACATAATAGAAAACATTAATTGTATTGGTATAGAAATTAGCACCTGATTGCATATTTTATTTGCATATTGCAAGAATATTAACTGGTAATGTGTAGTATTTTGAAGCATTCATCTTCAAAATTTGAAAAATTAGCTAAAGTGAAGTAAAATACTGCAGTTTAAAAAATATCAAAACATCCATTTGGAAATCTGTAGCAACTTATTGCACATAGTACAATCCAATTAACATATATACTGGTCATAAATCATATGTATCTTGGTTTCTTGATTGAACCAAGGGAAATGATTCTAAATTTGAATTTTTAAGAAAATAATTTATTAAATAAATAAATGCAATATATTATACTTCATAAACATGATATATTATACTTTATGACAATAATTCTATAACATGAATTCTAATGTTGTTAGTATTATTTTACAACACACTTCATTACAAAATTTCTAATTAACATCTTATGCATACTTGCTAGAGAGAAACATTCTCTTACACTTCTTTTAATAGTATATTTATTGCATTTGGAGGAAACCATATATGCTGTAGGTTTTCAAAAACAAATAGTGTATATGAATATTTTGCAAACAGTGAAACCAAGATAAAAAAGGGGAACAATATTGTATTTTTTTTAATGCAAATGGATTAAACATGCACTAAAGTTTGGGTGGACTTGTTTTAGCAGTTTGCTTGCCGAGGAAAGGCAGATGGACAAGTTCAAATGCCTACAGACTATAATTAACTTTGCCTAAATTTACATCTAGCACTCTTCTTGAATTTCACTCAAATTCCAAGTTGGCAGATAAGTAAAAAAAACTACATGCTGGTATTAAATGAGCTGATAAACAAAATGTTTGAATACCTTGGAAATAAAATAATGAAACATTTGTTTACAAAAGATTCAGCACATATTAAGTTTTAGAATACAACTCACTTCTTATTTACCTATCGTGCAAATTTCCTCCTACATAACCCAAAGCAACATGTTTTTACACATATGTTCATTATTAACATAAGTAAATCCATCAAAAACAATATTAGCAGAAATATTAACCAGCAACAATTATGCCAAAACCAGACTTGCCACTAAAACACTAGGAACTGGTCACATTTTTCTACCTATTCTAATCTCCCTGCATAGCAAAATACTGTTATTACATTTGGAGACTGGCTTTCACAACACGTGTTTCACAGTATTAGAACTTACTTATGAACAAACATATTCTAATTCCTATAACTTCAGACTTCCTTGTGTCTTGTAAATGAAAAATACTATGAACTTCTGACGTACAAAACTTAATTAATATAATTAAAAGATAATTCAACTTTTATTGCACCTGAGATTATGTGCTTAGAACAATATTTATATAAACTAATAACTTCAGATGATAGTGATATCAAGATGCAAGAACGAACACAATTTAAAACATCGAAAGAAAGTACAATACTGTATCATTTCTTTACAATCATTCTCCTAGCCTTCACAGCAAGATAATGAAACTTTTTGAGATAAAACCTTTAATTTATTATTTTGCACAACAGAATTGTTAGTAATTTAAATATAATGATACATCTTTGAAATGTAAACTCATACAAATCAGTGGACATAACAAATTGAAAAAAAATATTATGGAATGGTATATTGGGGTCATAATGAGTTTTGTTAAACTACAAATTGGAAGAAGAGGGAGTCACAAGAAAGCAATGGGTGCATGGTAATATATACTGTATTTAGTTGAATATAAGACAAGGTTTTTTCTAAATATCTTTATTCAAAAAATTTGGGATTGTCTCATATTTTTTATTAAACTTAAGCAGGTAGGGGTCAGTTTTTTTCTAATAGCCTTTCAATGACAAGAAACTCAAAAGCTGATATAACAAGAAGCTGGGAAGGCTCTCAAAAACCATTCCCATGTATAATATCAGATTATGTTTGTAAACTTATTCTTGCCATCCCCCACACTGCAATCAATCCTGATTCGCTAGGCGATTCAGACCAATACTTTTACACAGATCAATAACGAAAGAATATCAAACAAATAACCTTGTAAGTGAAAAGCAATACGAAAATGAATAAATCACGGCATATTTTTTTCCACAATATGCTGATTTATAAGGTCATGCAGATACGGTTTGAAGGGCCCTTGATACCTTTTCACAAGAAATCAAAACAAAAAATTCAATTGATTCAATAATTCTACATCCAACCACAGATGTGAAATGATATAATAATTTCTTACCAAAGCATGCCCAAACATTGGAAAATTTGCCCCTCTCTCCCATGGAATGAAGATAAGGATATATGAATTTGCAATTCACAACTTGAGCATTAAACAAATTTGAAGTTAAAGGTTGTTAAACACAGGTTGTGAACAACAGCACCAATAAGAAAATCTAGTGACATATGCGGGAATATTCTTAGAAGGCATTGGATGGAAAACGAAGATGGTCTACTCAAAGTGCAAAACTTTCAGGAGGACTCAGTGTGGAAGGAGGATAAGAATAAAACAATGATACATGTGAAGTTGGAGATGGTAGTGACAAAAACGATGATGATGTTATATGCTCCCATATATCACCCAGAAAATAGTGGTAGCTCAGGTAAAAAGATTAAACTTCTTATTAAGTAGTCACAAAAAAAAATTGTAATTTGATTGACAGAAGCATAATAATTAGTAAAAAGTTAATGCAGGTAAATACAGCATTTTGGGAAAAAAACAAAAGCACAAAAAAACAAAAACAAACAACGAAGTTACTTTCTATAATGTGACTTCACAACTTTTCTGCAGTAATAACCCAGCGATTTGCATTTCTCACAGAGGTTCTGAGGATGCTCCTTGGTTGGGTCGGAGACATCCAGCCCATCTGATTTCTCAAGTTGTCTCTGAAAACAAATTTTTATGTTAATATTCACATTATTGCAGAATATTTAGTAATTACAGAATTTAAAAACTTGAATATCATCTGGATTTTCCATTAGAAGACTGAAGCAGAAATTTTAATGCAGTGTTGGTTTCTTAGAGATGGGATAGGAGAATGTCCTCTTCACTTTTCTTCTTTTGAATGTAATTAAAAAAATATATATTTGCTTTGTTGTGGAAAGAAAATTGTAATTTTTTTTAATGAGTAAGTTGACGGAAGCTTTAAAATATGTGCTTTCAAAGATCAAAAAAATTTTAAAAAATGATTCTGAGAATTGGACATCTCATATCACCCTCACATGAGTCATCTCTCTCTAGCAAGAGGTAGGCCTTGGGCCAGAGCTGGTGTACAGTGAACTCTTACACCGTGGGCAAATGGAAGCCAGAGTGAAGGGGCAAACTGAACCAATAGAATCTGACATGTGTAATCTAATTTGTTACTTTCATTTTTACAATTGACTTGTTTCCTTCTCTTTAAAAACGAGCACAAGATCTCACTGCTTTGACGCTGTTTGAGAAAAAGTTAAGAGGTTGGAGACCTCGAAATGTTATTCAAAAATGTTACTGTAAACTTGGGACATTGTTGCCACACCTCTGGCTCTTCTGATCTAAACACTAGACTTGAAACTGAACTCACTTGTGTGTGCGGATATACATTGATGTGGCAATTCATGCATTGTTGACCCATGTTGGCCCAGCTATTACCAGACATCCACTTCCTATTGCATTTTGGACATTTGTACTCTCCAAAACACCGTCTCTTCCCTTGATAGGGAGTTAGAACACTAGCGTCTTCTGAAAGATCGGGTAAAAGGTGCGATAGAAAGTACCTACCGTATCTAATAGTTTGTCAATAAAACACTGGTTGCCTTTACTTACTGCGACCTGGTGCCTTAGTCGCCATTGTATAGTGACGGGCAAATTTCTTGGAGTTTCGTGCGATTCAGCACAAATTTCTACTATTGCAATTATACAAAAGAGCACGTCACTGCATTGTACTGCAAGAATACCCTGCAAGTAACTTACACTGTACCTCTATTCTTTGACTTAATTTTAACAAAACGTGATTATACTCTTACGTTTCGTCAAACTCACTACTCAGTGTTCACAGCAGTACTTCTTCACGAGCCTATTCACGCAGGCACGCAGATACATTATCAGTCACTTACGTACTGATCTCGGGGATGTACAACAGTGTCACAAACATACTAGAATTTAATTTTAAAAAATTGTTTTAAAATAGCGTTTTACAAAAATTATCACATTACATTTTGTTCGCAATTAAAACTTAGTTATAATTCTCGAAAATTAAAACTTGACAACATTATCTAGAAGCTTGAAGAAAAAGTTTTACTAATTAAGATGTTTAACAACCTGCTGTACAAACACCCTGGTGAAGAGACTTTGAACTGCTTCCGCCAAGTCACACTTTACCGCGCCTGGTGGCCACTGAACGAAACTATTGGCTGACTCGATCGTAGGGAACCAGTGGGGCGTCACGTAAATGGGAGGTTTTGTCGCGCTACGAGAGGTCCAAGTAGTTGCAGTGACATGCTCTAGATGGCTGCACCAGCGCTATTTTCGTCATGTGATATCTGACGTCACTCGGGGACTATGCGTGAACATTCGAGAAGGAGCGAAAATTTACGAATGATTAACGATGTTTCGAAAATTCAGCCAATCGCAGCCTATACTCGTATTTCTTCCATCGTACCCTTTGAGTTTGAGACGGGCTTTGAAGACATTTTGGAACGAAAGGGTGCCGAAAGAGAGTGTTTTCCAAAGAAAAGGTGGTGTTTTCTGTTCCGCTTCGTACAGAAGCCAAAAAATGTTAAAGGCCCCTAGTCAGTAAGCATATTTTCAAATATTAGTGTGACAAAAATTGTTATTACTGAGAAGACGAAAGTAACATAATTTACCGTTATGAATTCATGATGTCTTTGCCCCATTACATTTTTAAAAATGTAAGGAATGCACGTTTATCGTAAATATTTTATAGTAACTATAATTCGTAGTGTGTAATATGTGGCAGTTATATATAAATATTAATAAACTAAATTGTTTCAACTTGCAATACATTTCAAATTTCTTGATTTCCACCATTTCCACTATATTCCAATGATGTTATAATACATTTCAAAATTAAAATCTATAGTATGTATGAATGGAGTTGTTAACATGAAATATGTGAATTAATATTTAGGTTGAATTTATTGATGCAAAAAATTGAAGGATTTTGTTTCATGTCATAGTAATGTCATGAATTGTAAATTGATTACAAAACATTAATATAAATTGTCTTTTGCAGAAATACATGTTATGTGTGTGGTCATGGTCCCCAATCCATATCTGGAAGGGGACTTCGTTTCCTCCGCATACCACAAAAATTTTCAATTAGCACCGTTACTAATAACTGGCTGTCATTTCTGCATCTTCCACCAATATCAAAATGGCCTAATGATAATTGGAAAAGGGTCACGTTATGCTCTCATCATTTTCAAGAGAGTGATTACAACCGAAGACACGAAGAACAGTTTCTTGTCCACTTAGTGGCTGGGACTGTTCCTTCCAAAACCAA
Organism: Teleogryllus occipitalis; assembly: GCA_011170035.1. Taxonomy (NCBI): domain Eukaryota; kingdom Metazoa; phylum Arthropoda; class Insecta; order Orthoptera; family Gryllidae; genus Teleogryllus; species Teleogryllus occipitalis. The sequence goes on along the minus strand of BLKR01000431.1, from coordinate 2,369 downwards.
GTTTTCAAGTCATGAAATAAAATTATTTTAAGGAGAGAGAGGGAGAAAATTGCAATTTATGCTCTGTGCTGTAAGATACCATTGCAACCATATTTTTTTTTAAAAAAAATTTATACACATAATTGCAACTATGGAAAATTTTTATCATAAATAAGTTTACTTAAAAAATGGCAACAATACTTTTGTATTTTCAGAAACAAGTATCATTTCTTTCTTATTACAACAGTATTGCTGACCTTTCTTGCCGTGCTAATATATCTGCTGAGCAAACATTATAATTCAAAATCAATGGATCAAACTTACAAGTGTCATTATTTCTTAATTTATTAACCAAGTGGTCCAGGTGCCTTTGGGGAAATCATCTCAACTCGATATGAGAGTACCCATTCAGGTTAATAATTATTTAATTATCTTTAATTTCTTTTCAAACAACATACCATTCCCATTGAACATTTCAAATTTATTTCATATATAAAATTCATTTTTCTAATAGCTTTTACTATACAATTGGTACTATAATTTTTCCAGGTGACCTAATGGTGGAAGATGCAGGTCATTTACAAATGGACACATTTGAAGAGGAAAGTCATGGCACCAACAGTAGTCACGTACAATCTTCTTTGGTACACCAGACACTGCGAGTTTTTTTTCCAAATTTAAGTTTGGCTCTAGAAAATACAATTTGAAAAGATTAATGGGTTATCGTAAAGGACAAATTATTTCCCCTCGCAGTTACAAAAAATTTCAGGTAGCAAAATATTTTAAAGATAAATATTTGAGGCAGACGAGGAAACGCTTGGATATGTCCTTTTTGCAGACACAAAATGTGTCTCATGAGGACAGCCATGTTGTTGACTTGCCTAATGAAATTTTTCACTCTCATCAACTAAATTCCACCATTCCCATTAATTGTAGGAGGTATTCAGACTGTATTAAGGCTCTGCATCTGGGTATTCAGGAAAGTACTGCTAAAGCCTACTGGCTGCTCAGACATGTGCATACCTTACCATCGTCCAAAACTCTGACCCACATTCGTCAGAGTGTTCCTTTAACCACAGGCATTTCCATGACTGTGCTTAATAGCATGATTATGCAACTCTCTACCATGCTGGATAATCCTAATCCAAAAAAATAATTTCCAGCAAGTTTTCAGTTTTTGTGTTTGTATTAAGTGTTACATTCATATTTTGAAGTGAGATCTCTTAGGTCACAAAATTGGAGACATCTGTTATTGTTATTATTATTATTATTATTATTATTATTATTATTATTATTATTATTATTATTATTATTATTATTATTATTATTATTAGAAAAATATATAGTTAGCAAATTAAACAAGTATCTCTCATAAATAATATTATAAATGAAAATCAATATCGTTTCCAAAAGGGAAAAAGTCCTGAAAAGCTGATGGTTGAAGTCGCAGACTACATTTACTGTCACCTCAACAAAGGCCTTGGAGTAATGGCTGCTTTTGTTGATTATACAAAAGCATTTGACACGGTAAACCACCAGCTATTATTAAATAAATTGAGTCATATAGGAGTAGATAATACCAATTTGAAACTATTCGAAAGTTACTTGCGAAACAGGAAAGTTTTAGTAAAAATTATTGAAACAAGTAACACATAACATAAAATATGGTATGCCACAAGGCAGCTGCCTTGGCCCTGTTCTTTTTATTATTCATGTAAATAATTTCTTTAATGTAATAAACAAAAAGTGTCAAATCTATATGTATGCAGACGATGTAATAATCTTATACTCACTCAGAAATCATAATGCAATGAGAAATACGATGCAAAATGAACTCAATAATTTAGCTAAATGGTCAAGTGACAACCATTTATTTGTAAATTAAAAAACAAACAAAAATCATGTACTTTAAGACACCCCATATGCAAAATGTACTCTTTGAACAAATTATCATGCACAAAAGGATGTGTCTAAATGACAGAACAGCCAAAAACTGTAATTGTGAGAAATTGGGTTTTGTCAACGAATATAGATTTAGGTGTTATTTTTGATAACCACATGAAATTTAATAAACATACTGAACTAGTTTTCAATAAAAACAAAAAACTGCTAGGAGCAATATACGCTATGAAGCAGTACATTAATACAGATGTTCTAAAAATAGTGTACAAAGCACTTGCTGAGTCGGTCTTAAGGTATAGAGTATGGGGTGGAACAAGTAATGTGCACCTAAAGGCAATAAATGTTTTAAAAATTAAGATTTTAAAACTAATAGCAAACAATAGAGAATTTTCCAAAGCAGAAATACCTATTAAAAAACTGTGAAACATTAACTCCAAATGGTATGTACAAATACTGGCATATTATAAACAACTTTAAAGTCCAAAAAT